>JAYKAV010002951.1:199956-214589 GCA_035582835.1 Phoebastria nigripes
CTTCACCAGCTTCGCTGCCCTCCTCTGGACACGCTCCAGCACCTCAATGTCCTTCTTGTAGTGAGGGGCCCAAAACTGAACACAGTATTCAAGGTGCGGCCTCACCAGTGCCGAGTACAGGGGCACGATCACTTCCCTACTCCTGCTGGCCACACTATTTCTGATACAGGCCAGGATGCCGTTGGCCTTCTTGGCCACCTGGGCATTGCACTGTCTGCAAAGTGAATCAAAACTTAAAGGTGTTACTACAGACAAACGCATGTGCTTAAAATCAAAATTTCTCTGGCTGTGTCAGCTGTCTCTCACAGTTACAGCCTGTATTTAACAAGGGAGGCAGCAAGACATGCTTACTTTCAAAGTGCATTTCATGAGAATTTGCTATGCCATCCCCACTATAGGTGCTCAGACGGCAGCAACAAGATGAGTTGGTAGAAAAGTTTGGCTTATATTAAGGCTCAATAAGATTAGATTGGAGAGTTATCGAAGGCTGGATTTTGACAGGAGATGACAGGACAATGCTAGTCTCAATGCAAGCACATTTTGAACCCACAGAGACACATTCTGCTACCAGGAACAGCAGGGGTATTTTTGGAGTCATTCAGAATCTGCATTGTAGCATGTCTTGTCACGCTCATTTTCAGCCTCCCACACTTTCTCCACCTTTTCTCCAACCCTGCAGTGCAGGGAAAGTTCAGATTTTTGCATCATTTGCACCCCTGAGGGCACAAGACTTTCCACTGAGAAACCAGCACTGAAAAGCATTTGCTGGTAAAGCCCACTGCTAAACAGCATAACCCCAGAGAAAGGGTTCCAGAGATGGACCAGTTGCTTGTCTTTTACAACCCAAATGGACCTTAAAAAGCCCCCGGGCCAGATATGACTCTGCACCAATGGCACACAGGAAGACATGTCACCAACGTCACTTCCCCACTGGCTTTGACTTGCCCAGCTCAAGTGTGCAGAGCCAGTCCACAAAGGTCTGTGGCAGAGACATGGCTTCTGTTTGCCAGCCTAGAGCCCTGCCTGGAGGCTGCACTTTCCTTCCTCTAATAGGCACAGCTGGAGTAACAGTCGCACAGGSTGACGGTGCTGAAGTTGTGTCTAGACCTGGATTTTACAGATCCCCAGTTGTTGCTTGTACCACTGAGTTGTGCACAAGCCGACTTGGTGCCAACAAATAAGGAGAGTCCTACATAAAGTTTTCTTAGACCAGACCACCACCTTGCTCATTGCTTGAGCACCTGCAAATGCAGGTGCTCTCTTAGTTGCACTACACAAATTCAGACACAGCTCCTTCCAGGCAACACAGTGACCTCAAAAGCCCCAGTGTCATGGGCTCAGCAAAATGCCATCTCTTTTGCAGAGTAGGTGGAGCCAGCATCAGATGAGCTGGCTGGAGCTTTTGCTTTACGATCAAGATCCTCAGTTGGCTTCTCTGCAGCCTGCACTAGCTTTTGGTCTCGAAAACTTACACAGGTGATGCTCTTTCCTTCCTCCTGCTGATCTACAGATCAATATGAACCTCTTTATTCATCTCATTATAGCTGCAGGGGACTCTTTGCAGCTCAAGTGCATTTGTCTCCCTGTGATGTTAATACAATCAGGCACAAAGATCACTTCATTAAATGATCATCTATGCTTGATCTTATTTGAGCTATAAAAATCACTCCTTTGTCATACAAACTGTATGGTGAAAAGTGCAAAGCTGGATGACTCTCATTAGCCCATGGAGCAGCATTCAGCTCCAAAGAGCAGCTGGAAGAGGAGCTGTCACCAAGTAAATGCAGCATTTCCACCATGATTCAGGTGGAGCTACAGGCACCACACTCCAAGCCCCAGTTAGCTTTCTGCTTAAGGCCCCATCTCAGCCAGTATCTTGGCACTATTTAAGCACTAGTTTAAGACACTGCTGCTTGCCTTATGCTTGAGTTGGTGGGACAGGAATGTAAGCATCTCTCAAAGCCAGACAGCTTGGTTCAAGTCACCAGCAGAGGTGACTGAACTAGCCTGGCTGGCTTTGCAAAGCAATGAGCTAGGTTGCACCTCCCGCATCCTTTCTACCACAGAGCTGCTGGTGGGAAGGACAAGCCTCCAGCAAAAAGCAGTCCTGCAACAAAGCAGCAGCAGCAGTCATCAGCCACCTCAGCTGACTCCAGGAAGGACACCCATCTCTGCCCAACAGGATTCATCAACTGCATAGATAAATGGGCACTCTGCAATCAGGCATGGGCGGGGGGGGGAAATGAGGAGTACTTTGAATGTAAGGTGCAGAGTATCTGTGGCAGAACCCATAGCAGAGTCTAGCTCTCTTGTACTGTAAAATGATGTCCTCTTTTTTTCAGTCTACCTCCTCCACCTTCCTACTTCATATCCCTCCTGAAATGCAAAATGCAGAGTTTGTTCATTCATAGACAGATATTGTCCTCAGAGCAAAGAGGCTCTTTTCTAAGTAGCTGGTGGCCTAGAGGGGATGTTGTCTGCAAAGGAGGCTGAGAATGTCCCAGCAAATGCAGCTCTAGGTTGGTACTTAATAGTTGCCTGACAGATGTAGCTTCCAGCTGGCCACCCAGTTGATATTACACTTATACAAAAGAGCACATCTTCAGCAGTAAAGACTAAGATTCAAGATAAACAACGAAGAGGAATCAAGTAGAGGAAGGATTTGAATTTGAGAGTCCAATATTGCTAGAAAGTGCTTTAACCTCTTGACTAGGACAGACAATAAGGGGGTAAGGGAACAGCACAACCAGCCTGCCTCCACTAGATTTTTTTCAGATTTAACCTATTTTCGCAGACATCATCTGAGGACACCTACCCTCAGGCCTGTGGGTGAAGGACACTTTCTTTGTTAATTCTGCAAGGAAAGCAATGCAGCCTTGGGACACTGGAGCATGCACACAGAATATGCAGGCAGAGCACAGCCTTTGCCGCTGACTGTGTCCCAGTCCAGAAGGGACATCTTCAAAATCCTCCACAGAAATGATCTTGCCCTGCCAACATCTATATTTCTACCAATACTGACCCATCTGTGTGGATGTTGCCTCTCTACATTATAAATCACTCAGCTGAAAAATAGGAGCAACACTTAATGTTCTTTTGAAAACCTCAGGATGAAAGTAAGCTATTACAGCACTCTCTGTGCCACTAAGTTATTAATAAACACGGAAAGTCCTGAAATCTTTTTAGCACATTCTCACTGCAAAAAAAACCAACGACCTGTACATGCTAAAAATTCAGCAGCACAGGAAAACCTGAATCCTTGGTTCATCATTCATAGAAATTTCTGGACATGAATTAAATACATATGCTTAACACCAGAAGTGCTCATAGCAGCACCATAATGCAAGTTCTTCTCACCTTATCGGCCAGAATGATTTTCAGGAACTAGTGATCACAAGAAAATTCAGGGAGAGAGAATTGTAGGTCACCAGGTTGACACTGGCCGCAGAAAGCAGAGTAGTTGTACAGCAGGAACAAGATGAAAAACTACAATGGAGAGTCCTAGCACTAAAGACGACAAATTGGCAAGAGGTCTACCATACAGCACTGGAGAAATAGATATGTCCCCAAAGAACGGTGGTTTGAAGCCTCCTTGGTACCCTTCTGGAGAGGTGAATTTTGAAAAGCCATTAAGTCAGAAGGGTTTGAGGGGTCTCATTCCAGCCCCCAGGACTGAGAATCAGATGGCAATTTCCTGCAACCAGTGGTTTTGCCTCCCAAATCTGGAAGTGCAGCAGATAGTGCCGATTTCAGCTGAAGGTAAGAGCTGAGAATGAAGAACAGCAACAAAACAGGCTGGAAAGAGCAGTCATATGGCTGGAGCTGGAAACTGCCAAAAAGGCAAAAGTAAGAGTAAGTGAGCAAAGCTAGATGGACCCCCAAAAACCTGTAGCCAAGTTCAGAAGTGCTTTGTACGCAGTGCAGCTGGCACGTGAAGGAGGCAGGGGAACACACTGAAAAGGTGCAGTGCACAGAAAGAGATAGAAAAAGAAAAGTTACAGTACTTCCATGTGAGGTCACCTCCCCAGAAACCATCATGTCTTTGCTTCCTGCTGACCAGCAAGGTGGTGATGATTACAGCGTGAGTCTCCATGCACCCAGCCTATGGCAGTTTGTAAACCACTCATTGCTTCTCATCCCAAATTACAGTTAGTGGTTGTCTGCATTCTCAAACACGTATGCAAAAGCAGTGTGACAGCAGTTGTACATGGGGCCTAATGTGCTGACCATAACAGATACGTGGCAGACCCATGGCAATGGTAAGGGAGGAAAGAGAAGACATTAAAGAATCAGCAGACGGAGCCAGGGCAGCTCATTCCCAACCCACCTCTGCTTGTTTGGAGTGATGGCATTTCCCTGTCTCTTCACATTAAAGCATTAAAAGTCTGGAGCTGTTCAAACACCAACTAGCAAAGCCACTGTCACTCAACACATTGCCTTTCCTTTAAAATCTCACAGAGAAGTATCACCCAGTTGAAGGGGTTGCTTTGTTGTCTGTTCTGTGCACAAGAGGCAAAGTACATGAGCACATTTTGTGCCCAAAGGCCTGCTGAGCTTGAGATAAGTGAGACTGTATCTCCGAGTTCTGTTAGTAAATATAAAATACGCATTTCCTCCCAGGGTGTTAACAGTCAGCTGGTCAGCAAATGAGCCTGTTAATGATCTCGGGGCACCAGTAAAAAAATAAAAATCGTACACTCAGCCTATGGCAACTCATAAAGGACTCATTGCTTCTTACCGCAAATTACAGCAGCATGCAAAGACAGGGGAAGGGTATAACCCATCTATTTCGCATTTTAAGAATTAATTTTGGGGATTTCAGTGTTTCTGTTCTGTGCTGCTATGGAGCTGTGTGCTTGCATGGGAACATCTGTCATGTGTGCACGTGTATTCACATGTCCACAGACATCACCACCATAGAGGCAACCTTTCCCAAAGGAAATGAAGAAGAAAGTGAGAACCTCACCCTGGGTCGCCAAAAAGTTCCCACCCTATTGAACTCAGAAAAAACAGCTGCACAGGGAGTGAAGGCTGTTTACATCATCATTCTGATAAACCTTTTTCTATACGTTAATCTTGTTTTGCTGTAGGTGCAGCTTCCCAAGGATGGCTGCATAGGCAGGCAGGAAGGACAACCACGCTAGTGGCAGCTGGCCATCAGCACTGTGACACAAAGCTACAGGATTCCTCAGCTCTTGATCCCCCACCCTGGATCCCCAYACCTGCACCCTTGATACAGACAGGCCAGATGCACCTTTTCAGGCTTCTACAGCAATGCTAGCAGAAGTGACAAACTTGGCAAATTAGCCAACTGAATAAATGCAAGAGAATGGAGCTGTCTGGTCCAGAAAGCACGTCTGCTTTTGAAAAGTCCGACGTGTTGGAGAAATTGTGTAGCTCTACATTGTGACTTTTTTTTTGCAAAATGCCCTCAGTAAGCAATGCAAGCCTGGGTAATCGTTGTTAAAAGCATCCCACCATTAAGGGACTGCAGCTCTAGGACACATGGGTGTTATCTCCAAACAGCTAACGTGCATTAATACAGACTGGTTTATACATTACAAATAACGACAAGCTCCATGCATAGCAGCTACAAGAACTATCACCAAGTAGCATTTTGAGCTGATGACACACAGCTAAATCCTAAAAGCCATGCAAAGTCCAAGAAAGAACATACTTTTTTCTGCTCCTCCTTAGGGCCTCTGTGCGTCCATTTCAATGATTCCTAAGGGAATGTGCTTGTTGATATGATTTAACCACTTCTCATAGTAAATATTATGCCCTCAGTTATTAATTTTCCTCCCCCTTGTCTTGAAGCACTATTTTTTCAGCTAATCTCTGATCCTGAACTGTGTATATGTGATTTGAGTTACTTTCCCCTTCTCCTCCTCTCACAGTTCCCTTACTGCCTTTAATTCATGCAGGGAGCAATTTGTGCTCCACAGACACGGCTGGCTTGTTGGATACCCAACAAGTCCCCAAATGAGTGTAGAGAAACAGCATTCACAGCAGTCTCACAAGGTTCCCTGCACACTGCCGCCAAAGCATTTTGAACCTGAGCAACTGGGCTGCCAATTCTAGGCCTACCTGGTGATTTTGCCTTAGTATCCTCTGCGCAGACATTGCTATCAGGAGGAAAACCAATGACGCTCAAGATAACTGTGGTGCAATGAAGTCATCAACATCTGCTCCATCAGCTGGCTTCATGCCGGCTCTGAGGGCACACAGGAAATCTTCAGAGACTTCAGGAAATCTTTGTAAACGAAGACTACAGACATAGGTAAATTATCTTCAGATGCATTTGCTCTTCTAGGACTTGGAAAGTGGGCTTGATTGCTTCTTTAAAGCCAAACAAAATACAGAATTGCACCCCAACAATTTTGATCATTCTGCAGCTACCAAGAGAATCACAACAGCTTGTTTTCTTCTGTTCCACTCATCCTATGGTTTTTGTACCAGTCTTGAACCATTTGCTGTCTGGCCTAGAGTCATTTTCAGGAACAGATACTGGCAACCTGAAGGTCAGATCCCATCACATGGAAACTCCTGCACAAAAACTTCATCAGTTAAACTTAAGAGAAGGAAACAATTTGCTTGGCGTACCTAACATATGCCTCTCCATGCAGATGGGATCTGCCTTTCAATTCTCTTCACCCCACAGTAAATCTCCAAAACTGCCCACAGCTCTTCCGTGAAGAACTAGATTCTGCAGAGTAATTTTCCCTTGAAGAATATACAGCTGTCCAGAAGGTGAAGCTGGTCCTGCCTTCCAGGACACACTCACTCTGTCACATATATGCAAAGACTTGGTTCCCTTGATTTCCAGTGGTCCCCTTGGGTATGTATCGCTCTTGTGTTTCAAGTTACAGTGACCTGTTGTAGGAAAAGGTCATTCCTGCATGTTATTCTCTCTTCATGTTTGGTTTTTTTTCACACGTCCTCTGTCCCACTGCGGTTCTTACATCTGAGTCATCATTAGCTTTGGTTAATGGGGATTATACACAATCTCATGTGTAAACCTTGAGCTGCGAGTCGTTCAAATGCTAAAGCCTCTATTGCTCCCATCTCCTAAGGACTGCAGAGAAATCTCTGCTGGACAAGCTATAACCCAATTACATGTTGTCTTTCTGGACTAACCCTATTCCTTCTACGTTGATTTTGTCAATGCTGCCTGAAAGGAACTTTGTGACCATTTGCATTTATAAATAGGTCAGTGTGTGTGTGTCTGGGAGAACAGTAAGTAAATGTTCATTATGTAAAACAGGTCATTCTTTCTGATTGTGAAAGAGATATAGAAAAGCTGTTCTTTCCAATAATAAGCTTTGAAATCTCATCTGTTTCCTCTCCTTGCTTTTCAAAGTCATTAAGTGGAATAACTGATTGTCCATTTCTCCAGAATACCTTGGTCTTTGTCTGTTTAATGGCTGCCTCTCACATATTCCTGCTGCCTGTGAGACACTTAATGGAATTCCCACTGCTCCACTTCTCCTCAAGACTAATGATCATGTTCTCCTCATGTCCCAGGGAGCATCACAATAACTTGCTTTTTGTCTTCATTTACCCCCTCCCCCCCAAATCTTTTGCCATAAAACTTCTGCACTTATATATCCTCTCTATATGAAGACTTATCCAACCAAAGTCCCTCAAAAGTCTTTCAACTGCCTTCTCTGTGAGATACCATGAGTAGACAACTTTCCCCAATTGCAAAGGGAGGATAATCAAGAGGCAGAGAGGTTGAATAAGTGGCCCCAAATGAGCCTTCAGCAGAGCTAGGAATAAAACCCTACCGTTGCTGTCCTCCAGTAGCGAACCAGAAGATTAGCTCTCTTACTTTCTTACGAAATAAGACAATGAAAGATTTTTAATGAAGCTACAGGGGATGCAGACTGTTTCTCTGATTCTAACTTACAGCTTGAGTTAGTATTAGTACATCATCAAGAAATTCCACCTGTTATAGAACATACCTCATCTAGAGTACCTTCTTTATCTCCCAAGAAGCCTGACCACCAGATCTCACTAAGTTTTGAATCATCCCTTTTGATAGAGCCACAGACTCCTTACAAACAATGCGCAATAAACCCAACCAGCCCCGTGATACGTATGGTCCTTGTAAGTGCAGATCTTGAGTTTTGCTTGTTTGCTAGCAAATACTAAAGGCTTAAGAGAGAAACCTTCCTAGCTTTGTCCCTTCAAGACCTTTCTGCAGTAAGTGCATGCTTCTAAAGGTAATGTTACTGTCTGCAAAGCACAACCCATACCAGAGAAACAACGGCTTAATAAGCTGTAGAACACACTGGTAAGTTCTGGTACTTCAAGTGGTAGAACATAAACCAGAAGAAAGTTCATTCATCATATGCAGTTTCTATCTCACCAAAAATGCTTTCCTCCCCAAAACCCTTTGTTTTCTTTACTCCTTTTCCTTAGGGAGAAGAATATATCTGCTGGCTGATGTTATCTTTGATAAATTGTCCCACAAGAAAATGAAGTCAATCAGCAAGTTTAGCTTCTAGAAAATGATCAGAATGTTGGTTGAAGGTGGGATTCAGATGATACACAAATTTGCACACTACCCAGCAGAATTTTGTGACGGGTGGATCAATATTGCTTATGCTAAGTTCTTCCTGGAAAGCATACAGCCTTCTAAACCTCAGGGCCAAACTGAAACATGGAGATACTATGGTTGGTAACTGCTGAAAGTTCACAAGGAGTACTAGAAGACTCCAGGGTGAAAAACTAAACAAAGGAGGTCATGTTATTTCTCATCTCACCTTTGCTGAGCCATTTTTTATCGTTTGTAGACAGACAAGTGACTCTCCCTGAACATTCAGGAAGGCTGAGGGCTAGAAGATGAAATTCACGTGGGATTCATACACAGTGTTAAGGTACCACAGGGAAAAGCTGCTGACTGACTCTCTTACCCATTCACATCAGGGCTTTCCATGCTGGCCTGCTTGGAACCAAATAAAAAAATTCCTTCCCCCTCCCTCTTTTTTAGTAAGTAAAAGGTCCCTAAGCATTCTGATAAAGCTGCTATAACTCTTGTCAAAAGCCAACGTGGTGCAGGGCGCTATATACCATTTCTTCACATTGTGAATGTACCTCACTCCATGGGGAGAGAGCATTTGTCATTTGACTACTTGTATTAGCAGGCCAGAGAAGGAATTCTCACACATCCAAGCCATATAAAACTCCCACAATCAAGTACTACAGCTATTTTACCTTACTTTACCTAGCATTATGTCTGATCCACTGCTTCAGGCAAAAATTACCTGCWCTGCAGTTGGTCTCCTCAGGGGCTTGTGCTCCCTTTATGCATTGTCTCAGACAGCAGATAGAAAATGTTTCTAGTTATACCCCTGCATTGGAGGTATTTCTGCTTTCTGTTAATATCTTGAAAGTTGCAAGATCCACTACCTTCTGGAGGAAATGACAGTTATTACTGCCTATTATTGCATATCAAAATAGGAAGAAAGGATGCGACAGGGTTGGAACTCAGTAAAAATAAGGATGAAAAACAATCCTTTGGTTTGATACATTGAAAGCAACATTAAATAAATTTCTGTGGTCAACCTACCAATTCCATCATAGACTTCCCAAACTCTGATAGGAGTCCATACAGCTGACTTGGTGCATACAGAGGGGTCCTAAGAATTAGTACACCAGTAAATATATATATATGACCAAATTAAAGTACTTTTTAGTGCTGTGAAATAATTCATGATTTGGTAACAGCAAAAAGTACTGTGAGTGCTTTAGGCTGCTGGTAAAACAGGTGCTTTTGATGGTCAATAGCTGAGAATTGTACTGGTGAGGCACCTGAAGGAACAGGATTTCATTTCACTGTGTCTTAGTCACGCTGCCTTCACAAAGTTATTGGGAAGCTGCAGCAGCTTAATTTCTGTCCAACTTAAATCACAGTACAGTAAGTATGTGCAGAGAGAAAGTCAGATGAGTGAAGAGCCTATTTTAAGCCTATTTTAAGGCACTCTTAGCTCACAGATGCACTAAAATTGTCTGGTCTGTAAAAACTAGAGGAAGGGACAGGTTTTCTAGTTCTTGTTTAGTTCTTTTATTTTCATAAATGCAAGTACTATTCCAAAACAGTAAAAGGCGGCGGGGGGGAGGGACAGAAGGGAACACTAATCTTTCCACTTATCAAAACTTGCTGCATGGAAAAATATGGTCAAACTTTAAGCTAAGCTAAGATGCGTTCAAATGTTTTCCAAGTAATTTTCTTGTACAGTAAAGAGTATCTCTCCCTCTACGCCAAATTTTTATGCAGAGTTCAATGTGGTTTTTCATCCTTTGGGAAAGGTAAGAGAGGTTAAAAATCATGGCCTTGACTTTTTTAATATATCTATTTTAGTTCTTTATATCAGATTATGACAGTATTACAAAAGAAAACTTCACCTATTCTGGTTTCCTTTATTTTCCTTAGTATGTGGTAATCTGTTCCTCTAAAATGTTCAGGTTCAGTAATTACAAGAAAAGAAGAGTCCAAACTGGTGCAGAGCTTCTCCCAAAGCTGCCTTCAAAACAGTGCACAGAAATGCTATACACATAAACTCCACCACCTAGAAAGACAAGTAGTCTCTTGCAGAAATCAATGCTGTCTTCATTTACTAGCACCTTTCCAGTGGTGGGGCTTACAAACAAAGCTGTTATTTTCTATGCAGCAGTTCTTCAAAGAATTTAGAAACACAGGCCTGGGTGGGCCTCCAGTCCCCTGCTAGTGCTGGGAATATTACTTTTTTTAAATAATCTTTGTAACCTGCATCTCGAAAGAGGAATGAGAAAACTTGGAGGTTTTCTACGTCTGATACTTATTCTTGTTAATGCTGCCACACGCTGTGATCCATTATGCATCTAATGCTGTCCTAGTACAAAAGAAGAAGAATGAAGGCAGAAAGGAAAAGGAAGGAAAGCTGAAAGTTTGGTGGAAATGAGTTTTCCTCTGTCACAAACCAACAGCTAAAGTTAACTGCTTATTTCACTGGGGAGGGGGTGGGGTGGAACAAAACCAAAACAACCCTATTGCTTTTAAGCACAACAGGAATATCTATCAGTATATTTGCCAGCTTAACAAAATACAAGCCAAAACTCTTCCTCTTTCCAGATTACCCCCAACCCAACTGAGATCACAAGGGAACTCCTTCCTTACCTTGTATCATCTGACTTGTGGTAGTGGCCAGCAACCTCATCCTAAGAGCAGGATCTGCTATGCTAAGTAATGTGCAAATGCAGAATATAAAGATGGGCCCTGTCTGCAGAATTCGCAGCCTAAATAACTTCTCCAGTCTTCCACAGATGACTGTAAATTTCCCTCCTCATTTTCTAACTCCAAAGACCCTGCCCCAACACCACACAGACAATTCTGCCAAAACCAAAATATCTGGAAAGTTAGCAAAAAGAAAATCTACCCTGACAACTAAGAGACCGCAGTGCAACAGAATAGATCTCCTCGCATTAGAAGTGTTTTGATGGTATGTGTCATACTTTTATGCCATATTGTAAGGACCGAGATGGAGCCTTGCTTCCAGCACTCTCCAAACATGTTGACACCATACTGTTGACCTGACAATTCATTTCAAGCCAATCTAGTATCACACAAATTGCAAGTCTTCAACTATGTAACATTTTGGAAGTTATCTTCCACTACTTCCGTGACATTTTCACAACTGTCCAAGAGCACAAATTGGGTTTCTGAGTACAAAAATGAGTAAGACAAGACCTGAGAACTGCATTACAGAGTCAGCAGACCCCACTACTCAGTGATGGAGCAACCCACTTTATTAGCGGAACTGATATATCCTGGTTGCTTATGGATTCCCGGTACATTGTTACTGGTAGAGCCTCATTCTTCCTCTATGGCTCCCAAAAACAGTATTTTGTCCTTTCTGTGGAGCATTCACAGCTTCGTGCTATGGCCCCAGCTCCCATATTAATTACGCTTCCTGGTATAATACCTCTGGATACTTTCCACCTCCCAAAGTCCATGCTGCAAAACATCTTCTCCAGTTCACGTTCCTCTTCTAATTGAGGAAGAGAAGGAGGAAGAGGACCTGCAGACTAGGCAACACATAATATTGCTGATGTGACATGATGATTAGCCTGCTGGCTGGTACTCTCAGCTGCCAGGCCAGCCAAAGAGGGGAAAAAAGGCTGAACTCTTCACTCCTTTCCCTTTCACCTCTTCCCAGCATCAACTTTCATAAAAATCTTCTAAAACATAATGCTGAAATCAGTGCCCCTCCATTGCAAAGCTGACTGATACTGCCCAGTGCGTTAGAGATATCAGAGCAGTAGATTAACAGAAAGACACAGACAACAATAAGCTTTGATCTCTCAGCAAACAGGGTTAACCAAGGTTACTATCCCATATTATCAGCACCCAAAGAGCTTTCCAGAGAGGCATTCTTTCCAGGGGAAAAAAGAAAATAAATTGGTAACATATAACAAAATCACAGCCATTATCTTTTCTTTTTTTAGACACTTTGATAATTTTCTCTGGCTATGAAGTACAGGACAGGGGATGTTCTGCTGCTTGCAAGAAAACAAATTTGCATGGTGTTTCCTGCATGTCTGCTTTTGAAGTGGAAGACTAACTGCTCTAGTGCTTCTGAAGACTGGCCAGTATTGCAATTCAGAACGAGTATCCTCAATGTAATTAGTGACTAACTAGGTCAGACTTTATAACTGAAAATGTGAGCCTAGACTAAGTGAAAGATCTCTTCCAGTCATCCAATAAGAACCTGAAAGCTGGCCCTTTGCCAAAGAACAAGTGTGAAATCAGGTTGCTATCTGATAGACTCTCAGTAAGACGTATCACAAGCTTCTGATGACTGATACCCAGAAGACTGGGCAGAATGAAAGACACTTTGCTTGCCTTCTAAGAATTTGCTTTCACTTGTTTTAACTATGAGTCATAAATTCCCATTGCCCTCTTCAGTACTAGCAACTCAGTTACCATACTGAGCCTAAACGTGCTGTACAGGTAACAAGAAGATCTATGAAATAATACTCCATGAACCACATGTTTATTGCTTGACAGAAGCAATACTCTCTAAAAATGTGGTCAACTGGTTCAAAAGAAACAGAAAGCCCTAATCCTTACTTTGATTTGCAAAGTAATTCTATATCCTGTCTGGTCTTGACCAAGACTTCTCATCATCTCTGCAAAATGGTAAAAATTATTTTATTGGGGTGTTGTGAAGTTCAGAGTTTGTAAAGAATAGAACAAGTAATTAAACTCGGCTTCTGGAGAGGGCTTTTGATATTCAGTGTTTGCATTTTATGCCCAGAAAAGGGGCTTTTGATAGTCTCTCTTAGGTACTGCATAGGTAGTTAATCATCGGATTTTAACAAACATGGTTCTGAAGAAGACAAAAGCAAATTTTTAAATATTTTATTAATCAAACAAATTAATAAAATGTAAAAAAAACCCTAGCCAATGTTATACTCAATAAATTGGCCTTAAAAGACATTCAAAACAATGGACTGACCAAATATTTCTTATTTACGGTTCAGAAAAATATCTTCTGGTGACACAAATGCTCTAAAGGTCTGGAGAGATCACTTACTCCCTGCCATCTGCATTTGAGAAACCCTTTCAAAGTCTGCATGAACTCAATCACGATAGGATGTAAGAGGAGAGAGCAGGTCGCTGTGTAGGAAGGTAGGGACAAAAAGCAATTGCTGTTTCCCACACAGGAGCTGTTGTTCAGTATAAAGTGCAGATATTCCAAAACATTTTTTAACTACAGCTCATGATTTTTTTCTTTTTTATGATCTTAATACCATTTTGCACAGTATGTTTATACATTTGCAATAATGAAAGAACATTTTTTAAAGGAATGAATCTGGTTGTAACAAAAAAGCATCTGTGAAAGTGTCATTAGCGTCTCTCCAGATCTGTAATCAAATTTGAGTGTATCTTTCCAAGCAGTATTTGACTACTTTGGATTGCTCTGTGTAGACAGTACTCCATTTTGGTTACTAATGTTAACTATTATCAGTTATCTATCACAGGTGTCAGTGTACAGCTTTCATGGATTCTTCTGCTCTGTGTTAGCAGTTATCTGCAGTGTATGAAATGGGATATAACTGATTCATTCATCCTTTTAGCATCAGGAGTATCTACAGCAACCGTACTAGTTAAAAGTCTAAAAAATGAAACAGGAAAAATCTATAACAGAAAGAGACAGAGACTGTTGAGCTGTTGCTGAGATGACAGGATAAAGAACCTGTAGTACAGAGATGACCATAATTACTGATTTGGGTACAGTGTGGCAAAATCAGCACACTTGGCTTTGCGGTGTGCTTTAGATTCTGTTGTGTATTTCAAACTATTACTTTGTGACTCCCTGGCCTAGAATTTTTTTCCATGAGCCTTTGTGGTTTTTTTTTCTCTGGTTTTTTAATAGGAAAAAAGCATGAGAATAGAGACTTTTTCCCTTCTGTAACAATAATGCCATGGAGTTACCTCCACTAAAGATTCAACATTACCTGGTAACCTCACTGTGACATTTCTATCTTCCTTCCCAGGCAATGTAACAAGAATTTCAGGCACCAGCGCAGATTTTCATTAAATTTAGTAGTGTTTAGCTGAAAGCAATACCGAGGATAAGCTAGAT
>JAYKAV010002951.1:214614-321415 GCA_035582835.1 Phoebastria nigripes
AAAAAAAAAAAAAAAAAAAAAAAAAAAAAAAAAAGAGATGCCTTAAAGGTATCATTACTTCACAAATACTTCAGAATATTTCAATCTTCTGTTCTAGTTTTGAAAAGTCAGATGACATTTATACCAACTGGAAATGTCTCTGGGACTTCTGCTCTCATTCGAGAAAATAAAGATGGATATACTATCTTCCCATTAGCATCCTGTTTTGTGCCCCATCTCACAGGAAGATCTCTTCCAAAACTTTGCTTGTAGAGTCACTGTATATTACCCAGTCACATCATGTCCAGCTGCAAATAGAAGAAACAGATTTGGAAGAAGCAGCATTGAATTCAAATTATTTCTTACGCTTGTTTAGCACTTAGAAAACAAAGCAAATTTGGAAATCCTTATCGTGTAACATAAATGGACTGCACAGAACTTAATACTAAGCTGCTATAAAGTACAAAAACAAACCTAAAAATCTCATCTTCACATAATCATATATACAATTTATAGATTTTAAAAAGTACAGTCCAAAAGCAGAAATCTGCCTGCTATTGAAGCTTCTTTAAAACTGTCTACACTATCAGCTTAAGCCTTGGAGACAGATTTGTAAAAAATGGCTGAAATATTTATTAAAAAACCTCTTGAAATCCTTGAATTTCAGCAAGCCTATATAGAAAACGTTAATTGAGAAGATTAAAACATCTTTTTTTAAATGATTTTCAGTTTTCAACCCACATCAATAGCTGTTCTAGATCTACAAGCTTTGTAAATGCTATTATAGTAAATTATAACAATCTGCTATCAAATAAGCAGCCTCACTGGCTCTTTTGAAACACACTAGAAGACACGTTTAACCTATGTAAACACCCGTGTTACTACATAACACAGTATTTGCCATTATGAAATTAAACACCTGGTTATGTTTTACAATAGCAAATAAGCAATCTCATGTGGCTCTTTTCTGACTCAATTCCTTAGGTGTTTTCTAAGCCATGCACTCTAATCTACTGCTTTAAGAAGCACTCTCTCTCACTGCACCTTTCAGTTAATTCTAAAGCCACATCATGTCTTTATGGTACTTACCAAATCATCAACATCACCACCTTCATTTGTGGAAGGCAGAGTTTCATTTTTCTTTTCTTTCGGAGCCAAGAACTGAAAACACAAATGTATTTATATGATACTGACAAAACTCAGACCCTTCATGTTAAATTAACAGAATGTATCCTTTGTATATCAAAACAAATCCACCTGTAATTAAAAATCATGAATGAAGTTTGTTCTGGTTTCCACCCTCCAAAATCATCATAAAGTACAGGAAATTTCATAAGACTTGCTTTTAAAGGATTTTATGGTGAAGTGTGTTGAATAATAGACAAAAGGATATGGTTCTTCAGACAACATACGGTTAAGCTGTAGAACACCCTGTAATAAGGATGCTGCAAATATTAGACCCTAGTCCCATGAGGAGATGGGGAAAGTTCATAGAAGAGAAATCCTTTGAAGTCTACTAAGTCCACAGAAACGATCTCAAGTACAGGAAGTACTTGAGACATCAGTGGCTGGAGCCTGGGACTGGACGCTTTTCCCTACCCATCTGTTATTGTCCACTGTCAAACATGGGATTCTGGGCTAGATGGAAATTTTGTCCATTACAGTATGGCCATGTTTATGTTCTTAAAAAAAATAATTTTAAAAGTAATATTGTGTGTAGCTACAAAATGCTAAAGGACAGCAAACTGCCCCCCCACTGATATGAATACATATGTAAGCTGACCAATGGCTTGTTTAGCAAATTTCTTAAGAACAACATTCTAGTTCTGTGTGGAATTTAGAAGTTTCCCATTTAATTCAATTAACATTTAACAAATGAACAAAGACATGAATTTTAAAAAACGCCTCAAACACGCAAGATGGTTAGAATGCCAGTCTTTAAAAATAGAAAATTCATTATGTAAAATTCTATCGCCATAGCTGCTGATACAACTCACCATATGCCCTTCATTTAAAGCATGGCATCCATAAACAGAAGATAAAGGTAAATTGCTCAGATACTATAACAACTGAAATCAAACATACAGACAATATCTGGAGTACAACCACTTCTGGATTATTTTTCTCTTAGCCTAACATAGTGAAAAAAATAATAATTTAGCTAGAATGGCAGAAATACATGACTCTTACTTAAAAAGTATCCAGTTGTCTACAAGTTCTAGTTACTGTCTCCTTACCAATATACTTACTATAAAATCATAAATTTTCTTTTTCTTATTAAATTGTACCAGAACAAGTATGTAGAGCTGGRAACAACCCTGCCCCAGATAAAAAGATGTCTCTGAAAGCTGGGGAGGAAGAAAAGCCACATTCCATGACTTTGAGTTCCATCATCCTTAATTCAGAAACAACTTCGCTATAACTCTAGATGATGAAAAAGAACAGCTAGTTAGAAAACAACCACATTAAACAGGCTATAAATACCTGGTTAGAGTTTAGGTAACTCTTTTGTGCAAACAGCTGGCTCCTGAAAGCAAGCTACTGTTTACTTGAGGACTTCAACTATAACAGCCATGGAGGTTGTGTAAAAGGTCATGGGATCCCTATCAGAGCGCTACCAGTCTCTGAGACAATATACTTGTACTGTAAAAAGCTTAAATATTATTCTACATAAATAAAATGTTCTGATCCTTCTCTAGAGCAATAGTGACAGCTTTAGACAAGGGGTAAAACACTGAGAAGTTACCTTCTGCATCCCTTTTGTGGGAAAGTACCAGATATCATATCCACTAGGATGAAAAGCAAATACATTGCTTTTGGTTAACACCAAAGACAGAAGATGTAGACAACCTCTGCCTAGCTGTCTCACTACCCAAAGGTCAGACCTTTCCTACATCCTAAACAGCAACATCCAAGAGGAATGTAGAAAGCTTACTCCACAGACAACACTCATGTTTTAACATGCTGACTTCAACTTATCATATATATTTTGTAGCTGCAAAAAAAAAAGAGAAGGTGACAGGGACAGAAGGAATTGGAATTTCAAGATGTCGTATGTCTGTGTATCATTTTTCCTGAAAAAGTTCTTAATCTAGTAGTAATATAAAGCACATACTATGAAACTAAAAGCTAATGACATTGTCAGCTCTGAAAGGCTTTTTGTGCCAGATCAAATTTCATTTTACACAGTTAATTAAGAGTCAAATGGTATTTCTGAAAGTAGCACATTTTTCAGTTTTCAAAATTAGCTTTCCCACACTAAATTAGGTAAAGAAAGCTAAAAGCTAAAGAAATGTATGACGAAGATTTGCAATAAATTGAAACCTGAAGTTTCCATCAAATGCTGAACATCCAAAGTTGTTTTTTTTTTCCAAAACCTGTTTTACATTTATGCAAAAGCAAATTACATATAATAGTTGTGCTGAAATCCATTATTTTCCCCAAAGCAACCAGAAAAAGCACTTGACATTTCTGCTCTTTTAACCTATCATCCTCATGCTCTAAAAGGAGTACCTCCACTATTACAGAGGAAAAACCCCTATCTAAAATCATTTTTCTCAGATAGGAAAATATGCATGGATAACCTAGCTCAACCAAAAAAAGAAAATTTTTACGTATTACCTCTCTAATAAGCGGCCTTGTAAGTCTTCCTTTCTCCTTCAGACAGCAACCCTATAAACCTGAAATCTTATATTCAAAACAGTCCTGAAACTGCTATCAGCTAGCGATCTGCACATAAGAGAAAAGGCTTTTGTGTCACATAGGACCACACTGACAGCCAATCCCTTGACCTACACGTTTGCACATGACCTATTACAGAGGTTAAGAAAACTTGCATCTTACTCTATTGTGTGATACTTTAAAAGATCCAATATAACTCTTTAGTGAAGGGTATCACCTTCAGTACAGAAAACAAATGAACCATTTTTGCAATCTACTATAGACCTAGGAAAATGCTGGCTTTGTATCACACAGGAAACCTGTGGCAGGGTTTAACTGGACCAAGGAGGACTAGATTTTAGATCAGCCCCATAACCTCAAGGTAAAATTTTCTGTCCCTGCAGATCTTACTCTAAGAATATGCAGTCTTCCAGTTTCTTAAGTAAAAAGTCATATAAACCCTTGACAGACAATGGCAAATCAGGATTCTGGTTTTGGATCTGGAGAGTCTGTGGGGAGGTGGTTATCTAGTGAATAACTGGGATTGCCAACTGCCTAGTTAGCAAAGAGATGCAACCCATTTATTCTTAAGTCAAGGTAACTGCCGCGTTACAGAACTCTGTTGCAGAGGTGATTTCATGCAATCTCTCTTATTCCCCTATTTTAAAGGGAAGTTATGACTGTTGTAGGACCTTCAATCAATCACAAAAGAATTTCCTGTATTGCAACACCTGGCTGGCCGTAGGATGACTTTAAAACAGAGAAGTAATTTTGAAGTCAGTCTACAAATGCTTTGCTCCAGCTTAGCCTGGCATCTGTAAATCTAGTCCTTGGTACTCTATAATTTTTGCCACATTCCTATGCAGGCACAGTATTTTTTAGCCACCACAAGCTCACAGTTAAGACAACAGTATGCTGTAAGGTCTTCATGGCTAGTAGAGATTTCCTTAAGGAATAGCGGCTATTTCACACAGCATTAGCACATTTTGAGCATCAATAGTAGTTTCAGACTAGAAAGTGAAGTGCTCAAGAAACATATTGTCTTAGGAAGTTTCCAAGTAAATTCATAGCATTTGGAATATGTAACAAAAACTGATACTCTCTAAAACCACCACTGGGGAAAAAAGTTGCTCTATACAATTCTGTGTGATGAGAAACAGCCAGTAGGTCCTTCATGTCTAGAAAAAAACATCATATTCTGTCATTTGTACTCTGCACACGTGCTTAGCTTTCTGGACTCTTAGTTTGTCAGCTTTTCATTTTCATGACATTTCTGTGCCTTCTTCACCTTGAGGTAAATTGTTACAGATGAAAAAAGCAGTTTCTAAAATACAACCTTTTACCCACTCATTAATTCACTCATGGAGAACCTACTTCTACCCCCTTCTGGTTATTGCTAATGTAAGGCCTGGAAGTTGCGAAAATCAATGTGGCATCTTTTAGAAATGCTACTTCTCTGCAAAGTACTTAGTGATTTTACCCACAGGTTTACCTTCAGGAGTCTGTAATACAAGGACCTTCTTTCTCCTAAACTATTTAAAATCATGGCTAGCAGCCTGATACAAGAATGCCCATCTTATCCTCTCCACACAAATACAATTTTTGACAGCAACTCTGAATTCTGCTTTCTTTCAAACAGAAGGCACCATTCCCCCTGTTAGAATTCGCTCCTTTGTAACTGCGACATCCTTCATTCATCACTGCAGTTACTGAAGTGTTATATTTCTGTAGAAAGAATACCTGCAAATACCCCAAAACTTTTGTTTCCAAAAGGATCTAATATGATCACCAATAATAATACCAGCATCACCTATGATGTCCATCAATCCACAAGAGCAGCATAAAGTGGAAAATACTGATATCGTTGCATATATGGTTAAAACCAGCCATAACAACTTTACATTGCTAGAGTTCACAATGCCTTTAGACAAAAAGTATCCTGATTTTTGAACTCATGTGATAACAATGAGATCACAGTTCTTTCTATGAAGCTCAAATAGTGATCTTGCATATATAAATAGTCTATTGCTGTTCCACTAAACTGAGTTCCTGAAGTTCCTATTCTTTGTAGAGGATATTTTCAGATAATGATGTCAATACCTGCTACTTTCTAAAGACCAGTTAAAGCAAATGCTGTGGTACATGCTAGGGAATTATTTTTGCTCTGAATTGGGGCAATTTCAGTTGTGTGGCAAAAGGACACTCTTCTTCCTTCACATGAATCCTATTTCATTCATCTAAAGATTTATCCACATAAGAAAGAATCTTCTGTTCCACAGCACAGGCTGTATACAAATAGATGCTCATTAGAAAAACAATACCTTTTCAGCCTCTTCACTAGTCACCGAACTTCCCTCTGCTTCATCTTTAGTGATTAAAGAAATTCTGTCTAAAAAAAATGAGAGATATAAAAATATCATTAGAAGGCTTCCCAAAAATGCACTTAATGTTAGAAACGAAAAAAGTCTCCCAACTTCTGAATGTGTCATCATCACCAACAAAAATAAAAAAATATTGCTCAAAGGAAAATGTGACTTGCATAAATGAGTCAACTATGATATAAAAATAAATTAATGAGCATATTCATAAGCTTGTGGAAGTATCCGTTTAGTAAACTGCTAATATTATGACAATCAAACTAATGAGACACTGAAATCATAGATCACAGATGAAATGCTGAAAATCTATCAGAAATTACACTTCTAGTCATTCACAGCATGCTCTTCAGTCCTTAATAGCCTTAGAAAAATTAACTCCTAACATACAAACATTTATGCTGTGATTACCTACAGTCTGACTACGAAAGTGCTGGTCCTGCCCCCACTTTGCTCCTTTGTTGTGCCAGCACCACCATCCTGCGCAGTGACCCCCGGGGTGGGGGGGGGGGGGGGGGGCGGGAATCTCAATTACGTTTTACCCCAATAGTTTTTCTAGTCTAGCTCATCACTTGGCTACACGAATGCTTGTGCCTGAATAAAGAAGCTATGGGTTTGACAGCAAAGAACAGTAGATTCATAAAGGTTTCAGCAGCAGCACAAGTGTAATGCCACCTTAATGTGCCCATAGAACTACATGGCAGGGTTTCATGAGACAAGTGAACTTGTCAAACAGATCTGCCTTGCTCCTGAGCCACTAACTCATTAACTCACATCCATCCTCTTTTGGTGATTGCAGTCGCTCATGACAAGGCCCAATGCATGCCACATTTCGTAGAAAAGAGGGGATGGGTCATGTGGCAAGAAGCAAGGAAAACAGGACTTCTGCTTTTGGTAGCAGCAAGCAAAAAGCAATTTCAGCTACCTAGTGAGAGCAGCTAGATTATGCATAAAGCACCATGATTTTATCATCTTCTCACAAGAAGATAATCTATTTTGTATGAAAATATCCTCTCTGTATTTGCAATTTTTTTTTTTCTCAAAAATATACTCTAATTTGTTAAACACTCTGGTTTGTACCAGCTAAAAATTATTAAACCAGTATTCTAGCATGGCTTTGGAAGATCCAAGCTTCCTACTTTTTGTTGGGTTTTATTTGTTTGTTTGTTTTCCAAATTTCTTCAGAGAAGTTGCCCTACAATACTACTAAATATAATATTTTTTCAGTGTTGTCTTGTGCTGTTGTTTTGGGTTGCTAAACAAATTCCCGTCTTGTACTTTGAAAAAGTTGGATGAAGTAGACATTACAGAGTGTCTGGAGTTTGTCACTTTGAAAGGCACTATACAAAAGCATATAATTGCATTTTACAGCATGCACCCTTAAGAGATACAGCTGGGCATTTAACAGATTTTCTTAGCACTGGTTCTAATTAAAAACAAGAGTATGACGTAAAAGATTTTTTTTAGTCCACCATGTTTCATATTTGCGAAAATGTTCCTTTATTTATCACTTGCGTAGTCTCTGAATGTCTTTTGGAATTGCACTGCCTTGTATCTCCCAGTTTAATCATAGGTAGGTGTCATATTACCACATATTCTGTCCTTCAGGTTGCTTAAACACAAAATGATCAGTGACATATTTCAATGCTATCTATGCCTTTTTTGAAGCTTTATTTGGAAGAATCTTTTTATATCTCTGCTGCATGAGTTTTTTCCATTTATTTTGAAATTCAGCTGAAATCGTATCTTCTTCTCCTTATCCTGTAACATTTAATTTGTATCTCTTCTTCCACAATTAATTTACCATTTCAACAAGACTTGGCAAGGCATTACAGATATTGCTGATATGAAACTATTAGCGCAAAAAAGGAAGTTACAACGTGAAAGATTTTTTTTATTTTTTTAAACAGGCTGCAGGAATGAACCATATCAAAATGCTGCTCTGGGGTTAGTTTAAGTGTCCCATCGCTAACAAAGTTTTCTCTTACATAATGGATAATACAACTAGAAATACTTTTTTTTTTTTTTTTAAATGCCATCCTACCTTGCATCACGACCTCCCAGAAATCAGCTAAGGCTTTATCTTCCACCTTTGATTTCAGGGCCTGCAGAAAATCATTAAAGCACCGCACCTTGGACAGCTGAAAAAAACAACAGCAATGATAACAAATAAATATTAAAGTAGCTTACTAAGGAGCACTGCAAACTTAATTCTTCATGAAGTCATCTAACATGGTGAACACAAAAGTCAGCACAGGTTTTGGTTTTTATCTCTACTAAAACAAAGAGTTCTAAGGAAAGGTGAGCCACAAAAACTGCCTTTCAAAAAGCTAGAAAGACTTTCTTGTAACTAGCTTTATTTAAGAAGAAATTTGTAGGATTGCTTATTTTTCTTTTACAAGCATCAGGTCACAGGCCTTGTGTTTTTATGTTTAAAAGAAAACAAACAACAGCAAATAATACCAGAGAAGCTAGTCCCCATTCCAGTAAGAATAAAGAAACATAAAATGCAAATATATTTCTAAACTTTCAAACAGCATAACAGAGTTTAATCTACGAATCAATTCTTTTTGCTGTAGCAAGAAATTATCAAGTTTCTAATATAGCAAATAGGCCCATCATGTCTTTAATTTGAAAGACATGAGAGTTTTCACACATTAACATTACCTTAATGGCTTCCTCTCTGAAAACTCTGATACAATTGATCCCTTTCATGTAGTACTGTGAACCTTTATTTTCCAGGAACTGATCAATGCGGTTTATCAACTGCTGACTCACTGAAAGACAAGGAGAAATAAATCAATCAATCAAAGAATGCACATTTCCAAGGCAAAAAAATATTTGTCCTTTACATCTCTCTCTTTCTATTCCACAGGCCTCAAAAGAGTTAATCATACCCATAGCGCCTCAAGCTACTCAAGTTGATAATTGTTATCTAAGCTACTGACAATTACTTCAGCTTCTCTGGAAAAGCTAGATATACTAGGAAGAAACCCAAGCATGGCCAAGGCAAAAGTCTTTCAGTGAAACCCAAGAAAAAAAGCGCTGTCCTAGCTTGTTTGATAGAAAGTAAAACCAGAACATTTGGGATCCTAAAGCTGAGGGAAGTTATGTTCTACAACGCAAAGCATATCCCCTAAACATCCTTTGAAATACATGCATATTTCAATAAAAGTGTTAAATTTACAATGAAGGTGTAATAATGTCAAAACAACAGCTGTAGGGTGATTGGAGTTAAAAGACTACCTTGTTGTTACTGACATTAGAGTATATCTTGTCTCTGTACAGGTAGTTTGATGATTTTTTCATCGGGGCAATGCTGTTTATGATTATGGAGATAAGTATTATAAACTGTGCATGCCTGACAGAAAGAAGCAGAGGCAAACAATGAGACTTGTACCAACAAGAAGAGGAACACCAGTTTCATCCTCACTGTTGAGCTCCTAAAAGGTAGGCAGCTGTAAAACACTGCAAATGTGACAAGTGAACRTGTCACCAAGAGCTCTGCAAGCCCAGCTAAATTCTTCTGGATTTTAGTACTTTATTTTCTTCATGTTTAATTACAGGTGAAGAACTGTCCAATTTTACCCTCTGCAGACACCTCAGCCTGGGAAAAGACAAGTGTGAAGAGCATACAACAGTGATCTATAAACTCAGAAGCACTGTGAAAAGGATGAATAGGGAGTGATAGTCYACTGCCTCTCTCAAAACAAGAGCAAAGAGTTGGGTTAAGAACAAATGGAAAAAAAGTACTTCTTCAAACAAAACCAGTTAACCTCTTTACCACAGGCTGCTGTTGGATGCTAGGAGTTTTAACAGCTTAAAAAAAAATGCTTGAACAAATACTTGGAATTCTTAAAGGAGGAAATCTATCAAGGGAGATTAAAGATGAAGTTACCATTGAGGAAGAAAATGCAGGAAAGCATTCTGGACAAGTCACAGCATCTGCCTGTCCTGTTCTTGTACTGTTAAAGACAGGTTACTGGATTAGCAGAACCTTTAGTATGACCTATAGATCTTCTTATGTTCAGATGTTATGGGCATAGATGTCACTGCAACTATTTCAACCATGGAAACATCAACATAGAAAATCATCTGCCAGAGTGATGGAAGAGACAAGGATAAGTAAACACACTGAGAAGCAGACATCGTTTAAATATTGTGTTCCACTCTGCTCACTGTAAGCATACACAGCGCTAGCTGTTATATTTATGTTCTATAAAATGCCTAATTGAACGGAATCTGAAGGAAAGCATCTCTGRAAAGTGTGAAACAAGACATGTTTGATACTTTCCCACTAGCTTTTGACTCTACACTAGAAAAGGAGGCAGATAATGGTTCTGTCCAACAGTAGCTATCACACAAGAAAGTGTGCTAAAGTGCCTACTGCTCCAGAGGTGATCAGCTCACTCTTTATTTTATGAGTAGCTGACAAACTAAATTGAAGTCTCACTACTTAAGCTCCCCAAGTTAAGTCAGTCCATTTTTTTCATGGTTAACAATTTTCTCATTAACCGTTCTAATTTCTTAGAATTGCACTAATAAAAGCAAGTCTTGCTGGTGTTTTCAGTGGTGGTGGTGGTTTTTTTTAAATGCTGCCTTTTCATTGATGTGTTAAATTAAAACCCCAGGCACTACGAGGGTGCAATAAAAGTCTTTTTTGTCAGAATGATTCCAGCATGCTGTTTGAAATTATCAGACGCTCTACTTCTTCTTTTGCATTTAATTTTTTTAAAATCCCTTTCCATTTGATTGCACTGGCAGGCATCGGAAGAAAAGACTTTTTCTTGCTACTGACTGTGAGCTGCCTGCTTTTGAAATCTGTTGTAAGGAACCAAAAAAACCCTACAATGTTTTACTAGGCACTGAAAGACCATGCAGGAAACAGGTTACATGGCAACAATGTTTTAAGTCAGATTCTTCTAAGATCTTGAAACAGCTTGGCTAAAATTGGGTCTGTCCATTAGGTCTCCCTTAAATGACAGGACAATGATTGATGAATCTCAAATAGATAAAATTCCTGTGTTCTGATTAGACTACCAAATTACTTCAGGGGGCCAAAGACAATACCAGAGATGGTAGGTAAGGATTATAACTGGAAGTTCTCTGAAGTGGACTCTGTTCCTTCACACTTCTAGGTCTGAGAACTTTGTTGATTTCCTGCTGCCTGTCATCTGCCTTTCCATTAGTGTGAATCTTTGGGTTTGGGTGCTGCAAAAATATAAATCTCCCTGTTTTTGGAGAAAGGCATGTTCTGCATAAAGTTGTCTATCTAACTAAGCTGTGAATATTAGCATTAACTCTGATGTGTCCCAGACAAATCTCAGGCATTAGGGTTTTGAAGAGCAGGTCCTAGAGTTACAAACTGACAGTCTATTCAGGCCACTACTGTGCAATAACAACTTCTTTTTCTTCTCCCCAAACTTCCCTCATCCCACACACATTTAAGGAAGTGAATTAACGAAATTCTATATTTTGCATAAACTGGAATTCCAGCACTCCTAATAAACCACCATGTTCTGCAGATCATCCCAAGAAATTTTAATCTTCTGCTTCCCTCTTCTACTGTACATGATTGGTTAGATAACAAACATAGTGATTAAAGGCTGGAGAACTACAGGTAAAAAAACCCAACCAAACAAACAAAAAAAACCCCAAACCTTTGAATAGAAGACCTTTTAGTTCTAACAGAATTTAATCCCTTCCCCACTGGCATTCAGATACATTCCCTACTCTAAAATACATTCACCAGGACTGTTACTTCTTGTGAAAGATGCCATGAACAATTATATTCACTCGTTATCCCTGAATAGTTACAGTACAGAAGTGTAGTTATATTTTCATGTTTGTTCAGTTCAGTGCTTGGTCTTGATTACTATGCCAACCAGATTACAGCATAATAATAGATAAGGTTGTATTATAATCCAAGTTCCAATTCCTTGGGGATTCCCCCTCCCCCCTAATAAATTAATCAGGTTAAAAAAATAGCTCTTTCTGTAGACAAAAGACTCCTGTTGTTACCAATCTTTTGATTTATCCACTGGTGGTGGTAATGATTTGTATTAATGGACAGTGCTTAAAGTCAGTCACTGACAAATCAGTTAAACCACCTGATAATAAATTTTAAACTACTGCTCTGTAAGTATCATCTTTTTGTAACTGAAAAGAAGAAAGAGATTATAAACAGAAAACTGTCCTAATTTTTTAAGGACTTCCTTCATCTTTAAGCCAAGAAATAAGAATTTTAAGATCAAGAGCTGTTGAACTACTCCAGTGTCCTATGACGTGCTGTTCAATTTTGAAATGGTCTCTCTAAATGGCCTGTGGGTATGGATCAGAATGATTTAGGCTGGATGTCTGAAGGACATATGGTCCAAATCCCTGCTCAAACCAGGGTCGCTGTGGATCAGGTGGCTCAATGCTCCACTGACTTGAGTTCCGAATAGCTCCAAAGATGGAGAGTCTCCAAGTTCTCTGGGCCCCTCTTTCCGTGTTTGACTACCATCATTGTGATTTTTATTTTTTTTTTCCCCATAACATCTAATCCAAATTCTGTTTATTGCAACTCAGAGCTTTGCGTCTCACCCGATTGCTATGCCCTTCAAAGACGAATCTGGCTTCATCTTCTCTGTGAAGCAGACGTACAGGAAGCTTCAAAGTGATTTTATATATACAAGTATTTGGTTTGCAAATACTCTTCCAATGACTGAATCATTTTCATCAAACCAATCATTGCATTTGGCTTACCTAGCAGTAGAGTAGAAAATTTACAAACCAAAGAAAATACTATGCATGTGTCAGTATCTTTTTTACCCCCCATTAAGCCATCCTATCTTCTACAGAAGCCTACGAAAATTCAACACCCCACATCAGACACCTTCTGCTCTCCAGAAATGCAGACATGGATGGAAACCTGTAAATAGTTGAACAGGATTAACTGGTAGTCATTGCTACTCCTTTGGCATTACAAAGATGGCGAGCACTCACTGCATTTGAGAGTCTTCTCTGCAGCCACAGCAATGAAGAAACTCATTGTACACCCTTGGGACCAACGATTAGATTCCACTCAGGCAAACTAATCTATTTTATTTGCATTCATTGACAAAAATGTCAGAAGCTGTTATCAGAAGACTGCTCTTTGTGATGACTGTGCACTTGTAACCTGCTCAAAATAAGAGCTGCATAAAATGACATCTCTCTGGCCATGAATGCAAACAAGAAAGTAAAGATATCTGGAGGGGAAACACAATACTAGTTACATGAGCAATCAACATTAACCAGTAAATTGACACCCATCACACACAACTCATCACGTAAGCGGGTCCCTACTGTAATAAACTACACAGATGTCCATTAAAAACAAAGTTGATTACTATTTCAGGAACTGAGCTGCCAGTCTCATAAAACCTATCCCTAAGACCCTTGTCAATTTGAAACTCTTAGATTTTCTAAAAAAATGTATTTACACATTAGTGACCCAGTTCTCACTAATAGTGAATGCATCGTTTCTCCTGCTCTGGTCTGCCATGGGACACAGCATCAGACACAGGCTGTCTAACTTGCACTTAGGCTTCTCCTATGAATGGCACAAACCCTGACCATCAAATCCCAGTGAGGCCACTGCAGGAGATGCATTGGTACTCATTTTCCATGGTAAATATACCATCAGGACTTCCTACAAGCTGTTTATTAAAAAAAAAAAATTCCCCTTGCCATACTTTGGTCTTGATAACTTTATAATTTTGGTGAGAGACTTGCTGTCGACTGAAGAGGATGTGTGCTGTTAACCTGCAGCTTAATTAAAAAGCCACTGTACTGTCAGTATTTAATGTACAACACTTCCTATTTCTACAACTTCCCTATCTACCAAAAAAATGCACTCCCAATCAAACAGTTGAAAGGCCTTTCTCCTCCCTATGGACGGACTCTGTTGCTATTTTGTTTTAAAATGAGAATGTAGGCTCTATTCAGTTTGGAAGACTACACTGGATGCTTTTTTTATACAAGAAAGCAGCAAAACAGTACGCAACCTAGTAGTTCTCCTGTCTGCATCCTGACACATAAAATGTAATTTTTTTTTTCCCAATAAACTATTTGAATGCTACAGATTATCCTTTCCTGCAAAGACATTTTACATGTCACGTTCTAGCAGACGAAAAAAAAGTTTCATCATTAAATATGATGTAAAATTATACTAAAACACCCCTTAGAACCACTAAATAGTTTTAAGGCAGAATTTACTATTTACATAACCAGAATGCAATACAGCAAGCCATTAAAAACATGCCTGTAATGTTTTATGTATTAAGCTACCTAAAAGGCTCTAAAGCAGAAAAAGGATTATGCAGAAGAAAAAAATAATATGCAGAGCATGTTTTTATTTATAGTGGCTTCTATCTCTCCTTTAAAATGGGTGACTGCACTACATTCTGTCTAACTACACCTTATAATTACAGAGGAGATCACACATAAAATAAAAGCAGATTGCTCAAAATTTCAGAAGCCATCCAAACACGTACTGCAGTTATCTCAAGCACAGCTACCAAGTGGACGTATTTAAGCACTCTTTAGTTAAACCATCTTCAAGGGTAATCACTGTACTTATTTCTGCCTTAAAGCTTTCCTACATGATAAAATTAATTACCGTAACAAAATAGTCAACTGTTTCACAGTTTCTGTATTCTAATATATTCTACAATGCTTTTTTACTGCATCTTAATATATCTGAGATTTGAGAAGACAATTCCAAATATTTTTTTCAATAAACAATTTCTTCTGGATCTAATACAAAATCCATGTAAAAAGCTGGCTAGCTGCCTTATAGGTCTGGAAATTCTAGAGAGAAATAGCTATGTAGGCTTTAACAGACTGTATCACAAATCAATATACTTCTCAACACACTCCTCAGACTATGTCCAAAAGGACCAAAGGCCTTGTTGAAATACCCAGCACCTCACTTCAGCACCTCTGCAAATTTTTTTCTTTAATAAGAAATGCTACATCAGTGGCTATTCAGCAGATGAGGTTTATCTTGCCACAACCTTCAAATCATCCTTTAAAAGAAAAAAGGACCCCATCCATCTTGTGCACTCTTTTTAAGATACCTTTGGATTACATCTATCTCTATGTAGCTATTCCAGTAGGGAAATACCATACAAACAAATGGTAATTCCTTTGCATTTTCAGACTTAGGGCATGCAAGACAGTGGCTGACCTGTGCTTTGTATTCTTCCTCACCTCTGCATCAAAACCCTGTCTTGCTGTACACTGAGAATAGATTCAGTGCACATAAAGCCTGCTCTCATCTTCAAGATTCACAGACTACCTGCTTATTACATCCTAAATTCACCTGTGCTTTCTTTTGCCCACAACAAGCAGTAAGAAACGATCTTTGCATGTAAAGATTTAAATCCCAGGCATCAGATTCTTATTTCTTCATAGAACAGAATAAGTAGACAGCAGAAGACAGGTTTCTCACACCATGTGCAGCCAACAGCCCTCTACTTCAAGCCAGAAAGATCCCATGAAGCCAGATGAGAAGCTGATACCCAGTTTGAATGAGGCAGTCAGTCAGTACCAAGGGATCTTCTGTTAGAAACACCTGAAGAGTTGCTCAGATGCCTCAACGTAGCTGTCTAGTGCCATCTTACACAAACACGGGTATCTGAGACTTTCAAATGGGGAAGGCAAATATTGACATGGGAATTACAAGCGACACCTTTCTTTGCTGAGCGGCACTGGAAGCTAAGCAGTGAACTCCAGAGCATCTCACATAGCACTAGAAACTTATGTTTAGACAAATGGATTGCATTTACTGAACCCTGAAAATGCTACTAAATATAATTCAGATAGATAAAAGTAATTTACCATCTTTGAAGTCAGCATTTTTCTGCCTCACCAGAATTCGGAAATCTTCTGCTGGGTTAACACTGCCAACCTACAAAAGGTCCAAAAATGATACAATCATGTGCCAATATCCATCTCTTCATTATTGCGAGGCAACAAGAATCTTTAAATTTCTGTTTATTTTAATATGGAAACAGAAGCTCTACAATTCTCTGCGTGCGGACTCATAAAAAGAAAAGTCTTACAATGTGTCTTAACGTGCAGTACTCCTAGCAAAGGTTAGTTACAACATGAGCAAGATGAACTTTACACTTACTATGCTCCACTCTTATAAGCCAACCATATTCTCTGGGGTTTAGAGGTCAGAAGTACAGTAATTCAGGCTATCTACTAGTTCAGCTTTGAGACTTTCTGTAGCACAGACATCTTGCTAATCTTGACAGATGCTTAATGAGGAATGAGAGTTCCCAGGCATGTGAGTAGAGAATGGTTTGCCGCTCCAATAGGAAGCTCAAAATTAAAAGTTTGCACTCAATTCATCTACCCGTTTTGGCCCAGTCTGACATCTTAAAGCTGAAGCTCTAAATGGGCATACAAGTGCAGAAACCTTACAAAGGAACTAAAACCAGGTCAAATGTAAATAAACACTTACTGAAAAACAGATGCGATAACTTTAGGAAAAAAAATTACATTGCTTAACATTTCCTTTCAGGAATCAAAATTCTCCTAAGTTTATGTGAAAATTTTATGCTTTGCTGTCAAAATAATTCTTCCATCTTTCAATAAGCTTGCTTGGTCTCTTTGTGTTTCTTTTAAATCTGGCAATGCCACTTTTCAGGAAAAATCAGAAGTGTATGTTAGGAATTCAAAATATTTAAATCTTTTTAGATTTTAAATCTTTTAAAAAATCTCAATCATGCATTTTAAAAACCGACCTTAAAGGATAGTTTGAAAACAAGTGAAGTTATCTCAATTAATATTAAAGCACCTTTTTTTCAGTAATTCAAAAAATCAAATAAAGGAAGGTGCATAGTTATGCAGGTAGGCTTCACCTACCCATGTACACAGTATCTGGAATTAAGTTAAACATTTAACCTATCAGCAAGATGAAGCCAAATTTGTGATTTGGAACCCCAACCAATGCAGAGAACAGTCTCTAAAACCACAGCAATACCTTTGATTAAATATACAGAGGCAACTTCTACGTTGCAGATGATATGAAAGAGAGCAAGAAAAAAATTCAACCACTGAACCCCAAATCTGAGATTCTGTTTTCTTCAGATCCTTAGGCTTGCCCTTTCAAGTTCTAGACACCAGGGGAGAATTTTCTCCTAAAATATCCAAGACTGACGGAAACTTGTGCTAACATACACCTAAGGGCAGAGAAAGTTGTCTTTACAATCTCTAGCAGAGAGTCTCAAATCTACAAGCAGACAATACTTCAGTTATGTTTCAGCTAGAAACTGCCCTTTTATCAGGAATTCTGTATATTCACTATAATACTTCTAGAGAAATTAATCTCCCCCTTTAATAATCAGATTTGTAAAAATATGCTTACAGAGGTGACATTGCCTTCAGCAAGTTTTATGATGCTAAAGCTACCTTCCTCATCTTCAATTTTTGGTTTCTTAGGGTTGGGTCCATCTTCATTGCTGCAAACAAGAAGGACAAAAATTAATATAAACACTTAAAGTAAACTGTCCTGCCTAAGTAGGGAGTCAGTAAATTAATGAAATATACACTGAACACTGGACAAAACTTCATTATACAACTGTTCCCAAATTAACACTAAACCWTGCCTCATTTTTCCCCACAGGCTGCACAAAGCAGACAGTATAAACAGAGATCAAACTTTATCTTAGCATAAAGCAAAGGCACCACTTGTTGAAGGTGCAAGATTATTCATGCTTATTTCAGGAGTGAATTTACTCATACACATTTTTTCCACCTTTCTAAATACATAGTATCTCCAGTCACTTTATTTGGAACCTGTACATTGAGTTAACCTTGATAATTTACAGTATATGATTTACAGTATATTACATGACATTTGGTATTCTCAACAGATCTTCTTAACATGAAATGGCAATGAAACTTAACATTTAGGTAAGAAATTCATTTACTCTTCAAAGACTACCTGCTAGTTCCTGTCTTGGAATTGATAGCTACTACAAACCTGTTTACACAGTGGCTTTTGAGTCCAATGACCCATAGTCTCCATCAGCACACGAGAGCTTTATAAACTTCCACTTACAGCAGTCAAAACCTGCTAGACAAACCCCAATTAAGTACGTAAGAACTCTCTTCGGACATTTTAAGCTACATCTCAAAATGCTTTCAAAAGACTATTTTTTATTTTTAAAAGGATAATTGTGATTTTAGGCTACTTTCTAGCTTTGCCCTCACAGGTAACATATACCAAGGTGTACATTCAAACCAGGAACTTAATTTAACATCTAATGTGCCAAACTTTAAAGCACATCTTGGCAACAGAAGGAAATCCAGCTAATCACAAAAGGGGAAGAAAATCAGACACCATGTTCTGTGTCACTTAATGTGACAGGCTACTGACACAGAAGAACTGATTTCAGTTTAAGAATGCCTGAAAGCTACTCAGCAATCTAAACGGCAGTATTTGTGTTCAAGGAATCCCCAAACAAAGTTAGAAGTTTTTCTTAAAAATTCTACTACTGCAGTGAAAAGAAGAAACGGCTTGACAATGTAGGGACAAAGCCAGAGATCCTGGTCTAGGTGCCATTTTGCATTCTGCAAAGTTAGAACTGATTTTAAAAATTGCATTGCACATTACAGAAGCAATCAACTATTAGAAAGAACTTGTACAGTCTTCCTTTTTACTTTCTATAGCACACTCCTCTCCGACTTTACAATCAGCATCTATCCGACTTTGTTTCAGTAGTCTTCTCTGTCCTTTACTTAATTTTGTCACTACTGAAATGAAATCCCTTCTCCTCAACAGCTCCTGTCATCCAACATAACCTTACTTATCACCCTAGGAGAAACGATGACTTTGGTTATGCCTCAGGACAAGGATAGGATACCTTGCTTCATTCTCAACTCTGCTGACTTTCTGGCTGACCTTGAACAAGTTGCTTGATTGTTTTGGACAGCCGATATGCCTGTCTGTAAAATGGAGACACTGCTACTTATCTAACACCAGTGAGTTTAGAACTTCTACTTGAACCAAAATTCTTGTATATTGACGTGGTTTGATGAAAGGTGCAAAGAACAACAAAAATGCTCTTTTAGAATATTTTTCTCCAAAGGTGTTTTCCACTCAGTTGCAATGTCTTGAAATCTTTTTCCTCCTGCATTATTTTTACTAATTCAAAATGCTTTGGGATTGGAGGAAGGAGGAGAACATAAATGATGATACTGCATTTAACTGCCTAGGACCAAATCTATAGCTGTCATTAATCAGTGCAGTGCAGCAGAAACTAATGAATTCATACCCATTTATACCAGCCAAGGATCTGACATTTAGAATCTGTTACTGGTAATGCACTGATTAGCAGTATTTTTAAACTGTAAAACGTGCAACTGCTATTTGAGAAAAATTAATAAAATACGAGATTAATTTAAAACACCCACTTCTACATTTATATAAAAGCCTCTCACATACTGTAAAGCTGGATGAGGTAACAGCCTCTCCAAAGCCAACCTAAGAAGGAAAAGGTAAAATGCTTTCTATTTTACTGGATTTTTCAAACTACACAGAGCTTAGCAAAAGTGAAACAAACAAATGCTGAATATTAAAATCTGTATTAAGATATCATGCCTACATTTATGCTGCCTTAATCCCCTTAGACCTTAAAAATTAAGCAGAGATGAATCAGGTCAATATGATGATAGGAGAAACAAATCAGTTTTAGAAAACAAAAATAATGGTCAAGAGAGCTTCTAGACAAATTTTTCAAAACACTTTAGTGCAAATTATCTAGATCTGATAGTTTTAATAAGTTGAATGTTATCTGGTGTTTAACATTTCCCTTAGTCATTGCTGCAGTGATGTACTTTTCTTTATTAAGTGATTTAATTCTATCACTCAGCTTTTCCCCAAACACAGAACAAAAACATAAAGTTAACACTTCTGTTGTAGTACTGACAATACTACTGTTCCCATTCATTACTACAGCAATACCAGTTTTTTTCATATTTTTTAATCCTATTACCATTCATTCTTCTTTACATAGTTGAGTCTGTACCCTTTTGCCTCCCTTACAGATTTTTTTTTAATCGTTTTAATGCCCTACACCAATTTCTATCTCAATTATTTTTATAGCTGCTTTCATCACCCCTCTAAAGGAAACCAGTTTTTAAACAAAATAGCTTTCCTTCTTGCTTGTCAAATTGATGCCTTTAGGGTGATATGTTTTTAGGCAACTACCAGTAATGGGTCACTGTTTTTTGTTTAAATTCTCTCTCTAGCTTGTTTGAATCCAAGTTTTGCTTTCTTTTTTTTAAACTGGTTCTATCACTTTTTAAAATACACATATAAATGTATGTATACACACACACACAGAGAAACTGGGACACAGAGCAAGGACAAGATAATTTAATCAGTATGAATTCACAGACACACCAAGGCAAGACAGGCACACAGAGTAACGAACAACATAAAAAGCAAGGTGTTTCCCAGTCTGTATACAGAAATGTGGTCATTATTCCAGAGTGGTAACCTGAGAAGTCCTATGTCATGTCTTCCCAAAGATAACATGCTGAGGAGGCTCTAGCCAACCCCAGGTAAAGGATATATGACAGTTCAGCTAAGCAAGGCCTCAAAATGGCTCAAAGATGTTGTTCCTAGCGTGGAAAGGACTGAGCTAAAAATGACAAAAGGGAGGGAGAAGGAGCTAACTGAGAACTCTCCAACATCCCAGGGGACCCATTAGTTATATTATAGGCATTCAATAAATCAAGCTCTAAGAAGCAGATTTTGTTTGAGCAAATTGACTTGTGGCTGGGGTGACAGTACCCATGCAGTAGCAATTAAGCATTTATTCTTCATATTTGCAGCACACATAAAGTAAACACAGTATATGTAATAACAACAACAAAAAATTATCTTAAAAACTGTTCAGGCAATAGATGTTCCAGGAAGAGTCCATAACAGTTTGATTTTTCAAGACATCCACATTTATTGCACAGCAGATAATAATGAAGCTGCTTTTCTTTTGATTTGGAATTCAAAATGAAAGCTACAGAACAACCGAAACCGAGCATGCTGAGAAGGAAGACTCATCTTTACAGCTAATTTGAAGCTCTGCAGCATTTATTCTAAACGAAATTAGACCCTCTGTTATTCTTATCTGAACTATTTTATAACTACCAGTAGGACAAACTGTTTGACCAGGAGACAGTAAGTAATGCAACAGGTTGCCCAGAAAGGATGTGCAGTCTCCATCCCTGGATGTTCTCAAGACCAGACTGGATGAAGCCCTGAGTTACCTGTTTAGAACTCATAGGTGACCCTGCTTTGAGCAGCAGGTTGAACAAGAAACCTCCTGAGGTCCCTTCCAACCTGATGGATTCTGTGACAACAAATACAGACATGAGGAAGCTACAGACTGCTTCCTGGTGTGTCTTGCCCCATAATAGTAAGACCACCACTATTCACAAAATACCCCAGACATACTGTGGTACCACAATATTCTCCACCCATCAGTATTTTTTCAGTGTGTAACTCACTGATCTTATGTTCAAAAGACTCTGAGCCTCCTTCATCCAGCAAAAACAATTTGAAGTGTAAAAAAGKTTTCAAAAAAATCTGTAATACATCTCCAACTTACTTATCTTTGAAGATGTCTTGAGCAGTCTTCTCTTCTTTTTTCTTGACAACTTCCTTCAGGGGGAAAAGTGCTTTTACTTTTTCAAGAGGAGCCTGACACCTTTCTTTTACCACACGGGGCATCTCCAGCATCTCTAAAAGGTGCTGTTCAATTGGTGGCAATGGCTCATTGGGATGAAAAGCTTTATGCTGCAAACACTGCAAGAAACAAATTTGAGCAAAGAAAAACTTTTAGTTTATGTGCTTTTAATATAATGCCCGTATACCTGACATCATATGGTGCATGTAAAATATCTTCCATATTAAAGAAACTAGCTTCAAATTGGTGACAAATATTCCAGCTCACAAGTGGATTGAAAGTCATATGATCAACTGTTTAAGGAGATTAATAATGATATTAAACAAGAATACTGATGCAGGTGAGTGTTCTCACACTCACTGGAATGAGTTCTATGAAAATTATTAGGAAAATCCCAGGAATGAGAGAGTCATCTACATTTATTCAGCTTTTTAACTTCACTTTACCTTTAAAATGCAGTTCTATTATAAAACAGTCACATAGGAGAGATTTCTATACATTCCAAAATTAGGCAACGAGATATATACCCCAACCATGTATTCCAGTTATTGTCACAGTTTATTGTCCCTCAAAGAAAATACTTCTTCTTGGTCAATAAAACTCAGTATGCATACAAGAGAAATTTTCACCAGTTTAAGAGCAAATGGAAAGAGGTTAAATCTGGACCTCTGTAAGGCCTTTGACATGGTCCYGCACAACATCCTTCCCTCTAAACTGGAGAGGCATGGATTTGATGGGTGGACTGTCCGGTGGGTGAGGAATTGATTGGATGGTCGCATCTAGAGGGTAGTGGTCAACGGCTCAATGTCCAGGTGGAGATCGGTGACGAGTGGCATCCCGCAGGGGTCCGAACTGGGACCGGTACTGTTTAATATCTTCATCAATGACATAGACAGTGGGATCGAGTGCACCCTCAGCAAGTTTGCAGACAACACCAAGCTGAGTGGTGCGGTCGACAAGCCTGAGGGACGGGATGCCATCCAGAGAGACCTGGACAAGCTCGAGAAGTGGGCCCATGTGAACCTCATGAGGTTCAACAAAGCCAAGCGCAAGGTCCTGCACCTGGGTCGGGGCAACCCCCAGTATCAATACAGGCTGGGCGATGAAGGGATTGAGAGCAGCCCTGCTGAGAAGAACTTGGGGGTACTGGTGGATGAAAAGCTGGACATGAGCCGGCAATGTGCGCTCGCAGCCCAGAAGGCCAACCGTATCCTGGGCTGCATCAAAAGAAGCGTGGCCAGCAGGTCGAGGGAGGTGATTCTGCCCCTCTACTCTGCTCTGGTGAGACCCCACCCGGAGTACTGCGTCCAGCTCTGGAACCCTCAGCATAAGACAGACATGGACCTGTTGGAGTGGGTCCAGAGGAGGGCCACAAAAATGATCAGGGGGATGGAACGCCTCTCCTATGAAGAAAGGCTGAGAGAGATGGGGTTATTCAGCCTAGAGAAGAGAAGGCTTCGGGGAGACCTTACTGCAGCCTATCAGTACTTAAAGGGGGCTCATAAGAAAGATGGCGGCAAACTTTTTAGCAGGGCCTGTTGCGACAGGACAAGGGGTAATGGTTTTAAACTAAAAGAGGGTAGATTTAGACTAGATATAAGGAAGAAATTTTTTATGCTGAGGGTGGTGAAACACTGGAAGAGGTTGCCCAGAGAGGTGGTAGATGCCCCATCCCTGGAAACATTCAAGGTCAGGCTAGACGAGACTGAGCAACCTGTTCCAGTTGAAGATGTCCCTGCTCACTGCAGGGGGTGTTGGACTAGATGACCTTTAAAGGTCCCTTCCAACCCAAACTATTCTATGATTCTATAAATGCGCACAGGTGAGGCAAAGAATATAGGTATGTTTGCAAATTAGCTTTGAAAAGAGTGAGGGAATGAAGGGGCCTGACATCAAAGACGTACATCAAAGTTAGAACAGATGGTAGGAGCTACAGAGGAGAAGGCTTTTTCACCAAAGTGTAAAGATAGTGCACATAGTCAGGGAGCCAAGCAGAGGGAGAAAGATGAGGTTAACGAGGCAGGCTACAGAAATTCCACTGAGAATTTTAAAAACAAAGTAGGTATCTTAAAAGTTGTGAAATGTGGGATAGCAGTAGAGATGTATGTGATTGTGCATATATATATATACACACAGATACCAGTGCATGCACACACATACATACATAAAAACACATGATGTACACGGGAGAATAATTTTTCCAAGCCATTGTACTGGGTGAATTAGACACAAGTGTGAAGCTAACTACTCAGTAAACTAGGAATACAGCAGAGATTTGCTCCCCTGTTGGCTGGCAGACATGACATTAATTTAAAAAACAAAACCAAAGCAAACAAAAACAACCCTCTATTCATGCTGAAAAGCTGCCAATAAAGAAAATCCAGACCATATGCTACACATTGATACTGGTGTGCTTTCATGCCGCCATTAAGATTCCAATCCATATTAGAGCATACTTTCAAAAGGAGGAAGTCATACAAGGCTACTGATTTGGAAACACTTGTAATGATTTAAGGCATAATTATTTTAAAAGAGAGTAAAATGTTGCTGGAAACTGCAGTAATGGCTCTTGTGATACAAAAAAACAGTATTAAAACAACATTAGGGGATTGAATTAAACTCACAAAGCAAAAAACCTAAGTCCCCTGTTGTGAATRTGTTTTTCAGGCTTTTGCATCTGAAATCTCTATGTGTGCAGCTGCAAGAGCTGAGCAGACTGAGTAGCCACAGCCTCCACTTGTTCCTGTTTTTAGAGTAGATGATGACTTCTGAAACCTGAGATGGCAGGTACCATCAAAACTTGCGTGCTAAATGGAGATGAAGTTGAACAGGAACAGACTTAACCTGAAGTTTCTAATCCCAAACAGTCCCTTTAACCTTGCTTCCTCTTCCTTCTGTGCCCAGCAAGAACCACTCCCACCTTCACTGGCTAGAAGGCAACCCGTGCTGCCACTGGCTTCCAGACTCACCGTTCTATTCATTAATGTTGTCAGCAATGTACTAGCTCCTCCTTGCTCTTCCCAATTTCCTTACATTTCCACCCTAGAGATGCAGCCAGCTTTCAGGAACAGGGGTCACGCTAAGATACTGGTCAATAGATGTAATGAAGTGGGCTTTTCACATAATTAATTCCATGATAAGCAATGGCATAAATGCATGAATAGACAGGAATTTACTGCAAGAAAGCATCCTGCTTTGTTCCCTTCCACAGAGCATCTAGGAACGCACTTTTGTAAGAACATCTTTTAGCAAATCTATAAATCCTACAGGACCCTGATAGTATTTAAAGCCTTAGAATATGGGAGACAGATTCAGATATCTAAAAGATAAGCATCTAGTCTATACCAGTCATCTACTCACTCTACACAAACACAACTATCATGTACTTACGATCTCCAAAACAAGAAGGATCAATTACTTTCCCAATGTTCTTTTTTCATGGATTATGGAACAGACTTGGACAACTCAGCTTACATTAGTTAGCTAGCTTTTAGGTGGTTAAACCTGTGTGAACTGAATCCGAACACAAGTGTCTTAAAGTTCAGTTTACACCTAGTTTGTGACGATTTCAAAATGACCTTCCAACAGATCCCCTACATTCAACCAAAGACAAGATTACTTGTTGCTGAAAGCCCTTACAGACTTTCGTGAGCAGCCTCCTGTACCCCTATTGCTCTGCTTTTTTGAAAGAACATCACCATACAGTCCAACCACTTACAAATGAGCTCAGTCCTCTAAGGTCACTTACATGCGGTCTAACAAGAGCCATTACAGCATATTTAGATGCAGACTCTGCAGCTGGATCCCATGAACTATGCAATGCTGCAGGCCACCATCCCCACAAACCTTCCCCCCAGGTCTGTCTCAGTACAGAACAATCATTGTTGAGCAATTTGTTTATTTTGCTATCAAATAAAATGCACTGCATTTCCCAAATGTCTTATGTGCTTCAAATCCCAGTATTTAAGAGGAACAACTTAAACAATGACATTGGAAGTCTGCCACCACAAAAGCTATGGAAGTTCACTTAGGCTTTTCTGGAAGCAAGGAATAAAAGTCAAAACTCTGGATATAGGATATTCTTCATCTTCCACTCCAGCAAGCATTAGCAACTCCTTTCCACCCACTCTGTCATTTCCTGATGCCTACCACTACTTCCAGAGATATAATTTAGCTTGATGTTTCTGTTTAAATTCTGGCTCTTGTCACTTATCATTCCAAATATCTTCATGAGGCAACAGAGCAAGGAAATGAAGGGGGAGTTCATCCTTTCTTCAGAGTTATTTTTCCAAACCATCTATAGGTCCTGTTCAGCCCAATCAATTTACTGGCTACATTCAAAAGACGTATAATTTTTCTTTGTAGTTCTTAAGGAACCAGCAGTGCCACTTGGTCTAAGAGCAAAATATTAAGAGTCTGGAACATGTTTGCAGCAAAGGAGAGAACAATCTTTTTGCAACTTATATGGATTAATAGCAGTTTTGTAACCAAGACAAAAAAAATGGCGCTGYGCATGGGCAAAAGAAAGCACTAAAAGGACTGGCAATTTAGGGCTTTATAAACAGCAAGCCCTATGGACAGGAACTGTACACTACCTAGTGCACTGAAACAGTCAATAAATACTTTTTTCCACCAGTAGCATTCACCCTTACAAAATCCTATTATCCTCTAAGGAAATTGGCAACTTACGCCGTTACTCTTTTCTAGCAGCACTTGACTCAACTGCTGGAACACCACCATCATACTGTTTCAGAAGATAAATGGCACACCTAAAGAAACATCTTTCGTTGATAGGCAACATCCACTGAACCAAAAGAATGCAAAATTGTATCTAGCAATGTAACAAGAGGAAATTCTATCCCCTATGTGTTTCATTTACAAGCAAAACCGTATTTGTTTTGTAATACCCAAGCTTTACAATCCTTCCTAAAATATGAGTCATGCAGAGGTCAATCCATTTTAAGCTCTTGCCCAGCAATAACCTTCTACTGATCTTGCATTCAGTTACACACTGTCTTGTCAATATGACTGGCAGAATTTGAAGGGAACACTCAGTTTTTCAGGTGTCAATCAGAGTAGGATTTGAAGACAGTGGGCTTACATGTGTTCCTGAAACATAAATATGACCTTCAGATCCTTTGCTTCTTTTGACAATACTGAGGCAGCATGGCTTTTGGAAGCTAGGATAAGTTTTCTTAATTTAAAAAAGCATCTTCCTCCTACTTGTAAACTGAAAAAATTTCATTTGGAATTGTTGAGATAGTATGAACATGGATGCTGTAATACCATTTTTGGTAAATTTCCAGAGTGGAGTCACACACTCAATATATCTCCATGGCTCTGTATACAACACAATTCTGCAGCTGCATAAATTGCATTGTCATTTTCCTTATTTTTGAATTTGCTGTGTCATTTTTTTGAACACTTGAATTCCAATGTATAATTAAGTCTCTCATCCTCACAGTTGGAATGAAAATCTTCGTGATACAAAAGGAATGTAAATCAAAATGTAGACAGCTTGATACAATAACTGCAAGAAGCGTGAACTGTTCTGCTTGCCCGTAAAATGCGTCAGCTCAGATACCCAAATGGAATATTTTAAATGTCAACAATGTTAACCATTTACTACTGATCAAGTTCACCTCAGACTGATTTGTTTTGGAACCACTGCTAGATGCAACAATGCACAGAAAAGTGACTCTGCTCAAGATTTGATGGGACACAGAACGAGGAGCTAAAGAGATCCCCGATTTTCAATTTCGCTCTTTGGTCAGAAGCTCAAGACTGAGTCTATGTCGGCACCGTGATCATGGCAATACAGTGTTGAGATACCCAAAGCAAGTTTTAAGTTTTAACTTGTCTAGTCTAGGTGCCTGTGAATATCACTGATGCTGTTGCAGACATCTCAGCACAGGTGTAATTTCCCTTGCTTCCTGGAAACTGGAAATTTGAAGAATAAAATCTATGTCACGGACAACATAGAAGTCACTGGCTACCCCATACTTAAATGCAAAAGAATGTATATTCCCATCTTCACAATGCAGATCTTTCCAATGTGAATCAGAGAAAGACAGAAAGGTGAAAAGTCTTAACAAAAGAAGTTTTTAAAAAATGCCATATACTTCATCTCACCTGATACAACCTCTGAAAATGAGGGTTTGGGATTTTGCTGGGCTTAAACAGGTCCTCAAAAGTTTCTCCATCATCATCTTCATAAACCAAATTCATAGAATCAATCAAAGAGTCAACAGCAGATAACTGATCCGCTAAGGCAGCAATTACATACAAAGAAAAATTAAATACACTTGCAGATGGATGCATTGCTTGAAACAATTTATAAACGAAGAGTCACTTCACAATGTGAGATTTTGACCAAGTCATTACATGCCACAGAATATACTGCAGATATAGACGTGCCAATGAAGAATATGGATAATGGACACAGTAATAAAACCCCTGCTTTATTTAAGGACTACAATGTAAAGTCATAAAGCCTTTTTTCTTCCTCCCAAGACCTCAATTATTGCTGCCTTTCTGCTTCCATTTTTCTTCTTTTTCAAGATGTTTTCATTTGCAACAGAAGGTTTATAGGCCACTTAGAAAATAAGGAGAACAGCTGGTTTGAAAAACTAAATGGTGTAATATAAATTTTAAAAGTTATGATTGCAAATGAACACAGTTCACAATAGTGAACTATTGCTTTGGTAAGACAGGTTTTAGATTTGTTCTCAAATTGCTGGTTATAGGCAAGAAAATAGAAASTGTTTCAGAAACAACCCAGCACGCTTTATATACCCTGACATGCAGATGCCCGTTCAATGGATCTCATAACAAATTAAAGAAGTAGGAGTGGATTTTAAACTACAAACTACATCCATTTACACTCATGCTGTGCAAAATTCTCAGAACAGTGAGTCAAGCTTGGTATGGCTGCATGTTCTATGGCTCTCCAAAGACACCTTCCATCTGAATCTGGACACCGGTAAGTGCATCCTTTAAAAAACAACACACCACAGAAAATACAGTCTTTGCCTTTGTACATTATATTAACAGGCCATACTGCAACTGGCTACAGGACCAGCTTTGTATGAACGGAGCTGATGCCTCTATTCTAATTCTAGCTAGCTAATCACATATTGTAGCTCCCACAAGGTTGACCATTTAGTCTCACAAATGAGTTCAAAGATCAAAGGATACGGAGGACTAAATCTCAGAGGTCTATCACAGAGATCCTGTGAGACTAATAATTCCATAACCTGAGCCAGAAGTCATTTACAGGACAGTTTTAAAAGCCTGCCTGCAAACCTCAAGTCTGCTCAGCCTGCAACTAAGCTGGCAAAGTTTTGATACAGGCTTTACACTTCAAGATGACATCACCATAATGTATTCCCAAAGGGCTGGAGTTTTTTTCCTAAGCCAAAATAATTACAAAACTTATGTTTTCATTGGAAAGCCAAATATTCTAGCTCTTTCAGAGTGTCTTAAAGGAAGTCAAGTAGGTTACTTTGTGCAGTTTCCCAGCGAAGGACTATCTTACCTGTAGGAATGCATTTTTTATTGTTTTTCAAGGATGAAAATATGTATTGTCTTAAGTCTTCCATGTAGGGTAGTTGCACATAGATGAGACACTGAGCAAGACAAAAGAAGAAAGAAACAACTGAGCCTGAAGTAAAAAAATCTAAAGTATCCCAATATAAATGTAAGAAAAATCCAAAGATCTAATATCTGTGTGTATCAAAGTACTTAAATAAAATATTTACAGACCAACACAGTTTTAAGCAGAATAAAATACAGCATTATTTTATAATATAGCAATGGCTACACTCCTCATTTTTCTACTGGTRGAATAAAGACCTTCCAGGTCATCTGATCCCTTTTTCTTGTGCAGAGTTCCAACCAGCCAAGCTTTAAACACCCCATACATTGGCGCTTTGGGAGGTTTTATCACAGCTTACTGTGTTTCAAAGTCAAAAGTTGGTTTTGTTTTTTTAACATTCTCAGCCTAATTTTTTCTTTATTCAAATACCTCCTCCAGTTCATACCACCCTAAGTAACTCCTTTCCATCCTTTATGTTTATATCCTTCAAAAGTCTGAAGATTGTTATGTCCGCCCCCACCTTCGTCATTGCTTAGCCATGCTATACATATTTAGCTCTTTCAATAGTCTCTCGTAAGTAAGATCAGTGGAAACATATGCTGCAAAAATTCTGACATACTGTGTTGCTTCTGGGTCTCTCAGAATTAAAAAAAAAAAAAATTTAAATATGATTCTGCTGTGTACAGAACTAACTTTTTTTTTTCCCCTAAGAAACAGACTTCATTTTTTTCTCCTGTTTTTTAAAACAACCTTTTCAAGTAAATAAATATACCACTGTCTTCCTAACTCTCCATATGAATTTAAACAACAGCTTTAAATGCTGTGAGCTCCTCCCCTCAGTTCCAGCTGACTTGGAAACCTAGTGACAACAGCGTAGTTGGACATGGCTTGAAATGCCATGGCAACTATCAAATTCAAATTTTGCACTACCAAGCAACCTGGAGATAAATCCACAGTTTAAGAAAATGAAAGAATCTAATGCAACTTTAGATTGTACGCAGAGAGGTAGGTAGTAACACAGCAAGAAAGCAGTGGTAACTTATTACATAAGTATGTTATTACACTGTTTCTAGATACCAAAAAAATTGAGATTTCCAGGATAACAAAATGAAATTATTACTATGTTAATGAAATAAGAATCAGTATTATTTAAATCTGTAGTATAGAGGATACTAAGAGAAACATATAGCATTATTTTTCCATGTATTTCTTCTATGGAATTTTCTTAATACTATTTATTACCTCCTTGTCCTATGACTTGCTACTATTTCCTAAAATCACTCTGAAAGTCACATTGGTTTCTTCTGGTATTACATAACACAGCAAATTCATATGGTTCAAATATGATCATTTATTAATTGGTATTTGTAAAGCATCAATATGGAGGCTCTCTACAGAAAGGGAAGAGTGAAAAATTACCTCGTATGCATCCTTAATATACGGAAAAGCTACCCCAATTTGCGGGTTGCATCTTCTATCATAAGCATAACGCACTATAGCTACCACTTTCAACTCATCCAATGCATGAACAAGGGCAGAAAAAGCAACTGCTGCATTCTGGGGGGAGGGAAAAAAAAAGGTCTAGAGAGTCACACAAGTTCTCATTAGTCTGCTGAAATACATCTTTCACAGTGAATTCAACAGCATTGATTTAGTCAAGACTAGTTCCCATTTCAGCTATAACTTCAACACAACCATTTGTCATGTTTAAAAAATGAAGAAGCAGAAAGGTCAAATCTTGTCATGATAGTGGATCCATTCAAAGCTGAGCAAACTTTAGATCCAGCATGTTCCACCTTTTCCACTAGGTGTGAAGAGCTCTCAGAAGTATTACAAGAGAGAGAAAGGGAGGGAAGTCAGACCCTTAAAGGAACACATCAGAGCACTACAATGAGGTTTTTACCTCTAATATTTAAAATAATTTGGAGGTCTGTTCTAAGTAACACAGTGACAGGGCACACTGTTGCTCTGCATGAGAACGGACTTCAGCACCATTTCCAGGTTCTCCATGCCCTTGCACAAACACAATATTTACCAGTTTCTCATTATTCATGAGATATGGTATTCATCTGGGATCTAATCCAACTTCTTTACATCCTAATGGGCAATGGAACAAGACTTCTGTAAGCTGCATTAAGAACATTTGTTTTATTAACACAGAAAGAAGGGACAATTTCAAGCGCCACTACTATTCTTTTCTGTTCCACAGCAAAACACCTTCAACATTAAACTTCAGTTCACCTTACCTCGTCATCTTTCGCTGCAAAGACCTTCAGAACCTGGTTGCCCATGTAGTAATGCCTCTGGATCTACAGATTCAAATGGTCAAGAGTTAGCCTGATCTAAAACAAATGTCATTAATGTGACTGGACCAATTAAATTATGAAACAACTAACACATTACTCAAGTGAGAAGCCACAAAATTTAATTACTGCACATAGAAGTTAAAGCCCTGTATATGCTTCATATCTGCATCTATCACTCAATATGGATGTTCAGTCATATTTGGCAGGATATTCTCATACCTTCCTATTGATGGGCAGGAATGAAAGACTACAGTACTTGCACCTGTTACCAGTCTGAATAATACTGCAGTAATTCAAAAGTCAGTGTGGAAAACCACAGTAGTTAACAAAAGACCTAAACCTAACTGACACCACATCTATGCTATTAAATTTTCCTAGCAAAGACATGTGAAAAAGGAGCTGAAAAAAGTCACATCCTTAATTAATAAAGCTACTTCAACAGCAACCTAGAGTATATACAGCTGTGCTGCCAAAGAAGCACTTCTGTTAGTAGAGTTTATGCTGTTCAGGAACATGGCTGACCCAAAAAAAAAAAAAAACACAACCAGTTTCATTAAGGGGCATTGCTGGAATAGCTGGAGCAACAGAGGCTGAGACGCACCACCAGAGAAACACTGCAATAGTGGAAAACCTGTCACAAGGACTGCACAGTACTATGAACACTGCTTAAAATGACCTTTCTTTGTTAAAGAAAAATCTCTTCAAATTACACTGTCTCCAAACTAACCTGGAGTTTCATTATTTAGCAAATTACCATAATGCTGTTGAAGTCAGTGACAACTTGCACCAGAGCAGATCTGTTTAATGTATTACAGAACGATTCTTCAACTCAGATTATTCTATCTGCAATTATTCTTTGCTGTTCTGTCTTTAAAAGCTCAGGAAATTTTATGTTCAGTATAGTATAAATATCTAGATGTGTGTATCACTACACCTTTTTTATTTGCAAAAAAAAAAGGTCCCTTTGTAATATTTTCAAGTATTATTTCTTGATTTACATGGCATTGCTTATAAATTAAAAATCAAAGTTTAAGCGGCCTCTGATGTTCTTTCCTGAGGGATGTGAATAACTCAGAAAAATAGTATGAGGTAGTTCTATTCCTTCTTTAATTATGTATTTGGAGCTGTTCCAGTTTCTCTAGTTAATAATAAATTATCTTTTCTCCAAAGTTTTTAAAAGAAACAATTTAATATAAAACATACATTTGAATAGTGTCAGTATTATAATTCCAAACAATAAAATTCAGGAGCCAAAACATAAGGAAAGCATGGGTCTTGAAAATTCCAGTTGTAGTTGAAAACTTCCCCATATCATTATCTATACAGTGTAATTTTAATCCTGCAATCATACCTGAATAATTTTATTCCACTGAGGTCTATGCAACTACTATTGGCCATAATTATTCACACTCCTAGTTACAGGACCAGAGCACACTTTATTTAAGATGTAATTCCTATCCGTTATCAAATCCACAGTTCCCATTTAGGGTGGCTTCTCATTTCAATAAATCAATGTAACTTCCTGGCTCCTCAGTTAATAATATGCTTTGGACCACTGCACTGCAGTAGTCTAAGGGCACATCTAGCAACATGCAGGGGTCTCTGTGCCACCTGTACTGTAAAGTAAAAATATGTTTAGTCACATCCATTTGGGAGTAAGCTCCCACAGATACTTCCTATTTCATTAGCACCTTTCCTTCCTGCTATAGGTAATGATTCCTCAGCCTTTGTCAAGGGTTCTATTTTGTTCAGGCAGCGAGGCATTTCAAAGAAGAGCAGGAGGGCTGGGAGCTTTCAGAACAGAAGGCGCAGAGCTGCCCTACGATTTCCTTTCAGTTTTGAGTGGTGAAGGGGACTGGGTGCAGTGAACTCCAAGAAGAGTAAAGTTTCAGTCACCTTGTGCAATATCCCGGAGAAGAAAGAGTGGGAGAAGCTTAACGTTTCTAGCAATTACTGGCGCTCACATCTCTGTACTTTCTGCTCACGTGTCCTGCTTCAAGAAGGGTTTGTTAAGCCTTTGCCTAAGCTTTCCTAATGCTTAAGTCCTCAATTTTCTGTAGGAAATCACCTTGTGCTGGATAGCTTTTATTAAGGTACTTGCTCAATTTAAGTTTCTCACAACTTCCAGGTAAAACGAATGGCAAAGTTAATACCACAAGTACAGGTAAGTGCATACAGACACCAAGCATCTCATTGAAATATGGAGAGTTTTTGAATGATGTTATCTTCATCTAAGTTCTATGAAGTCTTCGCTACATTTAGCTTTTGTTATAGTAGAAACAAGAAGCAAGTCACAGTTCACAAACTAATCCTTACGGAAATGAGAATGAATGCAGTCAGTTCTCAGGCTTTCTTTAACATTTTAATGTTGAGGGAGAGGCTTCTTCTGTTAAAAAGAACACACACGTGGCTGGACAAAGCCCAAAAAGGCTTCTGCATGACCTGAACAGAAGAGAGACCATCTTCTCTCGCAGATCTGGCATCACTATTTAAGTTCGTGAGATGAAATGAGACTACAATACCTCTGTCTCTACCTTGCAGACATCTAAGTTCAGTGGCTCTTCCTTCACTTGAGGGCCCAATGGCCACATTTATGAGCTTCTCTCCTTCACAAGACTACATACTGTTTACATGTACTAGAATCAGCAAATAAGTCACCCCTGTATAACTGACTGCAGATGCCCCATTCCCAGTACGGGAGCCCAGTATAACACCACAACTTTAGTGAATTCAAACTGAAAATTGTCTTGAACAACCCACGAAGTTGAATGGGAAGAAGTTTAGTACTGTACCTGAGAGGATCTGCTGAATCCCAAAACAGAAAAACATTTTGCTTCTGTTTTGTATTTCATTTGCTCTTCATCTTCCTTGGAAAAAGGAACTATATCACTTCCATAGCGAAACCCTGGAGAACAAGAGAAGAGCATCTGGTAAGCATATGGGCCTACAATTCTAACACTGAAATTAGCGCTCTGAATATTTTAACAATGCATGCATGCMCCACAGCTACACTCCACACACACTCATCAAATTACTTTCCCTGTTAACAAAAAAACCACACACCCCATAGACACATTTTGTACTTCACGAACAGCAGTTGCACTCCTTGTACATTGTTTTATGTAACGTGGCTACCCTTGTAGAGAGCAGGAAAGAAAATAAGGGAACTGAACATCTTGCCCAACAAAGTTATGCTCACAGAATAGATTTAAGCAAATCAGAACAGATTTCAGCAAATAGACTGCAACACTCCCTGGAAACATAATACAAAAAACCCAAACATATCACAAACCATGGACAGGAAATTACACCAGAAGAGATTCAGAGAACAAAATGTGTTAACAGTGGAAGTGAGATACACCCTCACACGCAATGGAAAACCAAAACACTCTTGTATGCAGAAGTGGTCTTTCTATACATTTCTGTGTTTTACTTCTTGTGCCTTACATTACAGAGCTATCTCCACAAAATAGGAATCTGTTAGTTTCTCAGAGGTATCATCTGTTCCAACTGCTTATTCCCCCACCTCAAGTTACAATATTCTCCCTGAAACATCACCACTTTATTATACTGTCACAGACTAAGGATTATATCTTCAGGTGCGAAGAAAGCAGAAGGAACAGAGGTAAATCCCTGGATGAAAAACCTATATGTAGATACATTTTCCTGGAAACTGAAAAGCAAATACACAGGCAGAATGAAAGAAATTTCACTATGGGGGCTTCAAATGCAAAATATTGTCTAATTACGACATTTCTCAAAATGTCCACAAAAGTCCATGAAGCACCAGCAGCTCTTTAACTGTAAGAAATATCACACCATTGATAGAGAAATTTTTGGTCTCTTTTGTTCACACTGAACTGTTCATCACTTCTTTTTACTAGTATCCCGCAACCACTCACCAACTTAGGCAGTCAGGACATCAGCAGAGAATGGTCACAAATGCTTCAAAATATATTCACTATAAAAAGTGGATTTTTTTATTTTACTGAAAGTTTTGAAGTTATAAAACATAAACAGACTACTAGCTTTTAACTATCATTTCTGCTTAAAGAAACAAAATCACACTGTCGTTGAGACATTTTTATCTGCTACTGCTACAAAACACCTATGATTGCTACAATTGAAAGAGGTTAAATAAAAAAAATACAATATTTATCTTCATTTTTCAATTTATTTTATTCATTTGACAGCACTTTCTATACTGTTATCTGAACAGTTCTGCCCTTTATAGTTAATACACTTGCCCTACTTGTGTGGGATTGAAACAGCAAAGGAAAAAAAAAATTAGTTACAAAATATATCTATATGATCACAAAAAATTAAACATATTTGCTTAACTTCATTTTTAAAAAGTAGACTATTTCATACTGTTTCTGGGGCCTTTAGTCTTCTAAGGAATTTAATCCACTCAGAAAAAAGCTGAAGGTTATAAAAGAAGTATTCTGCATACCACTACTTCAGATTGAACCTGTTATGGAACTTAAACAGCAAAGCTAATAGACTCTTCAACACTAAACCTTCTTTTAATGGTTTCATCTTCCCAACTGCAGAATATCTAGAAAAAAGCAGTGTTATGAAAGTATTCATGTTATCAGTACAACTGAAGATTTGAAAACAGAATAGAGGTGGCAGCACTACTCACTACAGAACTGAGGTATGGTCCTCCACAGAATACAGTTTAGGAAGCTGTAGTGCCTTCCAAGTTCCACCTGGTGGTATTATTATTATTCCTATTACTGGCAAAAGTAAGAATTTTTGAAATATGTGAAAACAAAGAGTCTTACGTAACTGTCTGTGTTCTATCAGCTTACAGAGCTTACATTCTAAGATCATAGCGAGGCTTCAAAGTATAAAAGTAAAAGGCACTTAGGCGATTTAAGAATACAAGCCATTATCTTCGGTTTGTCTTCAGGGTGCACATAAAGAAGTCATACCTTGAATAGTATCATCTTTCTGAACCTCTGTCTCGTCATCATCATTCAAGCAATAAACAGTTTCTTTTTGCACATCATCTTTTCTGAGGGTTTTAGCATCCACAACCGTCCAAATTTTTTTCACCTTCTCTTCCATGACCTTTATATCAGAATTCAAAGAAAAGGAACACTTAACACTTCAGTGGGATCCAGAGTTCTTACCAGAACATGCAAAAAACTTTTGGACCAAGCGCTGCATTATTTTGCCAATAAGGGACTAATAACGACAGCCCCAAATATGCATCTCTGACTGTTACCATGGTGCTTTCAGCACACTGTTTAATCTGTATGAGACCTAACACCTGAACTATATCATATTGACTGCATACTTGCCTTGGTTATTCATTAAAGTCATGGGCTAAGTCATTTGTGGAAGTCTTTTAGTGACAGGGTAACATGTAACTTGCTTGCTATGTATTTTACTTACTCCACCTACCTAAACACTTTTGACAAAGCATTAAGATATACGTTAAAGATACAAGAAGACTCAATGCTCATTCACCTTGTTTGCCCAAGTTTTGCATCAGGCTTACTACACTACAGGATAAAAATACCTTATGTTACTGCAACTTCCCCAAAAGGCAGAAAAAGATCCCAGTTGCATTACGGGACTGGGAGGGGAAAGAAGGAATAAATATCTGCAATGAGTGAATGTTTCCCAACTGCAGGGAAAGAAAAATGCTTTCTTTTCTCTCTACTTAAGTGAAATTGATGGTATACTTAGTGAATGAGAAGAAAAATGGAGAACTGGGCAGAAAACAGAAAAGACAGAATAGATTATGCCAGTAGATATCACAGGTCTATTCCTAGCTCTGATCCAACTGCTGTATGACCTCGGGCTAGTCACTCGGTTCATGTTGCTTACTCTCCCAAGCTTCATTTATTTTGTGTGTAAACACCTTTGGAGGGGACTCTTACTGCATATTTGTACAGGTCTGGCACAATATCCTAATAAAAAAGAGAATTATGCATAAGTATAAATAGAAAGCTGGCAGCAGAGATCTCTTTCAAGGCTAGTATGCCTATCTCTCAGAAATCAGATATATTTCAACTTCGTAATACATCTTCCTGAAACCTTGCAATATTGGCCAGACTCTTAGTCTTGGGTTCAAATAACAAACCAATTAATCTCCATCTCACCAGATCCATCAATCCTGCCACACTATATAGTTCCCTATTAATTAATCAATAACTAGAATTTTGCACATTTTCTGTGTTTAAAAACACTCACTCCTTCCTAGCACTGTGTGAAGGACCCATATAAACTGTAAAGGAAACAGACTGAGCACAAGCTCTGCCAAACAGTATAAAGCAAACAAGCTGAAAAAATATACCTTTTTTTCCCAAGTCTGAAACAATAGATACAATTCGAAACAATAGCTGGTAAAACATTTACATCCACCATTTTACATATACATGTGCATAACTCCTCTCATGCCTAGGGCTTAAGAAATATATATTAAGTCTCATTGAGCTGCAGACATATCACCGATGCCAAATGGAAAGCTTCACACAATCACAGCATTCTTAATCAGGTTCATCAACTTCAATACCATTAAGTGTCACAGCGTAAATGGCAATTACTTCTATTTCTGTACATGGTGAATTTTAGTTCTTTAACGTATGTGTACAATATGGTGAAGTTAGAGTTGCTGTGGGAACACAGTTTTAGATGTACTGGCTTCTATGCACATAAAATCTCTACCATAATTATTTTGGATGTTGTTTTATCTTTTATTTTCTTAGCTTTAAGGAAAAAACATGCAGCTGCACCTAACTTGCTGCCAAAATACACTAAAACATATGATTTTATGGACTTACTGATTTATAGGCCACAATCCTTATAGACAAATTAGAACCAATAGTGAGCTGGCAGAGCCAAGCCATAGGTCTTCTTTCTATTTTCTTAAACATTGAAAGACGCTCCAGGCTCTCTCTAAATGAAGGAATTGGGAAAACAGAAGTGAACTCTGGTGAACTGTAATAAAATATTACAGACAATACACTCTCTTCAAGGAGATGCAGGAGTCCAATTGTTTCAGCTTAAACTGCATAAAGCATTAGAAAATAAACTGTATGAATAATCTTGTCATTGTCAGAAAAGAGAATGAAAAAAGAGGTGTTACATTAGATTATTCCCATCTCGAGCCTTTGTGACGGTGTGACATTAGGGCTTAAAGACAGTATGTTAGGTCTTGCAATGAGACTACACAATTGCTTATTAAGCATTTTACATTTATCTGTGCTCACTCAATTAGGGCATGCAGTTAGCTGAACAACCCAAATTAGAAAAGGCTTCTTTAAGTGGTAAAATGTTTTCTGCAGTGGAGGTGAAGAAACAAAGAATCCGGTTTCAATTAACAGGATTTTGTTTGTGTGGTAATTAACTTTTGACACTTTTTTTTTTATACAGTACTAATGAACTCATTATTTTCAGGGCATTCGGTTAAAGTGAAACAAGTTACTTTGAGTATTTCTAGCCTAAACAGCATATGTGTAAGTTCATAAAACACAAAAAAAGGAACTGTAATGATTTTATACTAAAGAGTGTTAACTCAATTGCACAACTTTAAGCAACGGAGTCCAAAAATTAAAAACTTACAGTAAAAGTAATTTATAATATATTATTGTGAAATCAAATAGGCTTGCACCCCAGAACAGCTTTCAGCTAATACAAACTGTATCAGCTATTTTGCTATAAAATTCCAGTGCAGAGAAAGCGCTCATAAAATTTTTTTATTGCATGATGAAGCAGAGATAAAACAGTGTTGACCTCACCTTTTTCACTTGATGATAAAACCCAAAATCTACCTCTCTCTTGATTAAAGCACTTGTCTGGCAGAAATTAAGATTGACTCCTAAAAACATTAGTACAGAATTCATCTTGGTATTCTACTTTTCAACTTTCTGAGGATGAGCAGGGTTTTTTTGAAAATTCTAACAGAAGCACAATGAAAGGAGAAAATGCACTGGGATTTTTATAACAACATAAACATTGTATTTCCTTTTTTATTTTTTTTTTCTTTGGGGAAAGGAAGGAAGGGAGGAAAAATTACTTTTTCTGGCAAGAGACATCAATATAGGATTTTTAAAAAGAACCTGTTACTACATCATTAAAACTACTGCAACACATACATTCAAGGATGAATGTGAAAATCAAATACCTAAGTGTCAAATGCCTAAAAATGTCATTTAAGCTCAATTTATGAACTCTATCCTTTAATTTCTTATATTTATGGAAGAAAAATGCTCCCTGTTATCAAAGAAGACTCAGCCAATAAAACCCTAGTAAATGCACATTTCAACTTGTATTTTAAAAACATGTTTCTTTCCTCTGCTCTCCAGTTCCTTCCCCCAAAACCCAAAGGCAGCAGAAGTACCTCCTGTCCGACAGTCAGAATATCAAACCCTAAAACAATACAACAAAATTTTCTCACTTACTTTCCTGGCATGACTAATTTATTTTCAGAAGAGTTGAAATATTTTTACCAGCAGGAATAATGAACATAGGAAAACAGAGTGTATCTGAGTTGGTAAATTATCATGACAGATTTGTGAGGCTGACTTCTTAAAGCTTGATAAGCAACTTAACTGCATCTAAAACCGCATATTCTTAAACAATTTAAACAACTAAAGCTTTAATCTATTAGCCAAATGCCTATTTATCCGAAGATTTTGTATTTCCCCTGAAAGCATGGCACAAAGACAGCTTATACAGTAGCAAGAGCCTGCGATAAAAAAAAATTTAAAGAAGGGCCAAGCCACGTAGTAGCTTCATGCATATGGATTATCCTAAAGATAAATGGGCCCACAAAGATACTGCTTTTCTGTGCAGTCTTTTGATGCAATGACAAAGCCTGCTTTTTTCTAGAGACTCAGACTGCTCTGTTGACTAGTATGGAATACATACACAGTGATACATGTTTCTTCACTAATCCACACTAATGCTCAAATAACAGTTTAACTGGCTGCTGAGGTGCAAAGCAGATCAGTTGGGCAGGGTGAGGGAAGGAAATCCCACAAATAAAATTATGAATAACAGCAGCAAGCAAACCTACAGGTACCTCATCTGAAAAATTACACTTGATAATCACATTACAGCTACAGTCTACTAAGTTTCCTGAAAAACACGTTGTCTAAAAGATCACACTTCATAATTGTAGAATAGAACTACTAAGACAATAAAATCAAACTTTTATAAAGCGCATAGATGCATTTTGCTTGTTTCCCAACTGAGACAACACCTATGAGGAAAAGTCTTGGATATATCATTAGCTACAGTTTTCAGACACACATATATATTTTTATTCTTTCATCGGGGAAACATGAAGTGAAAAACCATCCTTCAATTCTTGCATTAGGAATGCCGCTAAAAAAGTGTATTGTTTGGCACAATGGCGCAGTAGTCTGTGATTAAACAGCAGGATTCAACAAACAACATTACTCAAAACATTTGTGGGAGTTTGATAAACTAGTGAGTTAAAAGAAGTCTGAGACCAAGGAACAAAGGATAGCATTAGTGCAGGTAGAACATTTGCATTTATGTCACAAATTCCAACTCTTTCCAAAACACGCTTTTGAAATCTCATTTACAGAAACATTCCCTCCAAAATCGACCAACACTAAAGATGGAAGAAAACTGATGTTTTTCTTTAAATACAGATACAAAAAATTCATTTTCCACTGAGATCTGTAAGCTTTTCTACCTATTCTAAAGCCACTGAAGCAGCTGTTTGAAAGGGACTGAGTGTACAATAAGTTATAAAATTCACTAACTTCAGTGAAACTGGAAGCCAAGTGACTGATTACTTAATTCATTTCATCTTTTGGGGAAGAAATCAGAAAGTAAATTTACAGTGTGATAAAGAGGATTAGCCAAGTTTACCTGAAAGTATAAATTTCTTCCAGCCCTCCTTCTTCGTCCAAAGTATGCATCAGTTTCCTCACCACATCAATGCCTGCCTTCTGTTGCGCAGTTAAACCCTTTCTTGGAAGAGAGTTTCTGTGCATTTGAGAATGTACACTGGCACTTGTATCTCCACCTCCATCATCAACATCCACTGGAAATGGCAGACTAAAAACACAAGCAGAAGCAGTTAGTTTGACTTTCTTCTTAATTAAAATAACCAAAACAAAAATTCTATCAGGATCAACAATTTCTATCTAGCTGCAGTCAGATGTATAAAGAGCCGCATGGCTTGAGAAGCACATGAAGTAGTATTTCAGGTCTACTTGGCACTGGTAACATTTTGACGAGAGTGCTGCACCAGTTCTGGGCATCATACGTCAATAAAGACGTCCACATACAGGAAGGGATTAGGGAGTAAAGACAATGATGATTAGAAAACAAGATCTATGAAAAAAGATTGAACAAAATAAAGCCTGTAGAAAAGGGAGTGAGAGGGCAAGAGAGTCTTAAATACAAAAGGCTGTTGCAGAGAGGAAGGGAACAATTGGTTCTTCATATTCAGCCTGCACTCAAATTACATCATGGAGTCAGGTCAGATATTCAAAAACGTGATAAAGGCATTTCAAACCATAATCTCTAAAACCAACAGCCTGAGGAGATAGAATAGTCTCCATCACTGGAAATCTTTTATACAAAGATTAGACAAACACCACTCAGCAATGACATACATACAACTGACCCGGTCTGAAGTAAAGGATTGCTCTAGATGACTCATTAAAGGCCATTCCAGGCCTGTGATTCTCTATCGGCTCTAAATGCCAGCAAACGGGCCCTTCTCTGCAGTGGGGCTATTAGGTATTTCTGGAATAAACGTTACTCTGAGATTTTAATAGCTTACAACACTAGGTGAATTTCTGACTGAAGATGACACATTTAAATCTGATTCTTGAACTGCAGGAAAAAATTTAGCCGGGGGTTATAGATAAAATGATTTTGCTGCTCTTCATAACAGAGTTAACTAAGTATAATAACCACAGAAAATAGAGATGTATAAGATCCTCTACTCTTTGCCCCCAACAATGACTGCAGATTTTTCAAATCTTTCATCTGATCCAATTTTGAATGAACCACATGATACCTTTTACCACATTTCCACAAAGTAAAGGAATTTTAGCATTGTATTACGTTTTCAAAAAAGCAGCCTACAGATCTCTACCTCACTTTCACCTCATTAGTCTTCACTAAACTTATCTGTGGAGCAACATACAATAAGCAGCGTTAACAAATATGCACAACAATGTCATATACAGCAGAGTTAAAGATTAAACTTCGGCACAGTGTTTGGTACCTTTTTAGGAAGCAGCATCCACTGACAAAGAGAAACTGTATTTTAAAGCTGTTACGAGACCAAAAAGCTTCAAACCTCTGATACATAAAAGTTAGATTACTTTCATTATACAGTGCTTAGAGACTCCTGTGATGAGAACTGTGTAATTCCCAAAGCTACACAGTGCTCAGCATGTGCTCGGCGCTTGATAACAGAGAGGAAAAGCAACTATCTGCCACAAGTTACAACCTAATCAATAAACAGGGCGTAAGAGATGGAAGCATGGGTTATAACAAAAGGACAAGGTTTAGCAAGAAATTATTTTTAAACCAGTATCCTGAGTATTTTACATTTGTACGTCTATTTCTGAAAGCATCATTTGCTCGTGTGGCTGGGAGACGGTGTAAATCTGTGGTTGACGCTGTAACAGCAACATTTCCCTAGTGCTTCTATTAGCCATGGGGCTTTTCCTTTGCTATATTAGAGTCAAAGAAAATGTAAAGATGTATCATAAATCTCACAGAATAGAACTACAATGTTAACTTGTGGTAGCATCTGTGCTAGTCTGCATAGCAAACTACAGGTATGGAGACACGGTAGCAGAGGCTAAATAGCAGGTCTCTGAAAGATGTAACTGGCTGGCAGCACGTACTCAGGTTCATGGTATTATTGTGTCTCCACTGCCTCCAGTGCCAGTAATAGCTCAAATAACCTAGAAGGGGCATGTCAAGGCATGTTGCAAGCATACCTTCTTTTGCTGTGTAGACAGAACCTGGGAGTAGTCTGACATTTTCACATTCAGCCTCTCCCAAGCACAGGCAAAAAAGAATTTTTCTGTGGAGCATCAGCCCATGATTTTCAGTCACGCTTTCCTACCTAAGCCCTCTGTTATCCTGCAGGTGGGTCCGCAAATGGCTTTAATGAATTTATCAAGTTCACAACATTGCTCCTTACAGAATGCTGGATCTAGGTGAAAGTAAACATTAAAATGGTCAGAAGTAAAACTGCGGCTTTAACTTTCTCCTGTGAAATTATTTGTTATAAACAGCAAAYATTAACATTCACACGAAGTTTTGCTTTTAAATAAACTCCTGCTAGAAGGCCTATAGCTTCCTACGTTACCATCATGTGCAACAACTAATACAGACCTCAGCACCACCACTGATTCTTCAGATCAATGCCTATACCTATACCAAGACAGCCAAGGGATTCCCGTCATAACATGTTAAGACATTGCTTCCATTTTCCACTTCCATTTTCCAAGCCCATCACTGTGAATGTAACCCTTCTCTTCAGACTTGCTTTTCTACTGACACCAGAATCAGGCTACAAGCATCTGCAACACTACCTCATTATTTCTTCCCAGTAACTCCCTTACCTAAAAGGATCTAGGCTGTTGCTGTGACAAAACCACTGCTTCTGAGGCTATTTCTGTCTCATTGTTTCCCACTTCTCTGCTTGTACAGATCTTTTGTCTCCCGTTTTAGACGTTGGCTCTAAGCTATAAGCTTAACTGGTGAAGAAGCCATCATCTTAACGTGTATTTGCACATCACTTAATCAAGGGGACCTGGTCCATAACTGGAATTCATGGCATGTGTAATTGATATAAGTACTTATAACAATCATATTACTTACTGGTACATCTCTATAGAAACAATACACCAACAGATCACCAGCTCCTTCAAGATCATTATTAAGAAAGAATAATAATTTCCCTTTAAAAAATGGCATAGTGTGTAACAGCCACTTCCATACTTACAAAAACTGAAGTGAAATTCTTGTTTTCTTCAAGTTAGCAATGATAATTTCCAGCTGATCCTCACTGACAGGACTACTAAGGTCTGTAAACAGTTCAATGTGTCTCTTCTCATATTTCTTTCCTCTTAAAATACAAAAAGAACATTTACATATATCGGAAATATCTAGAAGGCTTTTTTCTAATTCTTTCCTTACAAAATTGAAGCTTTACCAAAGTAATACACTTGTAAAAAAAAAAAAAAAAAAAAAATCAAACAAACCTACTTGGGAGAAGTTGTTCTATCATTGTTCATATTATTTATGGTAAGTTTTTATCTTTATATGATTCCCCCTACTCACTCCTACCCCCTAAAATTGAGGACTCTAGCCCTGTGACTGTATAAATCACTAACTACATCTAAATGAATGGAATTCTGCCAGTTTTCACCAACGTAGATAAAACGCTAATAAAATATGTTAGGTTATTTATTGATTATACTGGATATTTCCTTTGCAGCTGTAAGTCTGTCCTTGTGAAAATGGAAAACGTATTTTAAATTACTGTTGCTGGCGGGGCTTCCATTTTAGTAAGCTAATTCAGCAGATTCATTGGATAAGATGGACTTTAAAGCCTACTTAATACACTAAGAAGTAGTAACAATAAACATCAGAAAGTTCTGCCAGCTACAGAACAAAATTCAGTTAAACTGATATAGTTTTTATCTGGATATTCAAGCATAAGGGTGATTTTCTTGAATTATTACCCGATAGTATTTTCTCAACTGAAGGTAAACTTTGTATCAAAGGGTTTGGTGCATACAAGCAACTTACCCACAAGATAACAAAAGCAGTTGCTCCATAGGTATTCAAGGTTATACTGCCATAAATACAGTGATTTTAATTCACAACTCAGTTTTAACCGTTAAATTGATACAGCTCTCCATGCCGATTAGACTTTAATCATAAAAATACAAATTGCATCACTAAGTCTAGTCTTCTGCATTCACAATTAGATCATACAATCTTTTTAACAACATGTTCAAACTCTGTTTTTAGAGGAAGTAAGGCTACCTTCCTTTCCCTGGACCATCAGTCTGCTGAGTGTCAGAAACAGTCACGTTTCCAGTTGTCCATTCATTGACAACTTTGTAACACTTGGGCCAACATTTTCTTTCAGCTTAAACAGTGTTTTTTCCAACTGCACGTTTATCTCCCACACCCTGCATATTTACAAACAGCAACCTTATCTCCAACAGCCTTTAAGTTGCTAGGCTGAACAAACTCACCTTTCTAGTTTTGTTTTCTTTTTTCTTTGTAAGATATGCCATCACCCTTATAAATTTGGTAGCCCTTTTCTATGCATTTTAGCATCTGAATTAATGTTTTTTGAAAACAGATCACAAGAAATGTGACACTAAGTGAAGTCTTTGTGCCTTGTATAATGGCATTAATATTCTCATGAATCTACTGCAAATTTCCCAGTTGCATCAGAAGCTCTTAGATTCTGGAGAAGCTAGATGTCCCCTGGAGATTCTTCAGGGACAGAGTCCTGCAGTGTGTTGTTTGTTTTTAATTTTTTTTTAAAAAAAGCGTTTTCCATATTTACACAATACTGGAAATGTAATACTGACAAGAAATCAGATGAGCTCCCAAGTGCAAGGTCAGAATTCTGTAAAAGGCTTTGGGTTACATACTCACATTGTTTCCTTCTGAAGCAAGTCCATACACACAATAATTGCATCCAGAACTAAGCAAATTTAAGAAAAATCTCATCTAGAACATGAATCATGTCACAGAAGTGTTTTTCCTATGAAACAATCTTCTGTTTYAACCCCCTCCCAAACACTGACAAACATGCATTTTAGTTAACAAGCAAACAATTTTTTGAGACAAGTACTCTTCAAATATCCACTGTGCAAGAGGTTCCTATATAACTTGTCTGTTTTGTGATCTTGTCTCTTCCCCATTTATCTGATGGAACAGTAAAAAGGCTGCTTCAGGGCCCAATCTTTTAACTGTCAATGAGGAGGCTCAAGTCCAACGAAAGAGCAATCTAGTCTTTACAATGTTACTTTGAATCCACAAAGAAAATTTACTTGTACTTTCAATACATGATACCATTTTCTCATGCAAGTTTTCCTTCAAAACACTTGCATCTGGCGATCGCTTGATAGCTTCTTCCTCACCACAATTTTCATTGGGAACATATTTTTATCACCGCACACAAACCTGCCCACCAATTGAAGAAGGAACATGACTCTGCTTCTGCTAAGATACAGCTGACTGGCTGCACACTTCTCTGAAACAGCTCTGACAGAATTCACTACAATCATTTTATGGCCAGAAAGAGGGAAGACAACACGGGAAGTTAGAACAGTATGTAAATGAAACACACAAAGGGACACTGTAGAGATCGCCTTCTTTTAAAACTCATCACCTTATGCAGCTAACAACAGAACACATTCAAACATAAACAACATTCAAACCAGCAAGTGACATTTGGCAATGTTTGATTTCTATATAAAGTATTTCTATCTGATAAACCTCTTATTCTGCTTTGTCTGGCTTCTGGTATTTCTGCTGACATATTTTGTAAATAATATTTTTATTTGATGAAAAAGCATAAACAAAGTTCTCCAACACTGTTTTTAAAAACACATGCCTTATTTGAGGCCTAAAATTATATTATTGCTATCTTTGTTATCTCTAATTAACAGCACACCTCATGAAAGCAACCATGCCCTAAGGCCAAGACTCCATCTGCTAGCCTAAAAGAATGTCAAAAAGCAGCTAACCTGCTTTTGAACAAACTTACAACCACAAATTAGCTGAACTCTGATAGTAGTTAAAACTTCAGAGGCAAGTCTGAGCCCATTTCACAATACTAACTTCCTCTCTCCTATGTAGCTGAATCAGTTCAAGAAGAGCTCTACAACGAAAGGATACAGTCTGCTTGTTCAGAGCCTGGTTTAATCACATCTTGAATGTCTTCCAGCAGATCAAAATCTGGTAGCATTAGTGATCTATGTACAGTAATGYTTTGGTATTGATCCCCACTGGCAAGGTCATTCCTAGTACCATCTGTGCCAAACAAAACTACAGCGACTTCATCTTTACTCTCAGCAAAAACCTGGAAACAGAGAAAATACAAAACAGGTATAAAAACACAGGTAGATTCATGCACAGATATGTTAGGTAGACTTGAGCAAGCTGAACTAACCTTGAAACAATGTCAAGTACAATGGATTTACTTTTTCTTACTTTTTCAGTRCTATCCTACCAAAATGTAATCTTATAGAGAGTTCACTAATTTAGATATAATTAACAGACTGACATGAGGATATCTGGCATAAAACCAGTAAAATTGGCCGACTCAGTCCTTGAAATGAGTCTTCAGTATGGTAAATCTTAGGAAGGTTGAAACATTTTAGAGAAAGAGAAGAGTATTTTTTTCCCCTAAAAGTTTCTACTGCCCTAAAGAAAAGAGTGACCAATCCAACTGCCACATCTCCACAAAGTACAGCTGAAACAAAGAGCACTGTTACTCCTGCATAAAACCGGACTAATTCTTACTCATTTCTCGTTTATTTCAATTATTAGTAAATGAGGAAAATATTTCACAAATGTCATTGCTTCCTCTGCCTTTTTAACAGTTTTTAATCACATGTAAAGTCACACATACCTGTCGCTGCACAAACTTTGTCATAACCTTCTTGGCTTGTTCAAGTGAAGACTCCTCACCACAGGCAGAATTGCTCATTGTAAAGCCTACATCCAGGCACAGCACTATGGCTGCCTAGAAAGGAAAGACAATACTGAAAAAGAATGTAAAAGGGCCAATAAAAGCATAATTACTTAAAAGGGCTAGTTCAGACCCTTGAGCATACAAAACCTAAAAATCAAACTATATCACTATTGGTTTCTTTTACAGTAACTGTTAATTCTCACTGAACTGAGAATCATTTAATCCTGTACCATGTTCCAGGCATCTCAGTGGAAAATAAAAAAATCCTACATTACACAATAATATGTTAAGAGGGGCAATTTCTGTTCAACCCCATGAACATATTAGGGATCTAAGGGCTCACTAGGAAGTAAAACAGAGATATTGCAGTTGACGATTACCAGCACAACACAATAGAGTATATCTGCACAACACAAGGTGGATATACAAGCTCATTCCCTAAACTCTACAGCTACATCCACTCCTTGCAGTAGCTCCTAATAGCTGTAGACCACTGTTTGGTCTAACCCAAGAACATAAGAATGACTGCACTCCTATGGCTTCCAGGGAGAGCCAGAACATTTGTTGCTACTGGAGGTGTCTCTGCAGTGAGCACCGATAACTGCAGTGCGCAGCTATGCTCTTAATGCCTCAGAAAGATGAATTCCAATTTCAACTTAGGGGCTTAAATCCCACAAGCTAGCATATGTGTTCGCATTTCTGATCATTGCTTTAACTGATCTATATGTAACAGCGCCCACATCTTCCCCTTAATTGATTTATAAACTAGCATATGAATAAAATAAAATTGCTTCTTGTGATTTCTCTTGTTCAACATTTATTAATAATGAACATTACCTGCAGTGTGTTGCCCATTCACCTGGTTTTGCTAAGTTCCTCTAAAGTTCTTCCAGATTCTACTTACCTTGATTAACCTAAGTAATTTTACCATCCAGCTGAATGAAGCTACAAGAGGAATTCAGAAAAATTATGTCCTGCATCTCCAAGGACACTGACAAAAGGCCAGCTCAAAATTTATTGTCACTGATTAAACCAAGGTTCTTTAAATATACATCAGAATCTTGCTGGGTGGACAGCCAGCAGCTTAAATTACACTGCGTACAAAAAACTATTGTTCGCCAGAACACAGGAAAGTTAGGTATTACCCATTTTGGAGCCAGTCACCTTGTTTTAAAATACAAAATATATCCAGTTCTCTAAGAAGTGAAGCTGCCAAAAGGATGTGGGCAATAAATCAAAAGATTGAGAATCAAGCGACATGAGATGCATAGTCTCCTTTTGCAAAACAAAAGGGATGAACAGAAAGAAAAGGTGTTGGTCTAAGCTCTTTTGCATATGACCATGCAAATAACTCCAAGTACCTTTTTAAACATCAACCAAAAGAACCTGATTCTTTTTGTCACCAAATAGATATTTCTTAATATCAAGTTTATAGGAATAATTTGCCCAGATTAGCTGTCTAATGCGCTGTATTAGCAGCTCTCAAACTATTTTCTTATCCTCCTCCCTTTTCCAAAAGACATTGTGCACCTCCCCTACTATTTTAAGAAGCACTGGTTTAACTCCATGCATCCTCCCAGAACAGGAAAAGGGGAAGAAAGAAAGACGACTTAGCAACAGGACTCCACAAGATATCCAGCACGTTATACTCGGTTTCAGCACTCTAGTCCTCACCCTGCCTTCACTGGTGGCTTGCCTGGGAGCCAGGAATTAATGCCTCTGAGTCAGCTAGGTCTGTAGAAGCTTAGAGGGGAATAGAAGCAGTAACTGGGGCTGCTCACAAGAGCCTTGTTACTGCTCACCTGCCAGCCTGAGAAATTACTCTACCAGCTTCAGTAACTGCAGACCCTCTGCTTGTTGCTGTCCTGCCTCAAGACACACCATGGCTGTCAGCTGAATTAATCCTGTTGTCCAATCCAGGTAAAATGCTCTTCACTGCTGGCAAGATGACTGCAAAGAAACTGAGCAGGTGCAGGAGAGAAGAGCTGCTGTTTTGCTTGAGAGAAAATCATCAAGTGTCAAGTGCTAACATGTTTTTCTGGAAGGCAGCAAACTCCAAGCCCGGTGCCTATTCAGGTATGTGGAATCCTCCTTCAGGAAGAGGGCAGGTCTCTCTTTTGGTAATCCTCCTCTATATGTCTCTTCATCTGTTATTAACATCTGTGCATCTCACCTCTAAGCATCCAGTACTGCCATTTTCAGGTGCAGTATACTAAGCTACACTTTTAAGATACTCAGCATGTGTGATTGTAGGACAACATTGTCACACCTGGGCTAACATCAATCTGCTTTGCTCAAGTACTGATAAGGGTGAAAACGGAAAGAGCCTGCCTTTACCTCTAACCTCTCAGCACTGAAGCTAGTTATAATAAAGCTAAGAAAGATATGGCTACAGCAGCACTTTAGCCTGCAGCACAGACAAAGCCTGTGTTTAACAGATGCTAAACTGCCCTGTATCAGACGAGAGCTTAACACAGCTTTCACCAACAGGATTCCTTAAAAATACCAGACAAACAAACTGCATTTTTAACAGGGCAAAACCATTTCTACTACTATTTTAGCAAGAGCAATGGCAATTACTACTGTGGTTGCTGCACTGTGCTCAAAACCGCAGCTGCCCCCGAGACAGGAATACTGGAGTCCCTTTGAATYAGACAGCTTTGTACCAGCAGCAACTCGGAGGCCGGCACAGGGAGGAGTGACTCGGTTTCAGAGATGTGTTTTGCAGCCCTGCCTGTTGTGCCGTTTGCTACTAATGCCGAAGTCAGCTCACTGAAGGCACGCCGGGCCGGTTCCGCCCCACGCTGACTGCGGTACAGCCAAGCCGCCTAACAGCAGTAAAGCCAACTCCCCCAGGTGAGCATGAGCGGACCGGCCATGTTCAGCTCGCAGAAAGGCACTACCGGAACAACCCCAGGGCGCCCTCAGAAGCCCCACAGCGAGCGCGGGGTCGCGCAAACACCCACGGCCACAAGCGGCCGCCCAGGGCCAAAGCTTAAACAGCGCTCGCGCTACAGGCGGGCAACGGCGGCTCCGGCCCGCAGAGGAAGGACCCGTTGTCACGGCCCCCACGGCGCCCAGCCGCGGCCGGGCCCAAGCGGCCAGCACCCCCTCCGCGACCCCCACCCCACCCCTGAGGCACGTCCCCACCACAGCAGGCCGGGGCAGACGAAGTGTGGGGGCTGCCCAAAGGCTGTCGGGAGACGGGAAGACCTCCCCTCACCTTGCCGCCGCGCGCCATCTCGCTCGTTCCGCGACGCGGTGCGCCGCGCTCAGCGCTCCGGCCGGCGACGCGCCCTGTCCGCTCCGCGTCCCCCCGGGAACACGGCGACGGCGCCTCGCGTTCCGCGGGAGGGGCAGCGCCACCCAGCGGCGGGCGGCGGCGCGGGCGGAACCGAGACAAAGGGAGGGCGAGGGGAGAGGCGCTGAGGGGCCCAGAGGTAACGGGGGGGCCAGCAGCGGGGAGGGGACGCGTCCCCCCACCACCTCTGCGGCGGCGGAGGGTGGGTGACGCGGCACTGTAAGGGGACACGGCCTCCTCGGCCACGGCCTCGAGCTGGGCTGAGGCTGGTACAGAGCAGGCCGCAGAGGGTGGCTGGGCCGGGTATGGCCTAGCTGGGTGAGGGAGATCTTTCTCCTCAGGTCATCCCCCGGCCCGCCCTCAAAGTACCACATCTGGCAGGCATGACTGTATCTGTGATTTTGGCCATGGGGTGAGCAGAACGTAGACAAGGACAAGCCTGGTTTGGGTGGACTGGGGTCCCTGAGGAGAGGTGGCAGTGGGGCAGGTCTCTGGGGCCAGAGAGGCCCTCCTGTCCTCTCCTGCCTCTAAGCACCTCCTGCCTCACCCCATCTGCCACCCACCCCATAGGGCCCATCTGCCCAGGGCTCTCCAGCCTCCTCTTCCCGGTGCCGGGGAGTCCCACAGGACACATCTGCTGAGGCAGCAGCCATTGCCCTTCACCACCAGGACAGGGCTTTGGGCTGGATGGGAGTGTCTGATAAGCCGCATTCTGCCCATGGATCACCAGCAGAACAGGATTTATTTATTTATTTATTTAAAAATTGGCACAACACTAGCTTTCTCCCAACATTAACAGCAGAGAGGATTTCTCAACCAAATTACATACAGGCTCTTTGATGAAACTGAAGCCTGCTGATTTTATAATAGATGCTATATCACGTGTATTTTGGCACCTGTTGGATATTAAATCATCAGCAGAGATGTATAGAGAATGGGAAAAATTTCATCACAAACATTGAGTACTTCTTGTTYTGCATTACCTTCCCTGTATCCTTTGAGAATATCATTACCAGTGTTCTTTCTATTCTCAGTGTATCTCAAAACCCACATTATTATCTATAATTATTCTCAAAACAGAGTGCAAAGTGGTGATACCAGTATAGGTACAAAAGAGTAAATCTCACATGAACATTTCAAAAACCTTGTACTGGAAGACTGACCCTGCAAACACAAGTGTTTCCTTTTTATATTGAGTGACGTCTGAAGACAAAAATCCCCTTTTCCTCCTTACTACATCGCCATGCTTTGGAAATATTGGTAATTGAGGGACTCTCTCTTCAAAGCACTTTGCATATCAAAGGAACAGAGCAGCTTGGCACTGTGACAAACATTTTATGGGAAACCTGTAGACAAAAAAAACCAGTCGGCAACTGCAAGAGAAAGCTGTGTGTTGTCTTCCTGAATGTCTCTGAGGAGATTTCAGATTAATCAGCCAAGGAAATCAGGTCTGCTTACTGTTGTTATTATTATTATTGTTCCTGATGTAGTCCTTAGGAGTACTCACCACAGACCAAAAGCCCCTCCTTGGGCCAGCAATCAGGCAATCCCCCACCCCAACTGTTTTCCGACAGAGCTTGCAGTCTAGGCATAAGACAAAAGATGTGCACACACACATACATAAATGGGAAGAACAGAGAAACAAGAATTGATCAACTTCATCAGCAATGGCTTTTCACACACCAGCAGAAAAGCACTTTGCAAGGCATCATAATCAATGAACATTTGATTTTTATGCCAGGGTTGGGAAGTAAAACCTCAGCCCTGACTGCTGGCACAGAATATTGACACAAAACCTTTCATAGTCCTCTCTGAATCCTACATTTGACACAAAAGCTGAATCCCAGGCTTCGGTCCAAACTCTAATAGCTAGAGCAGTAATTGTAAACATTACYCACAGAAACCTAATTCGGGTGTGAACTAGGAACCTCTGCTTTGCAGGAAGGTTGGCATGCCTGGCCCAGGTACAGCACCCTGTTCCCTTACAAAGTCTGAGTAAAACTAAAGACACCTGTAACCATGAAACTCCATCTGTGATCTTCCTATCCATCTGCTTGAGGGTAGGAAGGCTCTAAAGAGGGATCTGGACAGGCTGGATCGATGGGCTGAGGCCAGCTGTGTGAGGTTCAACAAGGCCAAGTGTCAGGTCCTGCACTTAGGTCACAACAACCCCATGCAACGCTACAGGCTTGGGGAAGAGTGGCTGGAAAGCTGCCTGGTGGAAAAGGACCTGGGGGTGTTGGTCAACAGCCGGCTGAATATGAGCCAGCAGTGTGCCCAGGTGGCCAAGAAGGCCAACAGCATCCTGGCCTGTATCAGAAATAGTGTGGCCAGCAGGAGTAGGGAAGTGATCATGCCCCTGTACTTGGTCACTGGTGAGGCCGCACCTCGAATACTGTGTTCAGTTTTGGGCCCCTCACTACAAGAAAGACATTGAGGTGCTGGAGAAGGGTCTAGAGCACAAGTCTTATGAGGAGCAGCTGAGGGAACTGGGACTGTTTAGCCTGGAGAAGAGGAGGCTGAGGGGAGACCTTATTGCGCTCTACAACTACCTGAAAGGAGGTTGTAGCGAGGTGGGTGTTGGTCTCTTCTCCCAAGTAACAAGCGATAGGACGAGAGGAAATGGCCTCAAGTTGCACCAGGGGAAGTTTAGATTGGATACTAGGAAAAATTTCTTCACTGAAAGGGTTGTCAAGCACATTGGAACAGGCTGCCCAGGGCAGTGGTTGAGTCACCATCCCTGGAGTTATTTAAGAGACGTGTAGATGTGGTGCTTAGGGACATGGTTTAGTGGTGGACTTGGCAGAGCTAGGTTAACAGTTGGACTTGATGGTCTTAAAGGTCTTTTCCAACCTAAATGATTCTATGATTAGCTCTCAGTCTGGCGTAAATGGGGTTTTCTAACTCTCAGCAAAATACACAAACAATAAACCCAAACATTCCCCCTTTGCACCTTCATGCTGCTAAATTTCCTCAGACCTATTTCTACCATTCAAAGGAAAACTGGCTAATCACTTCTGAAACAAACTTTAATCCTCGTTTCCTTTTCCTTTACAAGTCTGCACAGAGCTCCCTTATAGGTAATCATCAGATCTGACTAATTAACTCCATCTGGGGGCACTAGGGCTTTGTTAGTCTCGATTAAGACTTGAAGATCTTTGCTTGTAAATGCTTGCCAAGAGATGCTTGTGATTAATTGGCCATTTCCATTTTACAGAATGTCAGTCTCTGGGTATAAATAATAAATATGTGACATCTCTGAGGACTCAGCATCCAGGGTGATCAGCTGTAATCTCATTCGCAACAAAGTGAGTCAGACCTCAGTCCCACTGAGGTTCTCACTCATTGCTCTGCTTACTCCTTTTTTGGTTACTTTTCTTCCCCCAAAAAACTAAGCCTAGATTAAATGAGCATGCTCTCGGGAAGTAGCAATGAGGGGCCTGCCTTGTGTTTAACTTCACTTGATGCCTTTACAAGGCAGCAAGGAAAATGGCTTCCCTGTTTTGTTACAAGAAGGAAGGTATTGTCCTGAGAGTTGCAGCTGGGACCCAGCTGTTTATAGCAGCTCTGAGCAAATATGAATGGCTTTGATGTAAAAGCAGAAAGATGACTTGGACTTTCTCCCCCTTGGAGCAATTGCCCACAGGGTAAAACTTTGGATAAACACCTGGCGGAAAGAGGAATACTGTAGCCATCTCGGATCCAGCCCAATAGTTTTATTGAAATAGATACATGAAGCAGAACTTTCCACAGAAGAATTAACTTTGCAATCATTACCTATTCTTTGCCTGGGTTCATACATGGAAGTGGGCACTAACTGCAGACTGAGGAATTATGAACTGAATTTCCTAAAGAGATAAACGAAGCGGGGCAAGGACACTGTGACACCAGCTTTGTATTTCTACCAGTACAAGCTTGGCAGCAAGCTGAAAGACGAAGTAAGCAGGAAATTGGCACCCAAAGCAAAGCAGAGCTTAGAAACACATCTGTTAGCATCCTCCTGCGTTGGGCTTCATGAGGTGCACACAGTTGTCTTCTCCCAGGAGGTCTTTCCAAACACCTGCTTGCAAGTATATGCCAAAACTGGGGTACAGACCAACACTAGTATTTATGATGTCTGTTAGTAACTTCTGATGGTCCTCCCAAGAGATACAAGCCTAACACTGTCTTTGCTTAGTTTCTTCTCTGGAATACACCTGCAGGGAAAAGATCTCAAAAGCTGCTTTCACTTTCCAAAGCAAAATTTGTCTTTGACTTCGAGGATCAGCTGTAAGTCCACAGGGCTTGTCCTCTGGCTGTCTGTGACTCATGAACACTTGGCACATTACAAAACTGTGCCTTTAATAAACTTAAATTAAAAAAATATCTTTCTGGGGATTTAACAGTTCCCATCTGCTGGTCTACCTGCTCAGTCCATTTTTGGTTTAGTTAATGCAATGGAAGGAAATGAGTCTACTAGGAAACATAAGGAAATTATTGCACTAGGAAAATTAGAAAGCTAAATAGGAAGGATTATACCACACCATCCAGTCTGGCCTGAAAACACAAAAGAAAAACACAGTAAGGAGAGATAACAGGTTACAAGAGTATATTGACTCAGGGTGCGTCCTGCCAGGCACATTCTAGCTCAGGGGCTCCCAAACTGTGGCAAATGGGTGGATCACGGCTGATACACAAATGACTTCAGAGCAGCACACCCATAACTCCTACTCCCACCCAACCGCAGAGGACACAGGGAATACTCCAGAAACGGCTCCACAAATCCTTCTGCACAGAGCTGAGAGACTCTGAGGCCCCATGTTCGTAGTTCCTCTTCCAAAAGACAGTGTCTCTGTTGCTTTTTCCTCCTCACTGCCCCCCACCCCAGCTGCTGAATTTACAGCCTCCTCTTTCCCTCTGACTGGTCCATTTMTCTTCTCCAGCATGTTTCTCAGGCAGAGTAAAAACTTCCACTGGTTGTGATACACCAGCAGAGGCCTTGCTAAGTGCCACAGAGAGGGAAAGCATGAAGTCACAAGCCAACTTTGTTTACAACCCCTTTTCCCCATGTGGTATTTACCTTTTTCACACTATCACAGAATCACATTGAGAATCACACCTTTCTGTAGCACGCATGTACTGTCCTGCAGAATTGCTGTCCATCCAGTAGTTCTTCCACCTGATGTTCGTTATTCCCAATGAACAGAACAGCACATTTACCTGACAAGTTGCATCCTGTTTTTTTTTCTTTTAGACCATTTATGAAATTTGCAATGATCATTTTTTAGTTCTAATCTTATCAGCCATTGTGCTTGCCATCCCTCTCAGTTTGGTGTAATTTCCAGATTTCATAAACACATTTTGTCTTCAGCCAAGTCATGAAAGAAGAATGCTTAGCCCRAGATGGCCACCCCTGGGAGTAACCACTAGATACAGCTCTGTATATAGTGTTCTAAGCTGCTTTTACAGCTATTTTATCATACATCAAAATACACAACAGCTTCCTAGCCTGCTTATGAGAATATAATTTAAAACAGCATCAAAGCCTTATTAAAATCAAGGTAAATAGTTTCTATTCAAAAAGCCTGTTTTTCTCTCACAAAAAAAAAAAAAAGTTGATTTGACACTGTTCTTTAAAAAAAAAACCCCTGTTTTTCCTTTTACTTATTATCTTCTGAGCACCTATAAATGGTTTAATTATTTGTTATGCTAGTTTCCAGTAACTGGAGCATAAGTAGTCTGTAACTTCCTGACATCTTTGCACTCTCTCATCCCTTTTTAAAAGTAGATGTTATATTTCTAATTGCACCCATCTTTTCAAGGAAAATCATTATGGTTCCTGAGATTGCTTTAACCAGTTTTATATTTGCTTTGGATGAAATTCATCTGGCTCAGCTGATTTGAAAACACCTCCACTGTTTACACACACTCTGACTTTTCCTGTTTTATCTTGAATCACTTTTTGCTGCTGGTGTTAACTGTGTTGCTGCCTGATTGCAGGTGACCTTTGTAAATGGACAGTCTTCCACAGCTGTCAGTTATTTAATTAGCCAAAAGGCAGAAGCATATGCTGTGGGTCCAAAGGTCTCAGCCCAGCTGAAACCCATGTAGCTGTCAGGAGGAGTCTATATAATGGAATTTCGTTTTATTTCTTTAATGTATTTTTCTTTAAGAAGTAAAGAGAACATTAAAGTTGCAAAAGTCTACCTCCAAAATGCGAGGAAATTCTGACATTAAAGCTTCTCTTGCAACCTTAACCAAGTACTTTGTGTTTATATGTTATGATACGGGTTCAACTACAGGAGCAAGTACTTCTTTGTCCTGCAATGCCATAGTCTCTTTCGATACATGTTAGGATAAAATTAGGGCTGTGCACTAAAGGAGTCATAAGACTYTTGCCTCATTTGTTACAAAAATTGGAAGACATAGAGCGAAAGAGGAAATTCTTATGATTATGGTGACTGAATGACATTTTAAGAATTAAATTCTCTGGTTTTGTTCAGCAGGTTGCCTGTGTTCTGATTTACAAATCACTTGAACCCAAGTCTCTCACCAGCAGGCACTGGTTACGTGAGTCACATTTTCTTAGTGCTCAGTTTGAGATACAGTCAGATCTGCGTAAGTGCTGAGCACTCAAAGGTGTTCATGAAAGGAGCTTCACTTTCAACACATAAAATGCCTTATTATGCTAAATGTTCTGAAAAAATCAGCTGCAAGGCATCTCAGAGGGGCACTGAGATTTCATAGACATTTGTAGCTTTTAAAATCCTTGTTCCTTTGTTGCCACATTTAAGTTTATCAGCATTTATGTTACACGCTATTGCAAAAAAAAAAAAGTATTTATGTGAAGTACTTACATGTTACAGTGGTATGTATTATTGAGAGATTGCTTTGCACGATCTGTGCATATGGGTTTTGGCCACACTTTGAAATGTAAGGGCAAAACAAAATGCTGGATGGGCTTCTCATTAAATGCTTTCGCACGCCCTGCTATRTAAGCCTGGCATGCCAGAGAAAGAATAGCATGGAGTCCTGTGATTGAAGATTGCTTCAGATTGCATACCTACAAGGAAAAGCGAGGGAGAGATTAATTTTATATGAATATATTAAAAATTGGCATAATGTAACTTCTTAGTGTTTGCCATTGCACTTTCACGGTATGTAGACTTCTTTGGCTGCATTTCTAAGGCAGAAAAAAAATCCTGCAGTAGGCTTTTTTCCCCGTTTTTCAGTTCAGCCACTGGAGGGCAACATGATGCCAATCACCTCGGCAGAGGAAGCACTACAGCCTGCAGAATTAGGCAGCGTGCACCCAGCAAGCACCACCAAACTGCAGATTAACTTCTGCATACAGGTATGGCAGAAATCAGACAATAACAAAAAATACTTTTTTTTTTTTTAATATATTTTTACATTGTACTTTTTTTGGAAGGTAGATTTATAAATTTCTTCCTACATCTAAAATCTATTAAGCTGGGTTTCTGTTTAGGATGATGTTTTCATGAGTTCTAAATCCATGGATTAGCCAAAGGATTTCTGAAGGAGACGATGCAAGGCCCACTTAGCCTGGTATCACGAGAGGTGAAATATTTCCCCCTGCTAAGTAACTGAAAACCTGACACATGTTTCTACTCTTGAAATAAGTCTGGCAAACTTTTCTGGATTAGTTGTTAAATCCATTACAAGAGATTATTTCTTTAGAGGACTCATTCATTTTAGAGGACTATCAGCAGTGTAGGGTCTGATTTTCTTTAAAATTAATAGAAATAGTTTGGCTTGATTGAACTCCAGAGCACCTGGGTTCTTGGAAAGGACTAGAGAGTTTGTGTCAGATATGCTCACTTTGAGGAAAGCAACAGCCCAGCAAGAGAGTAGCAAACAGTTTTTGAAAAAAGTTAAAGCCTGTGTTTTAGGAAGAGGTAATAAGTACAAAGTAGATGCCAATAAAATGAAATGGCACCTTAGAAACAGAGGGAAAGTGTAGACTGCATTATAGGACACAGCAAAACAATGTTTTGCCCAGAAGTCTTGTATCGGCTACTGCTGTTTCAGATTGGGTTATCGCAGAAGCAGAATCTCATCCATCTTGTTCTCCATGTGATCTTAGATTCACAGTCTTTCTCTCTATCTCAGCTCTCTCTGTGCAGTAAGTCTTTGTTTGCAGCCATTAGCAATCCAGCTGTGTTTTCAGCATCTCTGGAAAGTGCTTTCATGCAGCAGGATTGTTCTGGACAAGCTAGCTAGGATAACGCACTGTGTGAAGGATTTGCTTTGTGGATGCACAAGGATAAGCTTTTAGTATCCTCCCCGTTTCATCCTCCCCTCACCAGCATCATGCACATATGCATGCATGCACACACACGCACTGGCTAATGGTCCGATTTAATCCTCATAGCACAGGGATTTGTTCCTTATGCATCCAACCGGCCTGCGGGAGAGGATGGGGAGAGTCTTCAGCTGCCGAACAAGGCTCTTTCTGAGCTGGGAGAGAGGATCCCATTTTACATCCCTGTTTGTTTGCCTGCACCTGGAAGCAAATTGAAATCAGACTGAAAGGATGGAAGTTTGGATCTTCAGAGAAATATCAGCCTTAATGCACTTTAAAAATGGAGCATTGCAAACATGGAGGATGGGACATCATGTTCTAAAGCTTTAATTCTTGTGAGTTCCCAGTTTGTATAGCTTTGGGGGACAAAGCAGCAGTGTGAAGGAGGGAGCTGCTATTTGAGAGGAAAGAAGAAGGGATTAAGTTTGGTTTTTATTTGCGTAAATTGATGCTAACCCATGATACTAGCAGATACGTGACAGTGTCAGATGTAGAGGCAGGGGAAGAATAATTTCATGTTTTCTCTGTCAGTAATTTTTTGCAGGATTCCTTGGAGGGAAGGGAGTCATCAAGATGGCAACTGCTGATTTCTGCAGGGTTTTTGTACTACACAAGGCAGACATTCAAATTTTTATAACTTTGTATTGAAATAAATGGCAAATTTAGCCATCAAAAGAGACTTGATTTTAGGATGGAATTGGAGCCTCAGAGCATTCCTGCTGTAATCGTGGGGCTGGCTGAAGTCACCACTACCACCGGAAACTCTTGCCTTAGAGCCTGTTCCAGTATTAGAGTTCATCGCTTCAGCAACGTGTAATCGCGTTGCAGAGGAGTCAGTATTATTATCCGTTTTTAGTCACTAGTCACTAAAGGTAGCTCTACCAATGCATGTTTGGGGAGAACTGAGATGTCATTTAGCAATGACACTACATGTGCCCTGGGATGATACTGCTTACTGTATTAAATATTTTGCTTTTTTTTTACGACATGCAGATACTAGGAATTATTTCTGCTCATTTCTTAAGTCACAGGGGAGCTCATTTGAATAAATTAATGAAGGTTAAAATTGCTTGTGTTTATTAGTTCTGCCTGCAACTTTTACATGGTTAAAATGTTAAAGAAAAGCTCCATTATGATGGAAGCATATTCTAGTAATTGCCTGTAATTATAAGGGCGGCTTGCTACAAATACATTTAAATACATCATAGCGAAAGACATTAGAAGCTGACACTTCCATAGTTTAGGACAAGTAATGTATTTTAGAAAGAAAGACTGAATAAATGGCATGCTCTCCTTAGGCCAACTACCCCAGGAGCTGGTGGATTCATGCCCAGCATTGACACTGTGAAAGCTGTTCAGTTTACTTAAGATATTTGGGGTTGTTAGGGTCGCAACTGCAGGTGATTCAGATAACCAGGCTAGAATAAATTAAGCTATATTTGTGTTACATCACAATGAGCCAGTTTGCTGTTATTTTGTAGTAGAAATAATTGATTCACTTACCTTATCACTGTAGGAGCAGAAAGAATTTGGCATACATATGAAGATAGTCAAAGGCACCTTGAAATATATTAATATATGTTACTGATGGAGGAACTTGCAATAAACCAAGCCCCGAGGGAACATGTTGCCTGGGAGGTGGGTTTTTATTCTATTTGCCAGGCAGAACATACTATCAAATTCACTAGCTATCTTTTTTTATCTTGTGAAGTTAAATTTCCGGCTTAAATAAATGGTTGGAAAAAGGAGCCCTAARACAGAGAGATCACATCTGGGCAGAAACTTTGTATCTTAGAGGGCTCCAGGTCACATTCATCCATGGCATACCTAATTTCAATGGATGCAAAGCACAACAGATTTTAGCTGCCCTGTTTTTTGGGGGAAGGTTTTATGTTTTCACTCACTAAAAGCAAGGGCATTTTTTTAACACAGGGACAAACACATTGTTGGTCTGACTCAAGTGTTCTCTTTATTTTAACACTTTCTGACAGACTTCAGCTACCGTGTAATGACAAGAAATTAGGCAGACTGAAAATTAAAGGAACTGGCTGACCAGGGAGGATCCTCGAGAGCCCCTCGAGCCTCATTTCTCTAGGCTGTCTGTTCAAATGCAGCCACACTTCACCTGTTTACATGAAAGGATGCTTAGGGGGCTTTTTGAACCCCATGGCAATTTACCCTGTTACCAAACACACAACCACAAACCCTCTCTCATCATTAAGTGGCTGTCTGTTGGAAGAGAAATCATGCTTTAGTAGTTAAGACAAGCAAACATGATGTCCCTTCTGATTTGCCAAATTAATTGAAAAGTTGTGTTTCCAAGTGGATTAGCCCCCTTTTACGGGTAGTGGTATTTGGAAAAGGTCTGAATTTGCTTCAACCTCTCTCTCTTTTTTGTGAGTTCCTACTTCCATACAGGAAATAAATTTGGATGGACTAATCTACTCAGAAATGAGTCCACATTAATTTAACTGCCTCCATATTGACAAGTCTTTGGAAAGAAGCAGGAAGGGCACTGGTCCCACAGATAATTCACTGCCTGGGACAAAAAGGGCTTGTATAAGTTTTGAGCAAAATTGTGTCCATCACAGGGCAGGAATGTGGGCTGTGCATCCTTATTTTCTCTCTTTAACACTAGTGTAATTGCATGCTTCAGTGTGCAAGAGCAGACTGGAGTGGCTTTTCTTAACTAGTGGTTGCAGCTTCAAAAAGGTATCCACAGGGGTGGCCACATGGATCCATGGAGCAGCCCCTGCTGATAGTCTGAGAGTGAGGAATTGCAGGATCCCAGCCTCAGGATTCAAAGCACTGGCCCAAGGGATTAGAAGGGTGAATTCAAGAGACTAATTGTGGTTAAAAGCACAGTTCACGCTGTGACTGTTTCAGTTCTCGAAGAAACTGAATGGAATGGGAGTCAGCAGGCAGAATTAGCACCTTCTCTCCCCCTGGTGAAATACATGGTGCAGTCACACAGGTGTGTTTTGCCTGGTGCAAAGGTCTTCAATAGGAGTATCTCCCACTGCTAACCATTATCTTATAAAACTATTACCTTGTACCTCAAAGGTGAGAACTGCAGAGGCTAATGAGCTAATTCTCTGGGCCCGCTACCTCCATCCCACCCTGCCACACCAGGAAGCCAGGTGTCCTTCATCAGGTTCTTCACTGGAGGTGGGAAGTCCCCGGTGTACATCCGCCACGCAGGGATGTTCCCTTGGCAACGTTCACAGCAGGCATCACATCAAAAGCACCTTCCTGGTATTTCCAGCTGTTGTGTTGGACATGGTACTGCCAGTTTGAGGAAATCACCCGCAGGTAGCCTTTCAGCTTGAAGAGCTGTTACACTGAAGCTGTGCTAGCCCTCAGCTAGGAATTTCATGTGGGTTTTCCAAAGATACACATCTCCTTCTTAGAAGAAAGAAAATGCCAAATAAGTGTCTGCAGGAGGGTAGGACTGTAGTAAGACTGTGTGGGAGAGCACCAAGGGTGTCATTTATTATTTAGACACCTCGAAGAACTGTATTGGTGGATTCTCCTTTGACTTATCGTAACAGAGGCATGTCTGGAGTACTTAGGGGTTGTAAGAAATCTTCCCAGCATAGCTGTAAATAGCAGCTCCAAGTCACAGACACACAGACCATATTTGTAGAGTTAAATGTACTTCCTATTTTGGTATGGAAGCATGTCCCTCCCTACAGATCCTTGGGGCTAAAGCCAAACAAATACCCAATGAGTGAAATTAAATCAAAAAGTTTTTGTTTGTGCACTCTAAAGTAAAAACAAAGAATAACCCAGAGCCCAGAGATATGATAGTTCTGGATAGGCACAGGTTAACAAGAGGTAAAACTGAGACCCATTTCAGACACACTTTAAAGTGGGTCTTCAAAGATAAAGACTTGTAATCAATTATCAGCATAGAACGACTGTGTCCATCCCACAGCACTGTTTTTAACACAAAGTCAAGCAGAAGCATGAGAGCAACACTCTTCTAAAGCCATGTACATCTTTATTCTCCACCCAGGCCAGCAAGGATGGGAAAAGGGAATGCAATTAAAAATAACAATCAGCAAACACACATTATCTTTACTTAAAAAAAACATCCAGACTAGAGCAGCCAGAAACACACTCAACAGTCAGAATAACTGGAATTCCCTGCAGTTTGACAGTGGCACATAAGCAGAAATTACTTGTGAGTTTCTGAAAGCAAGGGTAGAACAAGACAAAAACTTGTGCTTTTTTCCATTACAACAAGTGATTATGATAATATATTTTGCAGCAGGCAAACTGCTCCGGGGGATAATGGGCAAGAGAGAAAGCTATCCAGAGTTGTTTTGAGAAAAGTTTGAATAAAACTTTTACAAATAGCACCAGAACTAACCCCAAGCTTAAACTAGCCCCCACCAAAATCAATGGCAGAACACCCTGACTTCGGCAGGAGCAGAGGCAAGCTTGGTTAAGTGTAAAGTAGAAAACACACAATGGATTGTTCCAGTATATCCCCAAAAAGGTGGCCTCCAAACCCAGAAGCATAGCTGCCATGGCAGAGGGAGGGTAATACAACTTCTCTGACACTCCTTTGTGTTTACATAGCAGTAAGAGGCACAGATTTGGTTTTGTCTCCGCTCTGGCAGGCTGTTCGCAATTCTGAAAGCAAATCCTGCAGCTCAGCAGACATTTCACATGGCTGTATTCTGTAACGAGCTAGTATTTATCATTCAAGCTCTCTGTAAGTGAAGGCTCTTTGTGCTACTGACCCCAGCCTTTCGTCTAGCATTGAACAGCTGCTGTTTGGCAGTGACGGCTGAATTGGGTTTTCTCCCTCTGCAGCAATGCACACTTGCCAGCTATCCTTCCCCCAAAACCACTTGTTTGCTGCATGTTGGGGCCAAGATACACAATCCACTCCTTTCACGCCAGCAGTGTCCCTCTAAGCAAAGCGTGAGAACACTTGCCAGCGGGCCTTCCTTCCCATTAATGCTTGTTAAGCATCACTTCTTCCCACCCTCCAGCCATGTGGGAGCCTGCGATTTCCATGTGGAGGAGTATTAAGCAGAGTGGCTGTGCTGGGTCACTACAGACTGCCAATACTGGCATGACTTATCCTCAGCCTCTCTATTAATTCAGAGGCATATCAAGCTCCCTGATTGAAACAGCCCTGGGAAAGGCATTTCACTGCTTGAACCAGTCCCACGCATATGTCAGCCTTTTTGAACCCCACTAAATTACCTGCCATTGCCTCGCAGGTTGGGGTCTTTTTTTTTTTTTTTTTTCTGGAAGTTGGTCATTGCCTTTAAAGACTTAGCCAGTAAAAACTGAAAGCTGTGCATCAGGAAGCAGCAAATACAGCCTGGCTGTACCTGTAAAAGTGTGGGGCCAAGCCTGCCCTTGATATTTGGCTTGTACACTATTCACACGGTTAATCCTCAAGCCAGCGCTAAGAGTCTGCTTTGGCTGGACCGCCCAGAAGGGGATGGACCAATGATGCAGCAGGGACTCTACTTATTTCTCAGTGTCAGGCCTCGAGCATTGGATGGACTTGTTTATACATCACAGGTTCCCAGATGTCCTAACCAGGACAGCCAGTCAGTCTTGACCCTATCCTTGAAATGCAACACGAAGCATTAGTTCCTGTGAAATCCAGCTTCTGAACGCTTCTCTTTACCATCCTAAAACTAGAGCAGCTCCCCCTCTGGTAGGGAGACTGGGGAAGTGGAACACCTATACAGACATGAGTGACTGTGCAGTCTGACTGACTGCATACTACGAATTATCTACCTACATGCATGCAAACGGTGGGCTCCTCTGCGTTGGGGCTGAGCCAGACTTTCTAGCAGCACCAGCTGAACTAAAGCACTCAGAAAATTAATCATGTTTCAGACATTTAACTCAGTCCCCATTAGAGTCCGTTATACTTCTCTCTTATTTTCCTTGTGTCCTCCTTAGGCCAAAACCCCAACAGTCAATCCAGAAAAAGAACTTTCTGCTAGTCATCTTTTCAAAGAGACAATTAAAATTTCTCCAGCCTAATGTGGCCACCACAGCCTGGTCTGGGAGCCCACTAAGATGCCATGCAAAGTCCCAAAAGGAGGGAAACCAATTAGAAAATGAGACATGAGGGGAGGAGGATGTATAATCCATTGATCTTCCATAAAATTAACCAGGAAGTGTGTGGGGGATGCAGATTTCCAGAGCTGAGGCACTAATGCAGTTTGCAGTGGCACTATCAGACACGGGCTCAGGGTCGCCCCCATTCTGAAAGGGAAGGTCCAGCAGCTCTTCCGTAACAGCAACTTGAAAAACAGAATGACTGTTTCAGTGAGACCTTCCCATCCCAAGCACCTGCCACTCCGCTTCCCTAAATACAGGTGCTGCCAGTCCACACTTGCACTGCAGACATGCAAACTGATCACCTTTCCTCAGAGCAGATGTATCTTCCCTGTAATGCAACTGCTTGCACTGCACACTGCGTACAACTCCCGTAGCCCATTCCTTCCTAGCAGTGCACCTATCAAGAGATCAAATGCAGGTGTGTCCTAAGCACCTATCTGTGCACCTACAGTCTCCTGAGGGTGCTTGGTGACAGGCCCATCAGGTCTCTATGCACCGCATTACAGAGCAAGCCCTACTCTTCCATCATGTGATGGGCGCATTTCAGGTCAGCACAGAGCTCACGTGCCTTTGTCGGAGGCTATGCTGTCCTCTCCCAGTGAAAGGCTGGGCACAACTATTGTAGTAGTCTATTTTTCAAACTCTGACAGTGTCTAAGCAGTTAGCCTACCTGGAAGGTTTGTTGCACTTGTCGGAAGGACTGGAAAAGGACCCTTTCTAGGAAAACTGCAGGAACATCATGTTTTGCAATTTAGCCTTCACCTCTGAATGATTTCCTAGCTCCTGAAGGTCATCCCCCAGGCAGAGACTTCTTTTCACTGAGTCGACAGGTCACTGTTATGTCCCATTCCCTAAAAGTAAAGTCTAACTTTACAGAAGTGGACTTTTCAGCATATATCTCTGCCACCCCACAAACAGCCCAAGTCCCATAGACCTGGATTTTCTCACCATTCCCAGAAGTTGTAATTAGCTAAAACTGATGACAAATCCTTGGAGAGCTATGCACCTCCCCACCCAGACCACGTGAAGCTAGCACACTTGCATTCTGTGACATTTAAAGAGCACTCCCAGCCCAGTATTTTATTCATTAAGTTTGTGTTTAAATATATATAGATATAGATATAGATATAAAAATCAGTGTGTTATTTTCTAGGTGAAAACCACTTGCATATGACCAAAATAGTCAGCCAGGACAAAGGCTCAGACTGCCGAGGTCTCAACCCCCTGTGCAGAGCTCTTGCCAGAGAGACTACCTGAGATATTGTCAGAATCTAGCAGCTCAACAATGCTGTACGGAGAACAATCTTCCAAACCCAGCTTGCTGCAGAGCCAGCCACAGAAGCCCTTCTCCATATCCCTGACAGCATGCCACCAGTACCCAAAGGACCATGCTACCTGGGCCACAGCCGAGTACAGGCCTAGGGAAAAAGATACAACCATTATTATAATTGGGTAGAAGATGATCAAAAAGGGACAAAAGGTGATTTTGTGCCAGAAGGTCCTCTCTTCATTGTACACCAAGAAAATGTTGTACCATGTAATGGTTCCATAGTAGAATGAAACCACGAAGGACACTACAAAAATGATGGGGAGGCAGATGATGGTCCAGAGGACGATGTGGGGTCCTCTGTCCAGCCCAACATCACATTTCTTCTTCTTCTCAGGTACGTCCTCTTTAGGAGGTTCCTTTGACTTAGCCAGTTCCTGCAGCTCTTTGTCTGTTAGTGTGACATGGATGTCCACCATCTGACCCTTCTTCTTYCCCCTGGTGATTGTTCCAGTCAAGGTGACATATCGGCTGTCTAAAGGCATATTCCAGACACCTACGAACACAAATAAACTCATCTACATTAGATTTATTTTCTGTACGCAGCATTTTGTGTAAATCCCCAAAGACCCCAAAGACAATTAGATAGTGCATATGGAGTTATAGTTAAATTCAAAAAAGATGGAACGCAAGAAGTAATGCAGTATAAAGAAGATTATCACAGAAGAAAATGGAAGAAGAGCTAATGAGGGAGAAGACAGGAATTCCAGATGACAGAAATCACAAGGGAGAAGACTCCAGCATCTGCACTGGGGACAGTATGTGAAGGGAAAGTGCTGCAGGAGTATATGAGAAAGAGATGAGACAGCATAACTGAATAAAAAATGGTATGCCTATTTTCTCTGGTACCCTCATAGATTTATTCCTGAACAGCATGGACACTTGGGGTGAATTAGATAAATATGACTAATACTCTTGTTCTGGAATAAGCACATCCACACATGGAGTTATACTTGAATAGCTGATATTTCACTTTACATTTGCACTGTATCTCAATGCAAATTAATTTTCAAAGTTTAGAAAATCCTTACAAACTCTCATATAATTATATTTGCATTTTAAGGGATCAACAAAGGCACCAAACAGGAAAATGTTGGGATGTGTGTTAAAGTCACAAACAGACTGCCTTAGCTTCCAAGTGACATTGGTTTAGGATGGTCCCTACAGAGGTCCCACTGGCCATAAACTTTTCTACGGGGCTAAAATATGCTTCCTCCTGGTCTTAATTCTGACGAGCTTGGAAGGAGGTCTTCAGAGGCTCTTAAAAGGAGGCTGAGCAGTTTGAAGTGGCCCACAAAAATAGGAAGGCAGCAGATAAGCCATGAGGATAGGGGTTGCGATCATGGGGGAATCTGGTGTGGCTGACGGACCAGGAGCATGCATTCACATTTAAGCCCCTCTCAGCCTGCACTGTTGACTCACAAGAGGATTAGCCATAGGACCTGCCTCCCACTTCTCTTCCCTGCAAGGGTATCCAGGACAGACATCAGAAGTGAAAGTGGCTCCAAGATGCCCCACAATGACCTTGCCAAATAATCACTCTTAAAGAGGAAGCTGTGCTGAGAATATGCAAACAGAAGGCAACAGCAAATCCTAGATAATGAGTAAAACTGCCTATCACAGGTAGAGCCACTAAATCCATCTGCTTCCATCCTTTCACTTAACAGGCAGTTGTTTTAGGCATGAACCGGGGCTTGATCATAGCATCATTGGCTTAAAGCATGCTCAGCATTTTTCTGGATCAACCCCAACCAGCACACACATTTAAAACCAAGAGTGCAGCAACAACCAACCTCTGCAAAGAACTGCAGGAGGCACCCCAAATAGGCCTGTAATGCTTTTTATTTCAGAGTGTTTTCATGTATGAACTCAAGCTCTCCTTGCCTGCAGTCTTGGAGAGGGTTGGTCCCACAATCACTTCCATTTGACCTTAGTGCATGCTGGCATCAAAAAAAGTTTATGGAAAGTGGGTGTTCCCAGGAATACATACCATCTGCCATGGACTGACCCAGGAACTTGGAGCCTTCCTCAGAGCTCCTCTCCCCTCCTTCTTCATCCACCTGTTCTTCTTCCACCTTATTCTCATTCTCCGACCGATACACTATTATTGACTCGGGACGGGACTCCTTCTTCTTCTTTTTCCTCCGGTCCATAGTGGCTTCACCATCAAAGGTGACAGTGGTTGCCACAGCCTTTCTCATGGAGCCGCGGCGAGGGCTCTGGCTTCCAGACTTGCTCTCTTTCTGCATGGTCTCCTCCATCCCACTGCTGCTCTCAAGCACCTCACTTGGCATCTTGTAGCACTTGTTTCCAATCTAACAGCTCCTGCACTTAGAAGTCATTGATTAGACATCGGTCCCATGGATGCTTTGTTTTGGTAAGATGTCCCACTGCTGACATCCAAACTATGCGCTCCATTCCCAGTCTAAAATGAGAGAAAAGGCTGAATAGGTATGTTTTTCTTACCAGGCAGAAAAAACTGCCAGAATTTTCCTATAAAGGGTTACTTCCAACTGGTTTAAATGTCATCTGAAGATCCTTATTACTGTCCTAACATCAATTTTATTACTTGGATACCTGTTTTGTAATATCACCTAATCCTGATTCTCAGGTTCCAATTTTAAATATAACAAACCAAAGCTACTGGAAAAGGAAAGAATATTAACATTTATAAGAAGAGATTAAACAAGCACAGCTTACTGGGTGAATTTAACATTCCCCTGCAATGCTGGAAGCAAACAGAAGACAATAGTTTTGGCCCACATGCATGAGAATGAAGAAATGAAATTACAGACAAAAAAGAAGTTGACTGATTTAAGGGACTGGCCTAGATTAGAGACAACTGCAGCAGGAACACTGSGCCCATCCTGCATTACAACAGCTATATTGGTGCCAGCCTTTCTCATTTTGAGTGTCTTCTGATTTACTGCCCATTGCAAGGATATTACAAAAAGTAATCAAATGATGTCAGAATGAATGATGTTTCAAACCTTACCAATTTAGCATTATGTAGTGCTGTCAAACCTTAAAAATACAGTATATACAGTGGATTTAAAGCAAAAGTACTATTAAGATGACTTCACTGGGGAGGGAATTGGAAACCACAGCAAAGTCTTCTGATTGTGCAGGGAAAACAACATAAATCTTCACAAATCTTTGTAACAAATATAAGGGCTCAGTTTTTTACTCCTCATTCAAGCAAAATTAACAGCAATATCAAGTGACACTGTTATCTATGGGAAAGCTGCCTAAGTAAAAAACATATAATTAAACATGCATCGAGGCAGACAAATCCTGCTCCATGAATGTGGAAGATGCAGGATTAATGGATTTCATAACATTTAGGAAACTGACTGTGCCAAGTATTCATGAAGTATTTAAGTACAAATCTGAATACACTGAATAACATTTTAACAACTCTGAAGAGCTCTGTTGAACATTTACATGAACATTTATATTTAAAAGAATGCACATGACCAATAATTAAGCTTCTACCTAGTATGTTAGTCATCTCTTTAACAGGAAACTAAGAAACAACAGTTATCATAATTTATAGCCCACACAATGCTGGGGAAATGGTTTTACTTGAACAGATGCTAGAAAAAAGATGAGCATTTTTAGATTTGGCAGTATGGTCCTGGTCTTCCCACAGATGTAAGATTTTGCTGGTTTGTTTTGAAATGTTTTGCAGAACTTTAGATCAACTATTTATGCCTCGTACACTCACACTCAGACACACACACAGAGAAACACACAACTTTTAATTGTTATCACTTTAACACCTAAGACTGTGGTCACTTGGCTCTATGTGGCTTTGAAGAACTCAACAATTCAGATTCTTTTTTGCATTATAGAAAATAAATCTTCCCTGGTGATCAGAAGACACATAAAATGGAATTCAAAAAATCAAGATTTGGCATACCCCAGAAGTTGGACTGCTTCTAAGTCACTGGGCAGGGAATGTCTCGGCTAGCTCTGCAGCATGGCTGGGAACAGACTGTTCAGGTTGCCATCTCAGTTTACACCTGCCATGCAAAAATGTATGCCTAAATTTGCAGACGTACTGGAAAACAGCTCTATAAAATACTAAATTTACTGCAAATACTCTCCCCTCACTGCAGTGTCAAGTGTTGCACTTTAGAACTACCTAGAAGCAACTCAGTTTAAATATTCCACTGTTGATCAAGGGAAGCAAGAACGGGAAGCAAGGGGCAGCGATGATGAATGCCCTAATCTGGTGTACCAAATAAGCATGGTTCGGTGCAGGGGTTGTTCAAGATCACTGTCTGTTCATTCTCCTCCTATTCCAAAGTCCAACCTCAACAGAGAATGGAGCAAAACCAAGAAGGGAATTTTTCCCACAGACCCAAAGGTCTCTGGGAAAAGCATCTCATCACCTCCACCCCCCAAAAAAAACCCCATAAATAAGCTAATAAGAAGCAATTCCTCAATACTGTTCTTGTACCTTGTCTGCCTGAGGAACGTGGCCTTTACATCTGTTTGGAAGCAGCATGCAGATAGGCAGTTTTCCACAAACAATAATATAAAAGAGGAATGGGATATGCAAGAAACTTCACAGTCAACTCTAATGCTTTGCTTTCCACTTCCCCCTTTTAACTCCAAAGCAAACCATCCACTGACTTCAAAGATAGCAAGCTCTGGCTCCTAACGTGTTAACATTGGCAGGACTCCGAGATTTCTTCACATCCATTGGAATTCAGGTAAGCTTTCGTTCAGTGCTTTTTAAAAATGCCTTTATGGGGAAATGGAATAAATTTATTCTATGGAATAAACTCACTCTTTGTAGTAAATTCATCCAGGAGGTACAATAGCTCTAACGTTTTTGTCTGCGAATCAGCAATAAAACTTCATGTTTTTCATCTGTGAAATCCTAAAATTACCTGATTGAGCCTAATGAGCCCCTGAGACAACAGTGAGGTTCCCCTCCCAGAGGTGGTGAAAAGAAAACGRGCCTGGAGCCACAGAGAAGCCAAAAGCATCACTGCTGGGATGACCTACTGAAAGTCTGGAGGCACAGAAGTTGATTTGGGATTAGATTCCCAAAGTTCCTGGCTGTAGTTCCATGCTCAGTCCCTACTTGCCTTGAAAAGGGGATGACTTGCCAGTAACATTTAAAAATAACACAAAGCTACAGGCAAAGATTTGTAGCTGGGCTTTTTTTTCTTAGAAGTTTATCCAGCTGTGACCTTGGTTAAACTCACAGTAGATGATAAGCTAATGTCAGTTCTTGGTGTGATGCAAAAGCCTAAAGGACTATGTCAACCTTGACCATGTGAGGAGGAGCAAGGTGATGTTACTTTTGAGTCTGGCACAGACAGGATTGCTACTGGAAACCTGTGTCCAGTTCTCGTGCTCACCGGGCAGGCAGGATGCTGGTTAATGACCAGAAGATGCCTATGATACCTGAATTATTTTGCTATGTCTGACGTTCCCACCTGCACTACAGCAGCTATTACCACTGTGAGTTACCACCAGGACTAGAAAGAAACACCTCAACAACAGGGTTATCAAGTGGCGGCAGCTCAGTTGCTTCCTCTTGCTCCTGAGCTGAGAAGAGGGGAGGGAATGGGCAATGGGGGGCAAGCCCCCAAGATGTGCCRTTGCTGTGGCTGGGTCAGAGCCCTTGGGATAAGGAAGTGAAGGAGCCCAGATTATTCTGTTTAAGGCACAAGGAGGTAAAATCTGATGTCAGTTTGTCTACATCAGAAACAAAAACATGGTGAAGAAGATCCTTCTGATCCAGCAGAGGAGGATGCAGTAAGATAAAAAGCTGAGATATAGAAATACAAGGCAGATGTTAGGTAGGTGTTTTAACGAAGTGGGTAGGTGTCACTTGATATACATCATGGAGGGCTGCGGAGAGTTGTCCCATCACTGGAAACTTCCAAATCTGGACTGGGTATCTTGGCAGCAGTTTCGTCACCAGTACTTGACCAGAAGAGGTGTTAACGTGGGCTTGTATTAGGGAGCAGTCAGACTGAAAGATCACAAAGATCCCTCCTGATCTTAAGCCTAAGTTTTCACAGTAGATGTTTATTCTTTTCTCATCTGTTTCTGCCAATGGAGCAGCTGGGATACCCTCTGCCACCTGGTCCAGACCTTCTGAACAAGCACTTCGAAACACCACCATCAGCCCCACATCCCGCAGGGGTGCTGGTGAATCAAACAGGTTCATGCCCCAGTCCCATTTTTCGTGGGAATATTTTCTCCGTAGTTGTGAACAAAAAATGGGCTCATGCAGAAATCACAGTAGTGTACACAACGCTTATTTTATCTCTCTTCCTTTTCTTTACGTCCCGTAAGAACAAAGTCAGCCCGCAGCACTACACAGCTGTCCACAGCACCAATTCTTTCAGCCATACACCAAGATCTTCACCCCTTAAAAGCCTTGGTGTGGAGCTGAAGCATGACGATTGCTGTGCGTCTAATGTTAGTGATGTCTCCCACGTGGGAGCACAGGGGCAGACAGTAATCTAATAACTGTCCATGGGAGGGAAGGAAAAGAAATGGTCAAATTTCAGAGATAGCAGAGAGCAGTTTATTAGCCAAACAATTTGTTACTAATCTCCGTGTGAAAACAGATGGAGAACCCTGGGGAGGCAGCTCTGCAAAAACACTCTGTAGAGGAATTTTTAGAAGCACAGTCTTCTGTTACTATGCAGGAAAGCTACTGCTGCCTGCACTTCCCAGTATTAGTCTTTGACACACAAAACAGGAGTCTAAAAGCTTGGCCTTGCACCATTTAGGTCAAAGGAAGTTTTTTCCATTGGTTTTCAGGGCTTGAACCTGCTACTAACAGAAGAGAAATTATCTGGTTTGAATGCAGGCAGGAAGGAAGAGCCTTCCCGCAAGCTAATAAAATCCTTGATTACATCCCTGCTACAGCACAAGTAACGTTTTTATGACTGCTCAGAGCAGACAKGAGAAGAAAAAATGTAGATGGTAAGCAGTGAGGAGCATCAATTTGTATTTTTATAGTCACATAAAATGTACAACACATAAGAAGAACTGGCACTGTATCTTCACTCACATCATGCAGGGATTATCTGCAGAAACAAAAAACAACCTGTGCTTTAGAAGCACTGTGAGTTACCCAGGATRGGGAAGAGATAAGGGGAAATTTACCCCAGAGACCTACCTTGAGTGAGAGCTCCCCAGCCACAGATCCTCCTTTGCCTGCTCCTTTTACTCCATAGCCTCCCCATCCCCAATCCCTTCTCCACCCAACCCCGCCTCTGATTTTGTGCATGTGCATGTGTGTGTTTCTGAGGATGCGTGTTACCCAAAGGATTATTTCCAATCCCTAGTATTTTTAAAGGGGTTATCTGCTGGCAGATTGTACACATGAAAAATAATGGTATCAGATGCATCCAGCTGTTCAGGACAGATCTGTCACCAGTTAATCATGTTATGACAAAATGCACTGGTCTAATGCAAGACATGCAGCCCCAGACCCTACAAAAACATGTGGCAAGACCTATGTAAGAAAGCACATTTAATTCAGACCTTATGCTGGGAGAGGGCCAAATGGTAGGGCTCCCTCAACAGCTTTGGATCTGTTTAAATACCTACATGACTCCACGTGATCTTTCACGTACGCATCCTCACCGTACCCTGCTGAAACAGAGGACAACGTCTGTGTCCTCTTCATTTCATGATGAAATAGCTCAAACTAGATTACACAGTTACTTGAATCTAGCAAATACTCAAGGCTGTGATGAATGACACGCTAGAAGGCAAGGCAAGAACAGCCCCTCCCTATCAGTGCTAGCGTCTGCAGCTTGTGGTGTGCTCAACAGGGGGATTTATCTCACTGAAAATAACCCTTCTGCATTTTAAAAGAAAATAAAATGTTATTTTCAGCCAGATGGATTCCCTCATCAGGTTCACCATGCAGCTACCCCTAGAGGAAAGAATGCCTAAGGGGAGAAAAACTACCCCTCATAGCAGTAGCCCATTGCGAGGCTGCATTAAGTGTCTGTATAACAGTAGCAAGAGGCACAAACAGAAACGTCCACCTATGCCATCCCAGCAAGGTAGGAGAAAGCAAACAGCAAAGCTCAGATCACACGCATCTTTGCCTCCCTGCTTAATCCATAAGCTTCAAAACACCTTCATTCTTGGAGAGAGAGACAAGAAAAATGACCATGCTCTGGGCGTGCATCCAAGCAGGAGCAGACCTCATGCTGGACTGCCAAAAGCAGAGGATGGCACTGAGCACCAGAGCAGAGGGGATAACACAGTAAGATGACTCATGCCACCAAAAACTTTATGGGTGTTTGCTAATGGAGCCCCCCCCGCCCCATGCCTTCCCCTCAGGAGCAGAGGGTGCTAAAAGCTCAAGCTAAAAGCTTGAGGAGTGGCCAAGCGACACAATCTCTGCAGGCAAGTGCCGACAGACCCAAGTTTGCCCAGTCCTTCCAATTTATCACTAGCACACAGCTCCTGCCTGTCAGCAAGTGGCATTAGTGCCAGCGCTGCCCCATGCTAAGGCTGCTGAGCAGCTTCTGGACCAATCCCACAGGCACCATGAGCCAGACCTGCATCAGCCAGCATAGGCTGACCACCACTGAAGCTGCAGCTGCAGCAAGACTAGACTTGCTTGGGTGTGGATTAAGGGCTCGCTGGCTCCTGGTGCCATGCTGGGCGGCTCAGGCCCCTTGCTCTCCCTGCCATCCTTCTGTGAGACACCCAAATGCTTGCTGACAGCTATTTGGCTGTATTCTATGGATACAGCCAAAACAACAAAAAAAAAGTAGTGAAGAGAGGCATTCAAAAGTATCACTAAATTGTTTCTGTATGACATTTTCAAAGGATTTTTTTAAAAGTCAAGGACATTTTACAGAGTATCTGTTTTATGAATCAGTTCTTTTTATTTTCTTCTGCTGTTCCATAACTTTTCCAAATGTCACAGAATAGTAACTGCTGTGTAGCTCAGTATTACTGAAGGCTGGAAAACAGCATACAAGAATAGCTGCGCATTTTCATTTTATATTAAATGAAATGCCTAATCAATGTTCTTGCATACCAAATTTTTCAAAATCCCCAAACTGTACTGTTCTACCTTTTTTAGAGCAAAAGGCTGAAGTGCTGTCTCTCCATTGTGTCCCCACTTCTTTGTCCAGACTGCTAGAAGAAAGAAAAATTGAGACAAAGGACTCAAAGCTTCCCACTGCCTCCACAGCGATGAGATCTGTTTCTTTATGTTTATTATACTATGCTAAAAATGTCAATGAATGGCACATGCACATTAGCCTTTAAAGAGAACCAAGGCTTTAAAAGGAGAATGACTTGGAAATGGAGGTTGATCTGAAATCCTCAAAGCAATCCAAGTGGTTTAGATAAGAATCTTGAATAAACTTAACAGAAGTCCCTAAATCTTGTAGGAAAAAAATCTCAATGATAAAGTGGAGACATGCTCTCTCTGTTCCCCTGCTCTACCCCTCACTTCTGCATTTGCCAAAGCAGTTCATCCTGCACCTTGAAACAGCAGGTGCCCATTGTAATTCCTACCCCATCCACCAGGTCACTGCTGGATTACAAGGTACCACAGAAATGGCTGAACCAAGTGGGTCCCACCAACATGAGCCCAGCATCTTGCTTCCACAGCAGTGCCCTTAGGCTGGGATCAGGTGTAGCATCTGTTTTTATTGGTATAATACCTGATCCATCCTCAGTTTGAAGCCTTTATATTAAACGGGATTGGAAGATACACTAGGAGCTTCCTCCACACATCAAACCAGTGTCGTACTTCCTCTAAGCATCCAAGCAGATGCCTAGAAAAAAGTAACAATGGAGCAAGCATGTAGTACATGAAAACAGAGTTTTGAGCCCCTCACCTCCCTTTCCAGAGTGCAGAGAAAACACCTTCTACACAGTGTATACCCACATACATACGCAAGAAAGAAACACTGGGAGTTGCTATGTCTGAAGACCGCAGAGCCATGAAGAACCAGTGGTGGGTGTGAAGCACTCGTGCTAATGCAAGACAGTACAGTCCTAGCTAGCTAGAGACCTGGCTGGCAGGTGGTTATTTCAGTGAAGGATTGCAAGACCTCCGTTTCCTTTCCTTAGGAAATCATGCAATGTTCTTGCCAGGATGTTTTAATGCATGCTGGACTCTTGCCTGACCTTTACAATAACTAAAACTAGGACCTGTGTTAGCAGCTCAGGCTTTTTTTCCTTCCCTTCCTACCCAGAAGATCCCTGACGATCTCGGTCTCCTCTCCTTTCCTGCCCTGCTCTGTGCTGGCAAGATGAAGCACCCAAGTGCTTTACTCAGACAAAATGAGGAGAGACCACACAGAAATACCTGCAATTAGAGAGCAAGAAGTTGCAGCCCAGCCATGCAGCCCAATGGAAAACACAGTCAATTGTAAATCCAGTCTGGAAAGGATTATCCGAAAAATACTGACACCAAACTACATCCTGTGGTTTTTATTTGGGCAAGATATTTGGGGGTTTCAAATCAGAGCTTTCTCTGAGTTACACCCAGCTACGGCCTAGGAGTTGCTGAAGAGCCAAACTGCACAGACAGAGAACTGGAAGATTCCCCTGGGAGTGATTCAGGATTGCTTAATGCATTGCACAGTAAATATAATCTAAGATATTTAGACAGTATCTCCAGCAGCAGGAATTAGTTGGCTCATGGGACTCTCGACTGGATGCAAGTGCAGATACAGATCCATGATGCCAGGGTATTAAAAATGCAGCACTTTCAATTGCAGACAAGTGAATGCTTCAGTATCATTAGTATGGTATTAGCAGGGTGTGTGATTATTTAGAAAATCTGGCTACGTACCAGTTTCAAACAGTTCGATGCTGATATTCTACATCTTGCGCCACTACGAACTCTGCTTTGAGTGGGGTGTCTGTCTTCGGTATCTCCTGTATTTTTTTAATCACTGGAATGAAATTCCTAGGGATAATGATGAAAGGTTGTAAAATCCTGATTATCTCCTAATTAGACTGAAATCCCCCAAGATACCACTGAGAGTAAAGTACCTTTCCAGAGGGAAAGTCCCTGAAGAGATGAATCGACCAGAGAGCCTGACCAATCAGCTGGGGCTGACCAGGAGGTGTTCTGACATGGAAACCAGAAGCCATGAAACAGAAAGGCTCTCACTTGCTGGTGAGAGATGATGAAAGGAAAAAACAGCCACAGAGAGAATGCACAGACAGGAGGTGAAAGTAGCAGGGATTTCCAAAGAGGCCTTTTGCGTAATCCCACAGAAAGGTCCAGAGAGGTAAGGAAACAGAAACTCATACTGGTTTTCATTTGGTTTTGGCTCAATCCAGGCATTTCTTGTAATAGGTATGGGGGGGAAGAAATTATTGTTGTTAGACTTTGTGCAATTTGGTATCCCAGGAGAAGAAAGATATGAACCTAGAGCATCCATAAGAGTGGGGTTCTGGGAAAACAGAGGCTGCTGGAGTGCAAGCCTGATTTTTTCTGAAGGCTAACTAACAGAAACCCTCTGTCAGAAATTGTCTTTGACCTTAAAGTTTTGTTTCTGACACTGAGATGCTTTTCATTAAATCTCCTCTGCTCTGCTGGCCCCAGGGATACCTCTCCAGTGTTTGGATCCCGCGGAGGTTTCTCTCCTGTTTGGAGCCATCTGTTTTCTCACATCAGGCTGGTATTTAACAAGACCTTCCCCCTTGCCAACAGGGATTACAAGATATGGGAGGGCACAGACCCCCTGAAGGACAGCAGGCTATAGGGAATTATTAAGGCAGTACATACCACTGCCAGGATTTTTAAAGCATGGCAGCGTACTGGACTGGCAGATGTCATCAGCTGAATGGCTGAGCCATAGGCTGGCAAAGCACAAAATCAGCTTTTGACAAAAGTAGCCTTTTCTGAAAACGCAGAGTTTCCTATTCATCTCAACAAATTGAACTAGTTCATTCAAAGCCAAGACACAATCTGGGAGCTGTAAAAACAGGAAATGTAGTTTTTCCTCTTCAATCTATAAATAAAAAAGTAGATGTTGAAGAATGACATGTGCTAATCTCACAACTCTGAAGGATCTGACAACTGGAAAAAAACTACTGATGAATTCTTTTTCCTAAATGTGTCATTTTGATTTTTGAATGGTTAATGTTTTAAGTGATAGATATACGAGGAAAAAAAAAATTCAGATGGTTTTTAACTTCAAAAAATGAAAATGAAGACTCCAAGGCTTTAAATGCAGATTTATTTTCTTTAAGCTGACACATACTGAAAAAATAAATAAATAAAAAATCAGCTGTCTAATCAGACACTATTTCCTAACACATAAAAATTAAGAATCTGAACATTAAGTTTATAGAATAATATAAATATGTAAGAAGAGCCTTCTGCTTACTGAATTTACCACTATGGCTGCATGTAGTGACAGACCAACATGTTTTAATGCTACCAATAAAAGAAAATGAACATCCCTTTGCGAATAAGAAAGTACAAGCGTAGGAGCAGATTAAAATTGATTTCAGTTAATAAGATTTTCTTCTTTTCAGCTTAAATAATTTCGAATTTCAACCACTGGAGTAAAATCGATTCACACAAAGGTACACTTTGAATCCTTGGTTCAAAGGCAACCCACATGACACTGAATAGAAGCCATTGCCTTGCTGAAAATATCTGTGAGCATTGGTTATCTCAGCTCTGTTCTCTGTGGATAGATTTTGTACCAGAAGGGGCTACCCTCCATTGAATGGATGTCTCCTTGCCTCCTTACTCTCCAGTCTTTATGCCTTTCCCCTTTCTCCTCCCACTCATCACTCACAGAACCTTAACTCATGTGTTCAGCCCCTTATTTATGGCGTTTCTATGGCTATTGAGAAATTCAAAAAAACAGGCAATTTATCCTGATAGGGAAGAAAAATCATTTGATAGTGCTCTCTGGGAAGAAGACTGAAATCAAGCAAGTTATATGAGCAGAGAGGCCCACTGGATTTTCCTTGGTGGCCTGCGGCTCAGTTGGGATGGCAGGCAGGTTGGAATATGAAGATCTAGTTCACTAGCACAGACGAGTGCTTCTCCCTGGGATTAATTAATGATCACTCTGCTACAGCCTGCCTAAGATATGTAGGGCAGCGAGAGACAGTTAATGGGGATCTGTGGAGTCTCCAGATTGTGGAAGATAATTAAAAGGGAAAAAAAAAAAATTCTTGCAGTGTCACCCACAGTGCTTCACGTTTTGCCTCCAGAAAGTAATACTGTGCTTTAAAATATTAAAGTATTCTGCAAACATTAACCCACCCAGAAGGCAACTTTGTCTAACGGTTGCCTCACTGGCCTAAGTCACCATGCAGAAGTCCATTCCTGTCTTGTCACCCTTTGCTGAATGAGTCTGGACACAGCATTAACTTCTCCATGCCTCCCCTTCCCTACACTTAAAAGAAGGGTATACAGCTTCCTTTGAAACACATTGAACTTCAGGATAAAGATGTTATCTTACAATTCTGATTTAAAGTATTAAACCTTAGAATATGTTTTGGGAAAAGTAAATAAATCCGTTTAACAAATGAGAAAACCAAAATAGACTCAATGATTCTCCCACTTCACTTATACGTGTCTCTCTAAATTTTTTTCTCACTCTCTTCTCACATTAGCCATCTCCCCTAAGGCAGAAATAGCAGGACAAAATTGAGATATACTTTCTAACATCTCTTCTATTGAAAAGGACAGAGGAGATGCCTGGAAAGATACTGAACATGCACACACACGCTCCTGGGCACATCAGCACTGGTTAGAATCACCTGCAATGGACAAAGATGCTCTGTCACTTCACTGTGGGATAGAAAGGAAAATAATGTTGGCTGTCCTGTGTGTCAACTGAATAATTAATACTGAGCTTATTGAGGGCGATTTTAAGTGTAAAACACCACCCTAAAGGCATTTTAGCACAAAATGGCTATGTTAGGGACATGGTAAATGGTATCATCTCAGCCTTCACGGCCTCTTCCCGACAAAGTCCACGCCTGGAGAGAAGATTCTCTGTCCGCAGGTCCCTGGCAGGAGAACACCAGCAGCTTTCTCTGCTATTTATGACACCTTTAGAGCATTACACTGACTTCTCCTGGCTGGGGCTCCACTCCCCATGCTCCCGAGGGTGTCTTCCCGCGTTGCTGTGGAAGGTGACCCGAAATGGTACAGAAAAATACGAAAAAAACCCTCCCTTTAAAGAAGATGAGACCACGGATGGGGGCTAGGTGGGTTTGCTGCGAGGCTCCAGCAGGCAGAGGCGACCACCAGGACGCTACCTGAGGAACCGATCCCTCCCAGGCACCGAACGTGCGGCCAACGGTCTCTCCACCGCGGGGACAGACCCGGGCGTGACAGACCCGGGCGTGACAGACCCGGGCGTGACAGACCCGTGGATAACCGCCCCCCTTACCTGCCGCCCGCCGGCTCCGCCCGCGGGGCTCCGCTGCCGCGGTGTGCCGTGCCGCAGGACGCGGGAGCGACCGGGCTCGCCGGGGCCCCAGGCACCCCCAGCACCGCTGCCGCCTGCTCGCCGTCCCCGGCGCCGAGCTCCGGCGGGGGCGGGCGGGGCCGCGCGTCACGTGGCGGGGGTGGTGGCGGCCGTTGTGCGAGCTGCTGTGTGAGGGGGGGAAGATGGCGGCGGTGTGCGGGCTGCTGGCGGCGGGGCTTTTTCGCGGGCGGGTGGCCATCGTCACCGGCGGCGGCACCGGCATCGGCAAGGCCATCGCCGCCGACTTGCTGGCGCTAGGTGGGCGCGGGGGGGGAGGGTCGCTCCGCAGGGGGCCCCGGTGGGGCAGCGGGGCAGGGTGGATGTTGGGGGAGCAGGGCCGGGCGTGAGGTGAAGGCGGGGGATGGAGTTTGAAGGGGCGGGTCAGGGAGTGCTCGGGGGGTTATGGTGCATTTGGGGGTAGGCTGTGGTCGGCAGCGGGTCTGTGAGGAGTTTATGGGTGGGACGTTGTGACAGGAGTCCCGTGAATAGCGAGGAGAACGAGGTGAGGTTGATGTGGGGCTGTGTCTTTTGACCTGCTGGCACTTAAAAGATGTGCTATTTTAAATACAGCGGTCAAAGTGAGGTTATATTAAACCCGGACCCTTTCTCTCATACTCCCTGTCAAGTGAGTTTTCGTCTTGCTTAACTGGAGGATTTATCTGGTTGAACTGCGTCTTAGGGAGTAGTATGGTTTTGAACTGTTGTCTGCACAATTAGCTTAGAGAAATGGTGCTTCTCTCTCAGTGCTTGTGACAGAAATGCCCTGAAGTTAAAGTATATCTTCAGCGTGCGCTTTGTGGGTTTTCTTTCCGTGCTGATTACAGAGAAGTGGTAAAATCTGGAGTGAAAGGCAGTCTTCTGAGTCATCCACCTTGCAACACCTTTTCTGCAGGTTTCAACGTAAGTGCTAGGGATCATCAGCATCAGACTGGTTTTGGATAATCCTTATTATCATGATTGGATTCACCGTCTTCAAAATACCAGCACTAGCATTATGCCTCACGGTGCCACACTCCCTGTGGTTTGCGCTGTTGAAATGTGCACCATGCCATTTCACTGCATAGTAAAGAGCTTGCTTTGTTAAGGCTGTGTGCTGGGAGACATCTCTGCCTCTCCTGGTCTTTGTCGCCCCAGCTTTCCACTTGCTCTGTGGGCTAGTTCTGCTACCTTTGTGTTACTGGGGAACTAAGCATTTTTTTAAAATGTCCTTACATGCTGCCTTAAAGAGGTGCTTTTTAAGCATCATCACACTGTTGGTTGATGATGTTACCCAGTTACCTTAAAATTGTACTTAATTTGATCTGCATTTTTTTTCTCAAGCAAAATACAAATAACAAAAGTCTGTGTCCATAACATTGTAAATAGAAGACAAAGCTGCAAATCTCTACAAAGCACATATGAGAAAATGAAGAAAGAGCTATGGCTTAAGTCTGTCTGAGTAACCTTCTTTACCTGCAGACTTGCTGGCTACTCCTGACAAGAAGATGACTGGGAACTATTTCCATGTATACCTTGTGCTTTAGGGTGTATTTTTTTGGAGGGGGGCTGGCTGGACAGAATACTGGTAGGAGCAATGACATATAATGCCAGTCATGATGTACGTTGTTTTTATAACCAGTCTCCTTTGAAGCCGCCTGGACAGATTTAAACCTTTCATTTGGAAACTTGTGCCCTTTTCCCCCTGACCCTGTCAGGAAATGGTCTGGTCATTCTTTGTGAAGAAGAATAAGTGGTGTCAGCTTGTACAGTAGGTACCAAGTGTGCCTCAGTGGGTTAGAATCTCCCCCTCCCCCAATTAGCATATTTAGCAAAAATATAGTCTTTTACTGGACCTTATTCTATATCTGTGTGTGTTAATAAGCACTTAAGTTGATAAATATAACTGTGCTACTGTGATTTAGTATTTTGTGTTAATCAGTAATTGTGTGTGCCATTTTATGAACTCTGTGTTAGTCAGGTGGTTGTGCAAGTGACTGGAGTTTGTAATTTAAAAAATCAGAAGACCTCAGAGACTAATATCTTTACATGTGTTGTTTTAAGATGGCCACTGATTGAAGGTGAAGCTCCCATTCTTAGGGATATGTAGTTGCAGCACTTCCTTCTGGAAGAATTCAACTCTTTTTTTTTTTTTTTTTTTTTTTTTTTTTTTTTTTTTTTTTTTTTTTGTGTAGTTTCACAAGACAGCCTGAGCCAAATGAACAGATTGCTGCTCTTTACTCCCACTAGTTATTTTGAGTTGATTCTGGTGTTTGTTTGATCACATGAGAGGCCAAATTCCACTCAGTAAAATAGCAACAAATTAAAAAAACCACCTGGCAAGATGTTCACATGTTTTTTTGGCTGGTTGAGGGTGTTGAATATGTTAAAGCAGATGAGGAGCAGAGCTGGTATGAGGAAGGGATGGCTTCCACTGGGATGCTGAGATTATGGAAGGAGGGAACTGGGAGTAAGACCTCCTTGCCTGCTTGGCAGTGGAAGCTAGTAATTTGCTTATCCGTAATATGAAATTGCATGCCTACTGGATTTGCACTAGGAATTAATTTGGTGTGGTCTCTTTTAGTCTATGTAGTAGCAATTGCTGAAGCCTTAAAGCTGTCCTGAGTCCGCTGCTGTGACAGAAGAAACTAGACTGGTTGTAGTGTGAGTGCTTGCCATTAATTTGGCACCTGCATTGTTCTTCTCTGTAGAATGAGTCCCTCTGTCTCCAAATGCTGAAAAAAACCAGAAGGCTTGAGCTCCTGCCTAGTTTTTTCCTCTCCTTTCTGAGCTAGGATTCTACAGCATGTGGCGGTGCCACGGGGAAGCCTCTGTTCCTGCCGTCTGCAGATAGGAATTAATCTCATGAGGCTATCATCCTTTCCTTCAGACTCTGTAGGGTTAAAAAGCAGAGCATWACATTTGCTCACTGCTAGTCAAAATTACAGCCAGACATACAGTAAGAGTATTTTTGTGGTTTTAGGAGCAAGCATTTTTTTGTGATCAAGACCTGCTGAAACATCTTTAAATTGTGTAATTGATAAATGAGGCAGCTGTGAGCAGAGGCAGCAAAAAGTGATGCCTGAAAGCTACTTTGCTGACTCTGCAACTCACAGGCTATCTTCCCTTCTGCAGGAAGGAGAGGGAACCTTGTGGACATTTTTTTGATTGCTCTTTTCCTGGCACAGTGGGATCTTGTTGCTAAAAAGCACTTGACATCAGTCATTTCTCTCTCTTGCAAGAACTTCAACACTGTATCTTCTAGTCAGTGACTAATAAATGTACATCCTACAAGATATCTCCACATTGTTATTAAAAAACTAGCATAACTGTAATTTTAACTATGTTAGCTGAAGGATGTTTCATTTTGTCTCTTCAGGTTGCAGTGTTGTTATTGCCTCTCGTAAATTTGACCGATTAAAAGCTGCTGCAGAAGAACTGAATAATACATTTTCTTCCATGAGTCCTGCCAAAGTGACTCCCATACAGTGCAATATCCGCAAAGAAGATGAGGTAAAGACTAGTGATCTTATTCTGGGGCTTAACATGTCAAAAGCATATTGTGTATATAAATTCTCAGATCTCCAAAGGTCTTCTCTGGCCATCTCAACAGTGGCTTAGATCAGGGGACAGGTGCAGTAAAGCACTCTTAAATTGATCTAGATAAAGACGTGCTTTCCAAGGGAAGACCGTTTGTTAGCCACCTAAGCAAGAAAGCATTTGTAATTGCAAGTATTTTTCTGACCATGCATACGTATTTCAGATATTTCTGGGAGAAACAGGCCTTGGAACTGGCATGTTCTACAGCCAAGCTGGAGCCTACTTAGCATGGTTCTGTGTTACATTTCTGTGACAGCAGTGAGGGGGCGTTAACTTGTGAAGATGGAGACCTCAGAGTAGTTCCTTCAAATAGGAAGTCATAGCATGGAATCTCAATGCTTGTGACTTGACACAAGTGCCTTGCATTGTCAGTTTTGCTTGTATTAAAGCAAAAAACCCCCACAGATACTACTATTTTTAGCCATGTTTCAAATTTTGGTTACAATTTGAGGTGTGCCTCATTACAAACTCTATTACTATCCCAGTTGAGTTTTTTCTTTTTTCTTCATATTACAAAAAATGGAAGATCAAGAGCAAAAGTATTTAATCCACGTTCTTCAAAAGTCTGCATACACCTCCTGATTTTTTAATCTGTGTAATTAAACATTTAAAAGTCCAGCATCAGGTTGGACTTTTAACTTACTGAAGACAGCTAGAAAATATTCCAGTAACCACTGGAATATTTTACATTTTTCTTAACGTTTCAAAGTCTCTGTTAAATTCTAGCATAACTTAAAGAAATATTAATGACCTTCAGTAGCTATGTAGATTCTGGAAATATCCTAAGATACAACCATATAGCAAATAAAAAATAAAATTCTTCCCTCGTGGAACAGCTCGTGCCGTAAAATATTTATAGTGATATACTCTAGACTTTCTCTCCTGAAGGAGATGAACCCTGGGGCTGTGCAGTATGTCACTTCACCTACCAGTAAATTTTAGGTTTGTATTTACTAGCATCAGCAATGCGATATAATAGGTTATGACAGATGTCAGAGGGCAACTTCCATGATTAAAGCTACAGGAAAGAAAAGAGGTAAAGAGAAAGAAAAGGCTTAAGCCTTCTTTCACATCACTGTTCTTGCAGAAAGTACTCTGGCATGCTTAATAACTTTCTGCAGGTGAATCTTATTTCTGCATCAGTTTAAAAATGAGTTAGTGGGAACTGTAGTGTTCTGTGAGATGGTAGAGGGCTTGGATGGTGAAATGAGGTAACCTCCACTAAACAAACTACCATTCCTTCTTTGTTTCCTGTTTATTAAGTGTGGCTAAATATATATTTGACAAAATGGTCTTAGATGGCTTTGGAAACTTTTTTGAAGGTACTTTTAAAGCCTTTTTTATGGTGCTGTGTAAAGTGTTTAGGCATTATTCTGTGTTACCGGTAGCCATGCTGATACTTGGAGAAACTTTTGTCTTTGCTATTGCCCTGCAGTTTCATCATAGAATTGTCTTGTGTCCAGTTTAGTTTTAAACTCTACTCATTTACAGACACACCAGAACTTTCTTAGAACTTTTCATATGATATTGGAGAAGCCTCTATCAGGTGTCTCCTGCTAGTGGAAGTTCTCATAAACCATTGTCATTTCATATCTGTATCTATTGAAGAGAGGGTTCAGAGGAATAAGGTAGATTAAACTCCAGTCTAGAATTTTTCAGTCATTGACTCAGTCTTATAGTTTGACTCACTTCAGTTCTCCAACTGCTCTTACTTTTTTCTGTTGAAGTCCTATTTAGAAAAAAATCACTATGAAAATTTCGTAAGCCTTTTGTGGAAGTTTTGAATAAGGAATGCAATTTCTGTTGCATGTTAACATAAGAACTTAAGTGTACCCGCTAAACAAATATTTATCCATTCCAGATGCCCATCTCCAAGACCAGATATTTTTACTGGTTAGAGACATCCTGTGATTTTTGTTCTCTAGCTCTTTTTTTTCTGGCTCTGTCCTCCTCCGTTAGTTCTTTAATGCTGAGATTCTCAAAGATTGCTAAATCCTGGCCACTTGTTACTTAATTTCTAAAATTACTATTGGACCAGAAATGTGTGGATCACGTTTTCAGCTTTTAAATTTGTAGTGAGGATAGCACTTCCTGACATGTAGGTGCTTAGTGTTTCTAAGTTGAAGCTAGATAAACTTAAATTAACAATTAGTAACTTACACTGCTGAAACCTGTCAGAACTTAGAACTCAGGGATGTGGCAGATTTTCCACAACCCACTGCTCACTATTGCTTATTTATTATATTTGCTAAGAGCAGCAATGGCAAGTACTTTTTTCTAATTTGCACTTGATTGTCTTGCGGAGACTAGAGAAAAAGTACCTTTGGGCTCTTACCTCTATTAAAAGAGCATCGTACGTCCACTTTCAAAACCTATTCCATTCTTAACCTAAAATTTAGTGCCTGGGACTTGGAGTCTTAGGAGCAGGGAGCAGTAAAAGATGTAGTGAAGGATTTTTCTAGCCTAGGAGGTAAATCTTGAGTAGAGGCAACACAGCAATATAAAGCACTTCAGCATTTTCACAAATACAGGAGTAGCTTCCCGTTTACAGGGGAAGATGGGGTGAGAGGGTGTTTAAACTTTTGGTTTGCCTCATAAAAGAAACAAGACTTGTACAACTGTGTTGGATCTGTATGCTACTCATTAATAGCTTTACAACTCATTGTCTGGTTTCAGCTTAGTATGAGTGAAGAGTATTTACCTCAGAAATTCATGGAAGCACATTGTTGGGTAGAGAGGACAGCCTCTACAAGTATTCCCTGTGAGTCATTACATCCTCTTTCTCAGCTCTTCTACCAGGTACCAAAGAATGTGTGAAGGAGAAGGACCTTATAAATGTATCAACAAGGGAAAAAACTTAGGAGTTCAAGCCTCCTTAGATGTCAGAACTGATCCATCACAAGCTACAAAGCCCAGGAAGCTTCCTGAAGAACTACATAATTCATTTAGTATGTCCTTCTCTTTGACATCTCACTGAAACCTTTCTAAGAGTAAATCTTTCTCTTAAAGGAAGCCACCGTGATCACCTGTAGGAACAAGCCATCTGTTCTTACTGTAGCATGCCTTTTTTTTTTTTTTTTCCATCCATCCATCTCCATCAGTTGTTTTGCATTTCTCTAAAGGCCCTATGAATTTTATCCTCTTTTTAATTTTATAATCAGGCAAACTGGAGGGAAGGACTTTGAATAGAGGAGATCTAAGAAAGATGAAAGCGCTTTCAAAATTGCCAGATGATTTTTTTTTTTTTTTTTTTTTGCCTCCTATTGCAAATCTTAAAGTAACTGACCTGCTTTGAAGATGACACAGCTCATTCCTCTTGTGTGCCCTAGTTTGGATCTGTGAAATTCAAGCATTAGAAGATTCATCCCTCATCATATCGTGCAATATGTCTGTTAGAGCTCTTTCTGGCCTAGGAAGAGTCAAAGAAGGTGCAGTGAATTAATTGGTGCAGAAGCTTGACGGCAGATATCACGGGAATAGCTTAATGAATTCACATTTTTAAGTCTCTTAATCTTCATTCTCAGAGGCCCTCTTGCTTTCTAGCAAAGCTTACTTTTCATTTAATGTGCAAGAAGTAATCTTGCTTGCTGGAGGATTTTCGACCACTGCATAACCTGTCAGGCTTATTTCTGTCACGAGTTTGCTGCTGCTGCTTTTGGCTAGTTTTCCATTGAGTGTTTTGTAAAGGATAACAAACCTGTTTTGTTTTTAAAGATGGAAGAGTAGAGGGTTCTGGGATGCCGGTAAGAGCACCAGAGGTTTCTATGTTCTGTCTTCACGGGGCCTTATCCAGAAGCAGTGATTGTGCACCTATCCCTTGTGCGGTGGTCTGGAGGGTATGTAGTGATCAATATTGCTTCTTAGTGATTATGAAACTGAAGTGATTTCAATTATTTGGATATTTTCTAGCACTGCCCACATAATGTGTTGAATATAACAAGAGCAGGTCAGTTTGCTCTTGCTGAGATGCAGGCCAGACAGCTCTGTGTGTGTGTGTGTTTTCAAACCAAGCTGTTTTTCCAAAATCCAAGGATCTAATTGATTAATTCCAGTGCCTCAATGTAATGGTGGCCAGAGTGGAGGAGAGGGACTCCATCCTTTTTCCATTATGAAAAGAGCTTTCTATTTATCTTTGTAGGTGTTGGGAAGAGAAAGCATGTGTTTGTGTGTCTTAAATGTTGAGCTACAGCAAATCTATTGATGGGGGGAAGAAAGACATGAGGAACTTTTTACCCTTGTAAAGCCTTTGTGCTATATGCTCTGGACAAACATTTCTTTAACTGGCATCTAGATAAGTAGAAGACATATCTAGGTAAGTGGAAGATAAAACCTTGTACTTCTAGTAGGCCACTGACTTCTTGAAATCAGCAATTCAGAATTCTGTGCACAGTGTCCACTTTTCATACTTGAGCTCCAGCAACAACAACTGCTGCTGGACCAGACCCCGAGGGTAAAACCTATCACTTGGACATCTGACAAACAAGATTCCTTGAGACGGACTCAATACAGTACTATTGAGCACTTACCTTGTCTCTGAGTTCACTAGTAGCTTTCCTTTTCCAATAAACTTTATAGCTTAGCATAGTCTCAATTGGTTTATAAATACTTAATGCCTGTCTGTGTGAAGCCTGTAGTGGAAGACTGTGGCTTGATGGGGAGCTGTGGATAAGAGATTCCTGTTGTTGTACTTTAAAATAACACAGCAATAACACAAAGTAAAAATACCTGTTATCACTGTGCAAGAATACCTACTAGTTCTAGTCCCCACATAGCAAATCTCTAACACTCCGTAGCAGGTAGTTTGCCTGTTGAGTTTTATTCCAGTTCAAGGTGACCTGTGAACGCATGTGGACATTTGTCTCTCTCTGTCAGCGAGTACTGTCATCTCAGTTATCTGTGAAAGTGTGCTACTGTGTAATACTTTTGAGTTGCAGGCACACAAAAAAGGTCCTTATTGAAGAGCTCCAGTCTTCTGGTTATGTCTGAAGTGCCTGATTTTGTTCTTTTCAGTCTTTTTCAGAAGAACATCCTAAACTGTTAGCTCTACCTTGTGCAGTTTTGCTTTGCTTCCAGAGGGTGTCTTTAGTAGCTTTTTTATGAAGTTCTTTCCATATGGATTTTGAATATTTAGGAATAGAAAGGAATCTTCTTTAGCTCTCACTGTGATTTAAATGTGTTCTACCAGACCCTCTTTCTCACTGTGCTGCTGGCTGCTGTCACCATGTTTACTGTAATTGGGAGAAGCACTGCAACGATGCTTTCTCTACAACACGGAAGACATTGTGAAGATTGCTACAGTTGGAGCCATCTGAGCTGTCACTGGAGAGCCTGCTTGCTGGCTTTCGGAAAGCAGAACTGATATGCGTTTGGTTTTTTTGTTGCTCTGAGAATATGGTGCGACAAGTAGGAACAACAACAGAGTTTCTTAAGATACAACATGTGAACCATTTTGAATTGATATGTCATAGCAGGTTTTGTCCACCCGTTGAAAACATGCTTGTAATGTCTCTTCTCAGTGGATTTTTCTTCTGCTAATTTGTTTTTTGTTGTTTTTTTTTACAATTCTTAGTATTTTCCCTTTTCTTCCCCGCCCCCCCACCCCCACCCCCTGCCTGAATAGCCTTAGTCTGTTCAAACGTTCCTTGTACTGAAACCATTTCTCTTCCATAAATGAGCCCATACTTCAGTGACTTATGGAGAACAATATTCAAAGCAAGATTCTCAGGCTGACAGGGAGAAGAGTTTGGTATTGCTGAGCAAAGCATAACTTTTGCTGCCTAGCGAGACATAACTTACTTTTCTCTGGTTGTGAGCAAACCTGGAAGTCTTTGTGGCATGGTGGTTCTCACAAGTCATGGGTTTGGGACTGCTGTCACAGGTGTTTTGGTTTTTTGGTGKTGTTTTTTCCTCAGATCCCACAAGCTGCAGTGACTGATGTGAGGAATAAGATGACATTCGGAAATTAAAGATGGTGATTTAGGTATCACAATTATTTTCTTACGGTGTTTTTTCTCAGCAGGCATTAGTTTTTCAGTCAGGCTTCAGGCACTATATGTTTGTTTAGGTTTTCTTCTTCAGAGAGGTGCATCCTTACAGGATCCATACTATCCTGTTAAACCATGCTGAACTGTTAGCAGCAAAAGCTGTAAGGCAGCTATTCATGAGACTGAGTTGGTGACACTCTTGGTGAGATACAGATCATGCATTGCTTGTTCTTTTATTTCTGATGTTTTCTGCTGCTAACTCAATACAGAGGAAGACTGATTGATATCCTTCCCCTAGTCAAATCTGTTTCAGCAGCAGCATCGCTCCTGCTGTTTGTTTTTTGGGGGTTTTTTGGTCTGTTTTCTTTGACCACAGATGCTAGATTAACTTTTTATATATGCTTGAGTAGGAATAACTGATGCATGGTATGTAGTTATGATAGGTAACGTAAGCAGGAAACAGTCATGTTGTCCCATTTCCCCTGTTTCTTGAAATAAAGGTTAAATTATTAAGCAGTTGCTATAGAGTTCTTATTACTATCTTGTAATAGGAAAAATACATCAGCTTTGGTATCTTAAAATCTTTGAATGCTTTGAAATACATTCCCCTCCAGGAGTTCTCTTGTGTTTAGTGCGAGCGTGTGGCAAAACTGCTGTACTTCCAAAACAGAAGACAATGCAAAAGGCTTATCTTGCAGCCTGTAGCTCAGATTAGGTCAGAGTTAGAGCTAAGTTTAGATTCTCAAAACCTCTTTCCTTCCATATGAACTTAAGCCACTCCTCTTCTGCACTTAAAGCTCTTGGAGTGAGTGAATAAAATGTCTATTGCTATTTGCTGTTACTACCTTCTCAGAGTATCGAAAGGTAAATAGTGCCAGACAGTGCTCTTAATTGTAAGTATTCATCCTGCTCTTAGACAGAAGGTATCTGCTTAGTCAAATATTCACCTTTCTTTTGCTAAAGAATAGTACAACTTGGAGTATTTCCAGCAGTTTTTAGAGTTCGTGTTTTGTAGGGTAACAAACTAACCTCCTTGGTCTGCATAAGAAGATTGGCTGTTGCCAACTCATATGTCAGAGCTTTAGTGAATGTACAAAACTTCACAAGATGACTTATGTTTTCTATTTAAAGTGCTAAGGTATATAGGTCAGATAAAAAAACAGTAGCTACCTTACATGGAACTCTTCCAGCATCTGATGTGAACACCCCCACCCTTGTGAAAAATGTCAGGAGATTCTTAGTCGGTCTGAAGTAGCAGGCTTTTCTGTGTGTTTGTTTTTACAAACCTTCAGTGGCTTAAATCCCCTTTTTCTTTCAGTGCTGGTATTTTATGTAGCACCTGCATTATACCGGGAAGATTTCCCAAGTAAACATGGACTCAGCCCAATCCTTCTTGGCTGACTGAACCTGTCATACCGATCTTCCATCCTCTCTGAAGGCTGGTACCTCCTCTGTATGTGTGAAAAGGATATGAGAGAGAAAATACTGTCTGAGAATGAAATTTGGTACATAGCTTAATCAGCATACCACACTAACAAATACTGTTTCAGGTAGAAGCTTTGGTGAAGTCTACACTGAGTCTGCATGGGAAGATTGACTTCCTGGTGAATAATGGAGGGGGCCAATTCGCAAGTCCTTCTGAAGCAATCCGTGCAAAAGGCTGGAATGCTGTGATAGACACAAATCTGACAGGGACCTTCTACTGCTGCAAAGCAGGTAAGGACTGAACATTAAGCTTTTTTTGTTTATTTGTTTTGTTTTTTACAGCAATACCAGAAGACAAGAAATGTAAAGTTCCCCTGCCTTCTTTTTTCACACACTTACCTGACAGTGGATATTTGTTTTCATGAATCTCATCCAAAGCTTTACATTAAACTGTATAATGTACAGTTCATATGTACATTTGTTCATATATACAAACATACATTTAGGCAAGTATGATCTTCTTGTTAAGGCCAGGTTTGGGTAGTCAGTTGGCTTGGATACTCACTTAAAAGACTATAGGAAAACCACTTAACTTCTGTGGCCTGTATTCACTGTGTGTAACACAGGAAAAGATTTCTCTCCCATCAGGGATGTAAATTTAAAGTTACATTTAAGCATGATACATGATTCTCAGATAGCATTGGGAATGTGGAAATGAAAGTAATTTATGTGGAAGCATGAAATCTTGATTTCCACCAAAAGGCTTCTTGACAAACATTGAGCCTGGACCACACCTGTTATCTCACCAATCCAGTGGTGAGGCTGTGGTACAGAGAGCCTACAATTAGATTGTTTATCTAAATCTGCACAGGAAATGTGTAGTGTAATTGTAATTAAGACTCTGAATTTGGCTTCCAGTTAGCAAGTTCATTTGTATGCATTTCTTCTGATATTTATAGGTTATCTTCCTCCTTCATACAGTGTACAATGCCTGGATGCAGGAACATGGAGGAGTCATTGTCAACATTACTGCTGCTGTGAGAAATGGGTTTCCTGGAATGTCGTAATACATACTTTATTTTTACATTTTCCTATATTTTTCCCCTAGAAGTACTAATTGCTCCTAAATGCTTCATTTTAGAAAGGTGTGCACTGGGCAGCAGCGGAGTATAAAAGAAATACAGTAGTTAGGTCAAGAGAGAGCAATAGTATCACTTGGCTATATGTGTGAGGATCTCTTATTAATTCATTAGAGACTACAGGAGTAAATGACATCTCTGGTCTCTGTCAACTTGTTTGTAAGAAACTATGAAGCAAGACTTGGCAGTGAAGCTTTCACTGGAAATGGTATGCTAGTGGGACTAGTTGCACTGAAATGTAACCTTTACTTGTTCTCTCTCCAAATTTCTGGAGGGTTTGCAAGAACTTGGCACCTGTTGTTTTCCTCTTCCACTGTCAGTTTACAGGTCTTGATGGTGCAATGAGTTATGGGAGTAGGGGAGTAGGAGGAACATTTCTGGTATGTTACCAGGTTTTGGCTTTGTCCTTTGGGTCATGTAATGCCTGCCTTTCCCATTTTCCTTTTTACTCTCACTTTGTAGCTATCTTTTTTGGAGAAGGTCTCTGATGCAGAGAATCAGTGCTATTTGCTCTGCTCTTTTCTTGACTGGGAGAAGGCTCATGGGTACAAACATATTACCACGTTTGTAGTTCTTTTATACTGACACAAATGATTATAGCTGTCTGCATGAAAATGCAGCATCCTCTCTGTATCCGTATGTGTACTATATTTGTTCAAATTTCCTTACCCTCAAAATGGAGGTGAGCCCGAGTCTTCTGATTTGAAACTTTTCCACCAAAAATGTTCCAATTTGTTGGAAGAGAAATAATGCTCAGAAAATGAATTGTTTCAGTTACTTTCTTTTCAAAGAAAATTTTGAAGTTGTCAAAATGCTGCATTTTGACAGTTTCTTAATTGAAAAAAATCTGAATTTCTTCTTTGAAACTACCTTTTTTTTTTTTAACTTTGAAATTGAATTTTTATTGAAGAAAATGTAAAAATACAATTTGAGCAAATGTTACATTACCTCTCTTTGTCCTGATTCAGGGTTGAAAGTTTTCAAAATTTAAAATTTTTAAGGAACAGCAGAATATTTTCTCACTGGCTTGTTCTTGGCAATATAAAATAAATTTAGAGATCCACAGGGTGGTGCTGAAGCTACAGTTATTTGAGTTTCTCCACTCTGGTTAAGTCTGGTTGAATTGTCACGGCAAACAGGCTGAAGCTATATTTGAGAGTTGAAGCAAGAGATAAAAATCTAATTCTGAATAACAGTGGAAAAAAGTTTCCCAAATAACTGTTATGTGTGGATGTAGATGGACAGACAAAACTACTTTCAAATTAAATTCCTGTTGAATTGACACTTGTGTTAGAAATGTACTATTGAAAAAGACTTGCCTTTACAAGTCCAGCCACCACTCATGCCAAAAATCACCTGATACAGTTTTTCATAAGTATTAATTTTTGAACATAAAACTAGTCAAGTTTGTTTGCTTATAGTGTGCATGGAGGTTATCTATTTCTGGCCTAAACATATGAATAAGTTGGGTTTTCTTATGTTTTTCTTAAGTTTTTCTTATTCCTTTCCCGGTATTTGAGAAGCTATTGTATCTATCTCCTCTAAGTCTGTTTTGCTAGGCTAAAGGAACTAAACTCTATTAGTTTTCTCTGGGTCCCACTGTCCGCTATTCATAACTGCAGTAATTTTGTCTGCATTTGTTCAAGCTTGTAATCATTTCAGACTAGTTTCCTATAGCAGCAAGGTGTACGAGATCACTCTGCTTAGGGTGATCTCATACCTAGAGTATAGTCTCTAGCTCCGTCCACCTATAGTAATTTTTGAATAGTGGCTTATTTTAATCATGTTTGTCAGAAGATCTAAACTATTTTTCAGACCACTGTCCTTCCAAGTGTTGCTTTACCTGTGCAGCCTACCTTTCATAGTTTTACACAGTTTGAACTTTGCCTCCAGTTGTTTTTCATTTTATAAGCCTGCTTCTGCAGTAGAATGTAGCTGACCTCATGTCATGTTGGGGAAGAGATGATAAGTATTTCCAGAAATGACAGGAAATCATAGCACAGCTTGTTTAAACTGTGAAGCTATGGTCAAACTTGCAAACTAGAAAATCCCCCCCTCTCTCTCAGATGGTTGGTCCAGCCATAGAAAGCTACTCTGACTACCCTAGTGAGGCTGCAGTAGAATTAACATTGGGCACAGTTAGCTGAGGGAACAGATGCTTCTTTTGCTTTCTTTTCTCAATAGGCATACAGGAGCTGCAAGAGCTGCAGTGAATAACCTAACCAAGACTTTAGCTTTAGAATGGGCCCACAGTGGAGTAAGAATCAACAGCGTTGCTCCTGTAAGTAATGGCAAATGATCTGATTAAACTTAGCCATCATACATGTTCATGGTTAAAACTTTCAGACCAAAAGGGATTTTAAAATCTATAGCCTGTAACTCTTTGTGGATTATTTATGTATTTATTTATTTATAATTCCCTCATCTATGTTTTTCAGGTCATTTGAGAGTGTTTTGTACTGTTTGGATGATGAGCCAGAGATGTGSCGTAAAATTGCTTCTGCTTTCTCCTTTGACTTGGCACTCTTGTTTTTTTTTCTAGCTTAATGAAATGATACCTGGGAGGAGTTGGTGACCTGTCTTAGAAACCCTTGACATAAAATTACCAAATGCTTTGTGTTTCAGTAATGATTACATTATTTCTGAGTTCACAAAACTTTTTCTGTTTGAGGTTCAGGTATGCTGGTGGTTTCCACCTGTGTTTACAAAGTTATTTTGAAAATCTCTGAATGTGTCATGTCTTTTACTTTGTCTTGTACATGTTAAGTTAGATTAGTTTTAGGCATAAAAAGACTGTATTTGGAGCGGACCTTCTCTCAAAGAAATTACATGTAAAAATGTGTGTTCTGATTTTTTTCTTATCAAATATATGCAGACAGGAAACCACTATACAGGTCATCTAAAATACGCCTGCCACATTTCTGAGGAAGTAGGTAGCGTGCAGCAGTTGTTTTAAATAACTGTATGGAAAGAGCAGCTATATTTTCTAGTGCATGGTGCTGCAGATATAAAGGTTATATAGAAGCCCTAGCTTTGACATTTGAGATTGTGTGATCTGTTGTGATTTGTGTAATCTTCACTCCTAACCACAATTTATTTTGCATGTTTACTCCTTTGAAAACAAAAGAGGAAAGGTAAACTGTGTCCAGCTACTTCTACATTCAGAGTTTATCTTATCTCACAGTATAGTTAAGTGTCAGATTTGTTTAACTGGTCTCTAGGAAGATCTTTCTACTGTCTTTGTAGGATGTCTTTATATCCTGTTGTGCCTTTTGTCCTAAAACATCTGGCTCGCTTTCTTTGGCACAGCACAGAATGCTTAATGGCAGATGTGTGATGATCATTCCGGTAGTGGTTCTTACATAGTCTCTGTGAGGCCCAACTCATCTGGAGACTTGTTAAATAGTAAGATCTGCTGGCTTGTTTTTCCTGTTTGTTTTTTCTGGTTTATCAAATCTTGGGGAAGTAAGTAATTAAGACAGCATTATGTGAATATATTTTTCAGGCATGCTAATTACCTAATGAATCATACTAATTATACTTTATAGCACATGTCAAAAGAAGTTTTTGAAAAGCAAACACTTCATTGGTTTGGCTCTTTCAGAAGTATTTGCTAGCTTTGTTACTATGCTGGTAACAAAAATCCATGTTGTAGTTACGCTAATACTTTATATCCTTCTGTCACCTTTATGGACATGCTAGGTCTGTGGTAACCATACAAAACTGTTAATGCTTTACAGGAGCAGAGTAACATGTAGAGAATGGGTACGTAGAGAGGGAAACATGCATTCTAAAAAAAATAGTTTCACATATGAGTTACTTCCCTAGCTCCCAAAATGTAGTCACTCACATTTCACAGATCTCTTAGAAGAGAAATCTTAGCAGGTACTCCATGGATGAATTCAAATTTTGTTATCTTACTTAAACTTGAGTCCCAAAGGTTCTGTCGTAACTAATCTATGTAACCCTGTGTTCCCATTGTTGTAGCCTTCATCTTCCCTCTCAAGTCTAAACTGGACTGTATAATCATCAGAGCAAAGACAGTCACCTTTTTCTATAGCAGCTAAGTAGGGAGAGTCTGAATTCTGACTGTGAAATCTGTCTGCTTCCATAATTCACAATAAAATCAATCTAGTGTTCTTACAAATTACAAGAAACTGTTGAGAACTTGTTCTTGGGGCTTTGTAGTGTTCTGCTGTAAGCCAATACGAAATGCTTCTAATTTCAAAACAGTCTTTGAGTTTCTTCATTATACTCTTCACTTTGTAGTTATTGAAGTGACAGTGGAGAATTGGAATAATCTGAATTATTGCGCTTGAACAGAGATGTGGCTAGCAGCCAAATTACCTTCTTCTATAAATTATACTATTCCATTAAATTTAAAAACGTGCATTCAAGTGCCGTTTAGATAGTTTAATCCCACAGGAAATCCCAGTAATGACAACTTCACAATTTTACAATGATCACAGTTTAAACATATGCAAGAGAACTTAAATTTTCACTGTGCTGTTTTAAAACAGGGAATAGTATTTTCAGAAACTGCTGTTGCAAACTATGGAGAACAAGGTACAATGATATGGTTAAAGAGCATACCAAAGGTTCCTGCTAAGAGGTCAGCGGTTCCTGAGGAGGTAATGTATTTCAGAACATTTGTGATACTTCTACTTCTGTGTCTCTATTTTGAAGCCACTTTATTATACGGAGAACAAAAAAGACTTAATTTTGCACTGTGGTGGAATAGTAAAAAAGAAAAAAGCTTGTAATAATGTGTAGTAGTGCCAAGTGGCAGACTTAACCAGTAGTCACTGTTACACTGAAAATTTAATTTAGATGCCTCTTACAGCTAAAGTGTTTCACAGTAGACTGTAGTTCCTGAAAAGGTTGACTTCCAGCAGGGAGGACTGAAAGAATGAATATTAATGTGAAAAAAGTGTATCTTAAAAGTATTTAGCTCTCTTCCACCAAGAATGTGCATCTTTGATAAACTGGTCAAGTTTTTTGTTTGATTTTCGGCATCTGATGCTGATCTTTGAGAACTTACTGGTTTTCATCTGTTATGTACTTGATGTTTGTGGCTGGAAAGATGGCTTTAAGACTGTTACGGTTTTCATTACTGAGTAGAAAACGTTGCTGTGTCTTGCCTGTAAAAGTTTTTAGAAGCATCTTTGACATGAACAATTCCCAGCAGTTTAAGAAAGATTAAAATTGTCATTCTTTTGTTAGATCTCTCCTGCAGTATGTTTCCTACTATCTCCAGCTGCTTCTTACATAACTGGGACAACCATGGTTGTGGATGGCGGCCAAAGTTTATATAGCCATACCCTAGAAATACCCGGTAAGAAATGGGCTACAAAATAATGCGCTTCAAGTGATTGAAGTTGGGCAATGGGAGGACACAAAAGTAAAATGCCTAGTTACTCAGTCAACTAAGTATGTTGTTTTATTTGTTTTCCTCAGATCACGACAGATGGCCCTCACCACCAGAAGGAAAAAATTCTGAAATGCTTAAAAAGCTTCTTTCTGGCAAGTTCAAGCCAAAGCTGTAAAGGAAAGAGATTTCACCTTATTCCCAGTTGCACACTTGCTGATAATCTCGCTTTGTAATTTGGGTTTATTATTCTCAGTAACATGATTTTTTTGCTCATATGTAACTACATTGAGTGCCTTGATTTTTGTTCGTTTACATTTAAAACTTGAAAGGCTGTACATAGTAAATTTCTTCTCTGAAAACACTCACTGCCCTGAAAACGTTCAGTCTCTTGGGAAGGGAAGGTATAAAAGACAAATTCTCCATTTGCACAGGCATTAAGTAATGAAGAATCTCAGTCAGAAGTGAATAAAAAATACTTCTTTTGAAGTGAAGGGGGCAGAGAGGGAATGTTTCGGATTCCTTCTATTCTGGATGAATTTGGGGAGAAGGTAGTTTAAATCTCTGTTATCATTAGTTGCATCAGTAACCCTTGAGGTAGCTGTTAGTTCTACACTATTTCTGTTCAGCCACACACTGAGTGTTCAACAATGATTTTAAAGACCAAGTAGAGTAGGTATTTCTCTGAAAAGAATTAAAAATAAGGCAGAATACTGTTATTAATGTTTCAAACTAATATGGCATATCATATTGGGAATGTTTTGAATTGTTTGCAGATAAAACAACATAATGGATTTAAGCTGGCTGCAACTTAAATTTGATGATAGAATAATCATCATAAACTTAAGCTTTAACATACAGTGATGGAAAACAGTATGGATTCAACAGTTTAACATGCAAAATCTTGAAGCAGAAGTTGTGGTGTATATTGCAGTGCTTTCTGCAGTATACTATACTGTTAAATGAAAAAATTGGAATCCTTCATTTACCAGTTAAAACGCTTTCTATCCATACTGTGTTGTCTTACAATGTTAACACAATTTTGTTCATCAGTGTCTCTAAACAGGTGTGATTTTTGTGATCAATGCAGAGATTCCATTTAAAAAACAGAAATCTTGCAATATATCACTCAAAGAGGCTATATTTGTCGTTACTCACTTTTTTTAATTCACTTTAAGGCAAGTGTTCCCACGTCTGAAAACTTTAGTCAAAATATGAAAAATAGGTGATGACTGTGTTTGCTGTAACAACTGAAATTTGTGGAAAAGTTGCCGCTATAGAAGCGACCTCTCTAATACTTCATTTTGGATTGAATGTAAGAGTCCCTGCCAGTTGTTTGTTCTCTGCAAAGATGTTTGACTTTTGTGTCTTTCATTAAAATATGGGAACTTACATAGGTACATGTAGATTGCTTTTTCATGAAAATCTGAATGCCAGTTTTGTGGGGGAGGAGGTGTCTGAGCCAAAATGCTTTCTCCTTCTGATATATCCTCTTTCCTTAGTAACTGGGTGGTCATTTATGTGGTTGTGAGAAACTTGTACAGGAGATAAAATCAGCTTTTTTCAAACCTCTTGTGCAAGGTATATTTTGATTATTGCAAATATTAGTTCAGGGTACACAGCAAGAGAATCCCTGGAAGAAAATACACCTGTTAGATAACTAGAAGCCTTGCCAATTGCATTTAAGTGAAATTATTTAGTTTGTTAAGAGATTATTTCTACATTCTTAACATCTTTCTGTAAAAGAAAATTAAACATAAACAGGCTTGAGACTTGTGGAATTTACTTTCTCTTCATGTTTGACCGTGAGCTTCTATGATACGTGTGGACTGTAGATTTGATGTGAAATGGAAGTGATTTGATAAAACTAAATTACTTTTATTATATCCCAGGACTGTTCTCTGCAGGATTTGAGCATAAACTTGGAAATAATTGTTTTATACTGCTGCAAATTTCCTCTTTAACTTTGCTGGAGTCTGAATATTTATAAAGAGGGGAAGTATACATAATGATGGTGAAATGCATCACTCATCTGAGTGAAATGGAACATCAGAAAGGTGAGCGTTCTCCTGTGTGGGAGACATGTTCAGTCTGCAATTAATAAACTCCACAAGTAAGAACTGTAACAAACCTTTCTGCTTGCACTGCATACAAGGAACTTTTATTTGACCTTGCCTTCTTCAACTTCCAGCAAAGCGATGGATGTATTAAGATGATCTAAGCTAGTTCTTCACAAGAGGCTTGTTCCTGTGTGTGCTTTTTTCCCTGGCAAGAAGTTGAAACAGCCAGCATTTGTGGAGCCATAACACGCTGCAGCTTAGTGCAATAGGAGAATATACTCAAAATACTCTAGGGGTAAGTATGGTGTAAGAATACAGAAAATACATCCTCGAAGAGAGAAGGGGAAACATAAGTGTTCTCTGCTTTTTTTTCTCTTTTTCTTTTTTTTTCAGTAATAATACTGATGTCCCCCATGTGTTGAGGCTTAGTGTACACAATATTAAAATGCTTATCACATTATATTAGATATTAGGATAGTAACTCCTTTGCTGTAATGGTTTTGCAATGATCGCAGCCTCTCTCTTTTTTTTCTTTCTTTTTTTTTTTTCTTTTGCATTTTTTCTTCTTGCACCAGGAAGAACATGAAATGTTTAATTCTCAGAACAGAGGTTTTATTTTGGTCTTTGCCTCTTCGGTCCATTTTTATACAGATTAAAATTATTTTGAGAATTTTGCAGCACCTTGCAGAAACCCAGTGTTATGTCAGCTGGCAGCATGAGTGTTTCAGGTTTCTGCTGTTAGTGCTGCAGATAGTATCAGCTGTAGCAAAGCTCTTCCTAAGCCGTTGTAACAACAGCCCTTGATCAAAGGGCACTGAGAGGTTTAAAAAAAATGGGTGTGGTAACAAAAACATCCTTGACCTGTATAAGATTTGGGTATCTGAAGTTCAGAGAACAGGGCTTGATTTTATTTTATTTATTTATTTCACAAGGGAGGTGAATGCAACTGTGGGAGAAGGGCTAAGGAACCTTAGGAGGAATCAAGGAAATTTATTGACCAAACACTGAAACTTAAACATTTGCTGCACTGTACAGTTGTAATAAGCAAAGAGAATAATGTTAGAATGACAGTTACATTTACCATTCTGTTAGAATTCTCTTTTCAGTTGCTTTAATATTTACCCCTCGCTAAACCTGTATCTATTCTGCCTACCCCTTATCAGATATTCATTTGACTGATAAATGGGAGCTTATCAGCTGCTACTTTGCTCCACTGTCTGGTGTTATATCTGAATATGTGTCGCAGAACTTTACATTTATGAAAGCAGTGTAGTTCCATGAAGGGGAATTTTTATCAACTGTACTTGCCTTATGTTTTACAGATACTCTTTGTGTTAAGCAGAATATTGATTATTCAGGATATTTATTTAGTGTAAAATGAAGTTTGATTATTCAGGGGTTTTACTTAGTGTAAAATGAAGTCTGTGTTGTAAAACTCTTCATTCTTTTAACGGTCGTGTTTACTAAAGGGAATATAGTCTGTGCAGTGTCATTCTGCAGTAAGGTCCATTGTCTGCCTTAAGATGTAAATGAACAAATACAAGGCAACAGTTGCTTGTTACAAGCTTTTATGGCTATGTTTAGTCTTCTGAATAGTTGTATAGAATATCCTGTATAATCTTTAAGAAAGCATTCTATTTGCCAGATAGTATAATTTCATACACTTCTAATCAGCATCTCCTAGTTTACGCTTGCCATCTCGAATAGCAGACTTGTGTTAAATGGCTGAGTAATGTAGATATTAGGGGAATAATCTTATTAGTAAAGTCAACAGTGCCTGTGTTCTGGATTACTGAATATGGCTGAGTTCTAAAGGTAAATGAGTTGCTTCATAAACTTCAATGATGGGGTTGGAGCAGACAAACCTATCAGTACTGCTGCCCAGTCTCATTTATAGTGTGCTTTCTCTGGAGGAGCAACTCCATACCTGAATGACTACTGCATTTTTCCCATACTTTGGTCTGTTTGGAGTATTGTAGAAATAGCTGGCTGCTCTTTATTTATTTTGTTCTGGAGCTAAACTTAAATGTCTTGGGCAGTGGGAATGCGTCCTGAAATGCAAAGTACTAAGTATGATGGGAGATTCCAGTCTGGGTAAGAAATACAGTTGCTAGGGGGGAACATGAAGCCTCTTACGAATCTTCCAGCAGTGGTTTAGGACTGTCCTCCCCAAGCTATTTGCTCTTCCTTGCTTTTGGCATCAGTCTCACAGTGATGGTGCATTTGTATTGGGAAGAACTGGAACTACTGAGGTGCAGGCACATGTTTCTTTCTGTCATGGAAAGGCAGAGGAGCATAGCAGACAGGTAGGACTAGCAAAGGCTTGAAATAATACTGTTGTTTGCTCAATGCATGCGAGCAGGATTTAAATTTATAAACAGAATGTTGGCCCTTGTGCTGGTGAGGAAGGACTGTTGATCATGTTATAACATCTGGCATCACAAACTTTATGCTACTGCTGTTCCCAAAAGAAGCCGTTTTGACTTTCCTTATTTGCTCTGTCTCCAGCAGCTTGTTCCTTGCCAGTTAACCCCTCTTTTGATTAAAAATATATGAAATTAATCACTTATTTAACTAGATCCTTTTCTGGATGTAGTTCAAAACATGGTAACATGGTAATATGGTGCCAGCTATAGGAAGGAGTGGTGGGGAGGCAAAAAAACTTGGGGAGGAAAAGGAGGATGTTGGCATGGCCATGAAAAGGGGCTGGTTTGTTCCCATTTAAAGTGTTTAGAAGCTATGGCTTTAGTGTTAACTAATACAGGCACTTGTTAGCCTCAAGCAATATGTTTAGAAGGTGAGAACCTCTTATTGCAATGAGGTATTGATTCTGGAATCCAGGGAGAGCCATACTGCCAGATTTCAGTCAATTGCTTGAGTAGACTATCCTAAGATGTGCTTACCCTATAATTTCCACCCCTGCTCCTCCCAACTTCCATCGCCTATATAGGGCTTGTACTGAATGCATAAATAACTAATGTGCTTTATTGCAACTTCTGTCATCTATTTTTATACTCTTCTTCTCCATATCAGCAATTACACTGTTCCTATAAGCTTTATTTGCTCCAGTAGCACGACACATGATCTCAGAACCATGCCCCTGGGTTTGGGCTGAGCTCAGTGTGAGCCAGTGTCGTAAGTGCTGGTTGCTGGTGTTGATAGATATTTTTTATCTCAAAGTCAATATTTAGCTGTTTATCCTGCTCCTGATACTGAAGGTGCTCTGTTTTAGGCATTATGGCACAATAGCACTGATGGCTGTCAGGATGTACATCACCTCTGCAAAGCACTCTTGGGATGGTGCTCATAGTGCAGTGAGAGTGCTCTGCGCTTTGCRGGCTTTGTGCAGAAATACAAAGGACTGCATGGGCAGAGGAATGTGGGATGATTTTCCACAACCCTTGCTACCTTCTTTTGTAGTGAAGGAACTCTGACTTCAAAACCTACTGTTCACTAACCCTTCCTCCATCAGTGAAATCCATTTGCAAGATGCTAAAACTGACAAATGGCTATGAACCGGAACATTAAGGCAAGGGAAACACTGGATGTGTTTTCAAAGCTGTGTAAGCAGCTGTGGCTCATTGATCTTGCTTGATGGTGCAGGAGCATTGCACCACACCAGCATTTTTCTTGGCTCTTTCCCTATCATTTAGCAGAAAAGGTCACCCTTTTAACTTTCTAGTTAAAGACTCTTGGTCATGACAAGTGTCTCATGAACATAGCTGACAATTTTGCTGACTGTGGAAGAAAGTGTCTTAGCTTTGAGGGATGACTACATCTCCTTCATGTTGGCTCTGGAGTTCTTATTAATCAGTGTGATTCAGAGCCTTGTGCCTTTCTTGGGTATGCTTCATCAGTTGGTCTTTCTTTAGCACAGTCCTTTTCAATCCTTTTTTTTTAAAAGATGACGATACTGGTTTTCATCATTTTCTGCAGCCTATTTCAGTGGAAGATTTCAAAATACTCAGTTTGTAGGCCTTGATGTGCAGTTTTTTAGTTTCATATGTGGTTCCCACTGGAAGTTTACTTGCCTGGGTATGCAGCCTGGGGTCTTGTCCCACTGACGACTTGTCTATTTGAAAGAGCTTATCAGCATAATTATATATGCCTGTAATAACGATGTAAGTCTTACACTTCCATTCAGGTAGGTTTTCCCAGGTTTGTTTAGGGTAGCCAGAATGTTTTGGGTAGATTTTGAGGGCTCATCCAGGCTTTAAAAATCTCTAATTTCTTAAAGGTTAAATTCTTCTGGCCCCATGGCCACAAAGCAGCATGTGAGTGGCAGGTCAGCTGGGATGGCTGTGCTGTAGTCAGGTGCAGCAGCACAGATCACGGCTACCTTGGTATGGCTCCCTCCGAACACGCGTTGACTGTCAGCATGTCACAGGAGGGGGTTTGCTAAACACGCACAGGTCATTTGTGCATCTTGTACACAGTGGTTCATGCCTGTAAGCTTATTTTTAAATCTGTACAAAACTAATTACAGTGCCATAATAATATTTACAGTCATCTGCTACTTAGGCTTTGAGGGTAGCAGTAATAGCTGTCCTCCTACGTATTGGGGAGTGCTTCCTCGCTGATTAAAGAAGGCGGCTCCTGCAGAGAACGGTCAGCCTCTGCTGGGGGAAATGGGCAACCTGGAGGCCGCAGAGCAGCATTTTGAATTGCCCCAGGAAGCCCGCGCAGCCTGCTCGCCATGGAGCCAAGGCAGCTTGGCCTGGTGCAGGACTGCCGCTCTGGGCTCGTCAGGGGCAAGGGTTTTTTTTGACGTAAGCAGCGGAGGAGACATGATTGTACCGAGGTGAACGTTCACATCCTGTCTTCCAACAATAGCGATCATAAAACCGCAGAAAAGCAATGGGCCGGGCCCGACTTGAAATGGCTTGACAAAAAATAGCGGCCGCTCGCCCGAGCAGCGGAGCGCAGCGCGGCACTCGAGCAGGAGCAGGAGGCGCGCAACCCCCGTGCCGTTTGCCTGTCAGGCAGCCGCTGGGTGCCGCGGCGGTTCCGAGCGCGGGCGGCTCCCTGGGCCCCGGCTGCGTCTCCCGGCACCACCGCACCAGCAGGCGGGGCGGCAGCGCTTCCCGCAGCTGYACCGGGGAAGGCGGGCGCGGGCCCTGGCCCCGCCCCAGGCCTCCTTGCGTCACTCGGGCCGCCTTACAGCAAAGGGCGTTGGGCGACGCTGGGTCTCGCGCACCGCCGGTTCCCAGCCCCGAGGACCCGAAAGGTGGTGGTGGTGGTGGTGGTGGTGGGGGGGGCCTGGTGCGCATGCGCCTCCGCAGCCCTTCGGTGCGGGCTTCCCCCTTTCCTCATCCTCTTTTTGCGCGTGCGCAGAGGCGGGTCGTTGTTCTCGCACCGCCCGTGCGCCGTGACGCAAGGCCGTA
>JAYKAV010002951.1:321607-548238 GCA_035582835.1 Phoebastria nigripes
CCCCGCTCCCCTCCTCACGGGCCCGCCTCGGCGCGCGGCTCCCTCCGCGCCGGCCTCGGTGCCTCCTGTCACCCTCCCCGCCGTGCCCCGCGCGGGCAGGCCCCGGGCCCCTTCCCCCCCCCTCCGGGGGGGTGGGCTCCTCTCCGGAAACCTGGCCGCTCTCTCCGCGCCGCCTGCCCAGCCGGGCCTGCGCCCGCCGCCACCGGGCAGCGCGGGGGGTCCCTCGCGGCCGCCCGGCCTCCGCTGTGACACAGGTCGGTGCCGGCGGGACGGGCGGGGGTGGCTCTGGGAAAGGCCGGGCCGGGGGCGGCCCTCGGCTGCCCGGATGCCTGTGTGTATCGGGGGCGGGTTTGTCGGTGCGCGTTGGAGGGGGCCGCCGGCGTGGGGGACGCTTGGGGCAGCTTCGGCATCCAGGAGGTGCCCGGGCTGGGGGGGAGCACTGACCGCACTGCTGGGAGCCGCCGGGGGCACCGTCCCTGTGCAGATGGAGGTACGCGGCGGTGTAGTTATTTGAGGTGCTGGGGTCAGCTACTTACGTTACAGCTGCGGAATCGTAAGGATTTTACAAGCTCTACAAATATTTATATGTCACCGTAAACCTTCCTGTGATTGCAGACTGGTGCTGTAGTCTCTTGTCTTTAAATTGCTCTGCAGTGATAGCAGTGCTGTGAATTGGGTATGTAGGTCAGATTCTGCGAGATATTTTTGTCGGGGGAATAAGTAAATGTTAGATTATTTTTTCCCTTACTGCTTTTGAGGTGCATTGCAGCACCCACGAGGTTGTTTTTTTTTTCTGGCTTCCTCTCTTGCTTCATAAATCTGGTTTTGGTTTTGGCTGTGGAATTACTGAAGATCAAAGCATTAAATAAGCTGAGCACTTCTAAGCTATGTTGTATCACGAAGTGTCTTCTAAGAGGGTGGTAAAAGATAATAGAAGCCTGCCTTGAAATAAGGGGGATTTCTAGTCCATGCAGAAAACGTTTCTCAGCTATAACATTTCTTCTCTTTAAACAATGCAGCACGTTGCAGAGTGTAAGAGGCCTTCAGAAATGTCTTGCTATGTATATGGCAAAGACGTAGTATTTGCAGAATGAATGTCTACATGCTTGTCTTGCACAACATCTTGGATTCTCTCATGGCGTAGCACTTATTAGCAGAATACCCTAGAAAGTGTTCTTTCCTATGGAATTCCCTTATGGATAGTTTTAAGGGAATGGGCAGCGATGAGTTAGTACTTATGCTACACTGAAAAACCTTGGAAGAATATTCTTGGTTGGTTTTTTTTTGCCCCCTACCCTATGGCTAAACCCTTCACTGTCATTTGAAAATACCAGAAATACCGTATGAGGAAATTTTACTTTCATGTATGCCTTTGCTTACAGTGGCTTTTTAAATAACTGCTTTCCTCAGAATTATATTAAAAAATGAGGACTTGCTATAATTCCTGTTTTCTTTACACTTTGTGTTCCATCATGATTGCCACTTAAATGTGTTGAACCCAAATATTGATTCAGGTAATGAGGCTGTATATAATTAATTTGATTTGGTTTTCAAGGTTTTATTGTATTTTGATAAAGCAGATTAGCAAGGTAATGTTTGTCAAATTGACTCATTGCTGGAGAAAAATCTGTGTGCAGTTTGTCTTGATGAACCCTGTGTCAGTGGTTTACCTGACACTAATGGAAGACTACGGTGAAGAAAACAGATGTTTCTGAATTGCTTGTCTTGGCTTGCTGAGATTTCTAAACTGTCAGAGGAAACTTTTTCTAAGATAGCTGTGACATTTGGTAATCTTGAGAGCTTTTATAGTATATGTGAGTAGGCAGATATCTGCGACAGGTAGAATTTATTAATGTAGTGTAACGAGCATTATCTTATTGTTTAACATCATGGTAGGGAAGCTTTTTTTCCCCCCCCCTTTATGTTGATAAAACTGTAGATAATTTATGGTAAAAATAAATAACCTTTCAAATTCGGTCATAGACCCGTCAGTGGTTCTTTGCTGTGGTTCTTAGGAAAGCTAGTCAATGCGCAGACTTGTGGAATTTAAAGCTGATTGAGGCTAAATGAAGACGACTTACTGTTTTATTACAAAGTTTTCTTCTGGAGAAAGCAAGAAAGTTGGTCATGCTGTAAATTTAATTCACATTTATAGTTTTTACTTTACATTTTTTTCTTACAATTTCCTAAAATACAGTGTTAATATTTAGGTACAAATCAGAATTACTGTTTTTTAAAACCTTGTCATTATTATTAAGTATTTTTGGAGAACTTCTTCAAAAAAGCTTTGAATATTAGCAATCTTAAGTTTCATTTTTTGTCTTTCATCTATATTGTCTTTACTGCAGGCTGACTTTTTACATCAGCAAACTAAGTCAAAAGTAATGAATAACATGTAATTTATTTTTGTGACAGATTGTTCAGTAGCTCTCTAACTGAGCATTCTCTGAACTGAAAATAATGTTTTCTTCTAAAATGCAACCTGAGAATGATAATAGAGTGATTTCCTTCATTGATTCCCCCTCTCCCACCAAACACACAGCCAAAGGTGTTCTGATCTATTGAGAGGTACATGTTTGGTCTGGAGTAATGAGCATATTTTCTAATAATTTCTTTTTAGGTCTTTGCTGTTAACATTATCCTCTGTTTAGACTACTATTTGGAGAAAAATAAATGAATGATGAAAATGTGGCTGATGAATGTAATTAAGTACATCTTGTTACTTTTGCAGAGCTTATTTTCATATGTATGACAAACTAATGTAAATATGTATATTGACTAGTGACTCTACCTAGGTTTATCTAATTAGCAAACAATTAAGTTTGCTGTCCTGAAAGTTTAATTTCTAAATTTAAGCTTTTAAAATTCTGAAGTAGAACTGACACAGTATTAAATTAAAAAAAAAAATTTTAAAAAAATCAGTGAATCCTATTAAGCACATTAATTTTTCTGTGGGAGAGAAGAAAAGTCTTTTTTTAAAAGAATAAATACTGCATTTGCTATTTTAATATTCTGGTATTTTGTAGTGCTAAGGAATAGGTCAAAATAGATCATGCATGCTATAATTGCACATATCTTGCAAAATAATGTTGTAAACATATAATTGGGCAGTGGGAACATGTTCAGAATGCAGTGCGTTAGTTGTGATTCTCACTTCTGGATCTTAGCATGAGATCTTGATTTAGTAATATAGCAATAACGACAAATGCAGCTTATGGCTCTATGTCAACCTAATTTCTTAGACTAAACATGCTTGTTTGCAGGTTTTTCTGAGATGTTTTTAATATATCCACCTTAAGTGTATTTTTTGAGAAGCTGCAGAAGGTTTGGTGACACTAAGTGAAGGAAAGATGGAGTTCTGTGTTAGGATATTGCACTGATTTCTATCTGTGGGAACCACTGCTCTAGAGACACTTGACCCACAAATACACATATGGCATAGTTTAGAGCCCAGCTTAATGAGGTCATTTGAAGTTGGACTTACTTGAGCAAGGCCAAAGCGGGGGTATCTGCAGTGTGCTTTGAAAACTGAGAGTCGGGAATTGGTAATGTAGGGAGGCCTGTAAGAGACAGGACTTTTTCCTGTCCATTTGCGAAGTCTTTTACTTATGTTTACTTCTAGATCTCAAATTATTGCATATTTTTGAAATTATACCAGCAAACTGTAACTTAGTTTTTTCACGTAAGAGGAAAATAATTTTCTTTAGGCTAATGTTTTTTTTTTCTTTGCTGTAGCTTTGTTTTCAGCCATTTTATTCTTTGAGTCCTCCATTATTTTTTCCTCACTTGCTTCTCTTTCTGTATTTCCATTCAATCATTTGTCCACTTCTGTGGATTATCAGCAGTAGTAAAAGATGCTGCTTTTGTGTTCCTGAGATGTTTTGTGCTAAGTACATTAACAGTCTGACAACAGCAATGTAATAAAATTCAAATGTTTCAGATGTTTATGTTGCAAAGACTGTGCTTTTGAAGCTCAGGTATGATAACACTGATGAACTGTTCTCATTTGGATAAATGAAGAAATGATAGATGTGTAAGAAGGGAAGGGATTTCATTAGGTCAGTCCCTACCCTGAGGCAGAAGCAAATACACTGAAATCATGTCTGACAGACATTTGTCTGATCTATTCTTAAAAAACTCAAAAGAGGGGAATACCACACCTCTTCACTGGTCTATTTATAGCTAGTATGTAACTATCATTATAGGTAGGAGGGTTTTCTTAATATTTAACTTAAGTCTCTGTCTTGGTGCTAGTTAAGCCAGTTAGTTCTTGTCCAACTATTATTACTCATGCAGGATAATGATTTCTGTACTCTTTGCACCAACTGCATATGTGAAGACTGTTCCTCTGTCTCCTTTTATTTCAGACTTCTCTTTACTAAACTGTGCAAACAGGCCTTTTTCACAGGTCGTGTTTTCTCAGGATTTTTGTTGTTGTTGTTAACTCTCACTGGGCTCTGTGTGATTTGTCTGTATCTTTTTCAAAGTTCCCCAGACAAAGTCTTACAGCAACAGAGTAATTAACTTACTCTGTAAGTTGCAGCAGAAGTAACATGACAGCCTTATGAAAACGTCATTCTAGGGTGTGTGCACGCAGGTATGGTTGGTTTTTGTTTTGTTTTTTGTTTCCAACAACATCAGGTTTTTGGCTCCTGCATTTGTTAATGCTTGTATTAGTGTTGGTTAAATCAGGTATCTCTTTCTTCATATGTATGAATTTGGGTTATCTTTCCGAAGAATAAAACCTTATACTGTATTGAATTCAATCTTTATTTCAGGTTAGTTTTCTTATATTAAGCATTTCTAGACTCAACAGGATCACTGTTCAATAAGTTATTCTACGGGAAAGTAYGGAGTTTCTGCTCTTCCACATCTATTTCCCAGCACATACAATCCCCGTGGCTTTTGAACGTAAGCCTGCTCTACATCAGGAAACTTGATTGAGAACAAGTTCTCCTAGGGTTAGATGCAGCTTCTATTGGCAAAAATGTGTCTTTACCAGTCTGTTTTATCCATKTGCTGTCTTTGAAGTAAGTCGTATTGCTAAGATAACTTCTGTCAGTGTAACTGTACCTGAACAAGCCTTTTGCTGTTTTGGGATGTCATACAGTCCAATGACATAGTAGAAGAAATTTTTATCCTATAGGCATGCTTTATTGGAGGAATTGCAGAGCCAGCTACAAAACAGATGTGTTCAACATGTTCCCTGGCTTTACTCCATTTTATCTGACTTATGTAAATTATTTTATCCGTAATTTTTGAGGCTAGATCGCAGATGGGACAAATTGTGTGATTCTTTCAGCAGTGCTGCCTTCACAAAAAATGAAACAGACACCAATAATAATTAAAGAAGGCCTTTAGTTTCTCACAGGAAGAAGTATTCAAGTAGTCAGTGTTGATTACCTCTTACCTATCCTCAACATTATTTTAAAATAATTTAGGCAAGAGAGTTCTGTAAATGCCAACAGTTTGAATTCCGTGTTACCAAAACGATAACAATGGGAACTATAGTCTCACCTTTGAACAAAGAGTTGAAAACTGGAAAACATCTGGATCAAGCTGTTGTTTGAATTTAAAAAAAAAAAAAAAGAGAACTAAAATACTGACACAAGCAATAATTAAAGTTGTAAAGAAAATCTAAAGAAAATAAGTTCTATTGAAGAACATGAGAATTGGCACCCTAAATATTTTTTGAATCTAACTGCTGAAAACTGATTGGTAAAGCTTAACCTGTATTTAGTCGTTTTTTTGTCACACTGACTATGTGTATTTTTAGCAGTGCCACAATTATTGTAACTCCAGCATGAGGATTTTTGTTTTTTTTAAAAAACAAAACAAAACAAAACAACAGCAAAAACAACAAAAAAACCAAACCCAAATTGGAATGGCAAATCCCCAAACCTTCAAGCACTGTTTTGTTTTTTTGCATAATGGCTTGATGATAACTGAATGGGTAGAAGTAATAGTTAGAAAAGAGTTTCTTGCACTGCTGATACCGGTAAGTGCAGTAACTTCTGGCAGGGATGAATTGGATAGTGTAATGAATGACTTTTTAAGCTGCTGCAGCAAGTTCCTTTAGAGAATATCTATTAAGGCTCTGTGTCTGTGATATTGGCACCATCGTGAATACCAAATTAGACTTTCAAATGAAAATACAAATGTTTCTGGTGAAGTGGCTGACGAGTTTCAGGTAAAATCTTAATCCGTAATGAAATCAGAGAAAAGATAATCCAGTATTTTTCCTCCAATGGTAAGCATGAATGAATGATTATGGAAGAGTGAGAACAGGGCAAGGATATATAATACTTAGCTTGAATATTATTTCAATCCCTAACTATTTTCAGTAAAGGTCTGTTCTTAATCTGATGTGGGTTTTGTGTAGTTAATAACCTTTGGATTTTTATCCTCAAACTTGGCCAGTCCTTTTTTTTGCACGCAGCTAAATGTATGGCATCCAAATATCCTTTGGTAAGAAATTCTACAGGTATGCTATTTTTTTATGTTGAAATCTACCTTCTTTTTTTGGAACTTAGCTTGTACTGGTTTCCTTTGGTGCCACATTTCTTTTGGAAGAGAGTGAACAATCCATCTCTGTCCAGTATAACAATCCATCTCTCTGTTCCTCATATGATTTTGTGGCCCTTCATTGCTTTCTCCCTCTGCCTGAATATTTCTGAAACCAAAGAGTCCTAACTTGCCTATTTGTTCCCCCCCCCCCCCCCCCCCCCCCCCCCNCCCCCCCCCCCGAACCCATTCTGTGCCTTTGATCGTACCTTTTGGTCTTCTCTGAAACTACTGTATTCTGCTACATCCTTTTCTGGAGCTGAAGGCCCCAGGACTGCTAGTGATACTCAGGATGGGCAGACAGTGATCTGTTTTGGACTGATTTCTTTGATAATAATTCCTAACATTGGCTTTCATTTCTCAGTGCTGGTAGTATTCAGTGCAAAGCCCACTGGTTTGTTATGTGCAAAGTTAGAACTGCTGTTCTCCCTCCGCCCCCCAGCTTTCAGTCACTTTCATTCATCTGTGCTGGGTATCATCTGCTTTATTGCTCAGTCCCCTAGTCTGATAAAGACCACCTCCTCTACTGCAGTCAGCCCTTTCCTTGTTCTCCTGAATAACATAGTATTGATAGGCAAGTAGTGTCGGCAAACTTTTCACCTTGCTCCTGTTTCTTGGATAATTTAGAATATGTTGACCAACACAGACTCTTGTGGAGCCCCACTGGTGTCCTCCTTCCTTATGAGAACACCAACTAAGTCTGTCCTACATTTTCTATATTTTAACCAATTTATTCATGCGAGGGTCTTTCTTTTTTCTTATGCTGTGACTGCAAGAAAGCCTTTGGTGAGACTTTTCCAGCACTGGAAGTCCAAGTAGACCATGATAGCGACTGAGTTCAGCTCTTTTTACACATGTTCAGAGCACACCAAGAGATTTGAAAGTGAGGATCTCTTTTTTGGAACAGCCATATCTACTCTTTCCTGCTCTATCATAATTATCCATAAGTCCATTATTTCTAGTCTGTTTGTTATAGGTCACACTTAACTGTTTGTAGTTCCCTGGAATCCCTGCATTACACATGCTGTCTTTTAAAAGATATTTTAAAAAGATCCAAATCTGTGCAGTGGCTAAGAGAGGTGGTTCCAGCATGAGTTCTTGCTCCTTTCTTTGTGTTGGTACTGGTGCTGTAGAAGTGTGAGATCAGTTAGATAGGCTGATGGGTAATTAAAACGTAAAATAAATCATTTCAGCTGATCATCTGTTTGCTCTGGATCTCCTGCTTGTCACTGAGGTTCAGCTGGAAAGCAGCAGTTAACTGTAGACAAGCAGGACTACTCCCTTGGTAGAAATGCAACCTTAGCAGTGGAACTGTAGTCTTAATGATGATTAGATGTGGGCATGTACATAGTAATCCTTCCACTGGTATACGCTCCCAACTTATGAGTCTGTAGTTAGTTTACCTTATTAACTGTATTTATCAGTGTTCTTACATTTTTATCAGTTGAGGGAAAAGTATAATTATGTAGTATCATATGTCATTGTAATGATTTGATACCCGCTGCTAAGGGGTGTGCTATGGGAGATGCAAGAGGGAAACCTTATGAGGATACATTGTCTTCATGTCTTTGCATTTGATTCTTGAGTRTTTTGACCCAGCTAGGTTTTTATTGTTACATTTTGGTTTAAATGTTATTATGAGGGATTGAGTTGAATTATGTTTTTTTTCTGGTTCTCAGGAAGCTAAAGAGTGTTACCAAAGCACAAAGTGAAAAAGAGCTTGTGTACTTGATAGCTTAGCAATATCTTAATGTGTTGGCCTATGTGGGTTATCCAGTTTAAAAACAGTGCCTACTGAATATGGATAAAAACTTACAAGTTTGTTCATTTAGACCTGCTCAGTGAGACCTGCTGGCTACAAAAATGATGCACAATCCTATTATGTGTGTGGTAAAAAAAATCTTTGGATTTTGCATAKTATGTGTTATCTATGCATGCACGCAAGGTTCTCTCGGTTGCCATTAATGTATATTAAGTACATACTTGTTGATCTTCTCAGTGGTATTGTTGAGCCCTCTGTACAGTTCCAAGTGTGAGAGGTCTGAGTCTACCCATACCTGTGGCTTCTGGGTTAAATTTATTGCTCTCTGTTGTTGTTGTTGTTGAATGTTTTAATCTTGAATTGGAGATTGATTCAGCAGTGGTTTTTCTATGCTGTGTTGGAAATCTGTATGGCTCATGAATGTCTTATCCTACTTAAATATTCCATGTTAGTGTATTATGAGATTCTTTTGCATTTTACGTTCTTATTGATGATAGAAATAATGGAAGAAATGTCTGATTAAATGTACAGAGTTAATTTGAGTTATGATGGGGAGAGAGCACTTTAACACACCATCACCTGGAGCTTCTGCCTAATGTGGTGGGAAAACTTGGTGGCAAGGTAGCAGAAGATGATGAGAAAAATCATAGTTTTATTATCATACTCTGGATTTCCTCGTTGTATTGCTGCCTTATGTAGTGTTCAGGAAGAACTGTGCCTTGAGGAACAACTGTGCTTTGAGGAATGAGTAAGATAGTATATAACGAAGACTGTTCACTGAGGATTCCTCCTTGATTTGTTGCAAAATTTGGAAGATGTATAGCAAATGAGACTGAGATGTCTTCACAGTGAAGACACGAAAATGTCCCTAGAGAATTAGATTCTGTCCTTGCTGGTGTCACAGCAAGATACTAGGCAGATCACATTAATCAGAAAGGTTAATGTGTATTGTTGTGTTCAGTTTTTTTGGTTCTTGATTTGAAATGATAGTAGTGTGATTTGCAGTCATGACTAAAACAGCTGCAACCGTGAAATCAGTGAGTTTTGTTCTGAATGGAAGATGCTGTCAAATATGATGGTTATATTGAGCAAAAACAAAGTTTCTCAGTTTTAGCACTTGAAGATAGATATTAAAACTAAGTGTAGAAATGGAGAGTGGGTTTATTTCTCTGGCTTATTTCCCAAAACAGTTGTCTTTCAACCCATCGTGGTCACAGAACTGGAAGATGAACTGAAAAGGCTAGAACTAGTTACTGGAGTTTAAGGATGTGCTTTCTTCTGTATGCTCTCAAAAGCAAAATCTGACTGATGAGTTGTATGTAATTGCTCTCATACGTTAACTGAAATGCTCCGTTTGTTTACAATACTCCATTTCTGCTGGAAGCCTGCTTTTTGTCTCATGTACTTTATTTTTGCTTAAAGAATGATGTTCATAGATTATAAGCGGTTTGTGGTAGGTTTACTTTTATAGTGAATGGTTACTCTTAAAATTCATTTATTTGTCACTGGTTGTAGCATGATCTTCCATTCTTAGAGTTGTGAAGCTTATCTTAGAGTTGTGAAGAGGAATCGCCAATACCACTAGTGCTAGTAAGAGTAAGTTTGCTCACCATGTACAATTAGTTCTTTGGCTTAACTGGTGATCTTGAATTCTGTCACAAGGAAGAGAGGTATACTGTATTCTTTTAGGGTATATGCTGTGAACTGTCATGATACAAAAAAAAAAAAAAAGTTTTCATCCTGTAGGATCTTGGATAGGGGACGTGCAGTTACATTTGTAATGGGGAATGGTTTTCATTGTAACACCTTTAGCCCTTCTTCACAAATATTTTGACTTGCCAGTCATAAGTTTGGAGTAAAGCTAACATTGATGCCACTCATGACAGCTTCAGCAGAAGGCCTCCAAATGACAGCAGCAGGTGCTGAGCCGAGAGCACCACTGAGATTTTTAGAAGGAGAAACAGAAGCACCTAAATCAGATTATAACACTCACAGTAGTGCATGTTTCATGGGACTCTAAGGATTAAAATTTTGTGTACCTGTTTTCTTTGAGAAGCCTTTTATGGGGCTACTCAGTTCACGCAAGATAGTAAATTAAGAAAAAGTCACAAACATCCCAAAAGTATTTTACTCTGTGTATTTGTGGGCACTATAATGTTATCTGAATATACTGGGTAAGCCTTAAACATTTTCATGATGTGAATAGCATTAATCCGTTTGTGTAACATATAGTTTAGTTAATGGTAAGGAATTTGTTCTTCTTAGTGTTGTGATGCTCTGAGACTTTCCACCACAGTGGTGGTGATAAATTTCCAAGACACCAGAGTGATTTGGAGGCAGCGATGCAGTTATTTGTAGCCCAGTGAACTGTGTCTATTACTTTTTAACATACTTTTGTGAGAAAATCTGATCTTGGATAAGAGTAGAGGAGTATGAGCAGTCGATTTCTAGCCAGTATGTTCTGTTGCAAAATTGGCAACACTAAAATATTTCGCAAGGTGTCACTGTAGCATCTGTCCACAAGTTTCAGCTGTTGTGACCCTTCCTCAATTTAAAATGGGTATGTTTGTTTCACCATAGTTGTTGTTGTTTTGTTTTTTTTTTTTCTTGAAATCATGAACAGGTCCTAAGAAAGCATCATGACTTTCAAGGCAGATTTGTTTGATGTATTAGCAAAGTCATTCTTCAGTTAGGTCGAGAAATGAGCTGTCAGAGGGAGTGCTTTGGCTGCTGCTGAGGCAATAACAGATACAGGAAATGGAGAAGTTCTGTAAAACTTGAATTAGGTGAAGAAAGAGATCTTGTTGAGGAAAGTAGATGCTTTTCTGTTTGAGGCCAATTACAGTCTTATCTTTTTTGTGTACTTGAAGTGGAGTGGGTTTATGAAGGGTTAGCCATTAGAGGCTCTTGATACCATTTGGAAAGGAGAGGTTCATTCAAAGCAGGAAACGTGCATTTAAGTGCCTTGAAACTCTCTAAATATGCTTATCTCTCCCTATCAACTGTAAAGGAAGTGTAGGGAGATTAGCTTTCCTAGACTGTAAGTGTTAAGATATTTATCTCAGAAGCATAATTTTGCTATAAACTCATCTTGAACTAAATTATCTGCTACTTTGCATTTTTATGAGAATAATCCTTAAAAAATGTGTCCTTGCATTCTCAAACCTTCCAACACCTTTTAAGTTTTTCGAGTCAAGATGATTGTTCATCAAGCTGATAAATGTTGTATGAATGTGTCAAATTACAGTTTATAGAACAGCAGGAACTAAAGATTTAATCTGAGTAGGATGAAGTTTTACTTTTGTCACTGTGCATGTTGATCCTTCAGTTCATTCTGAAGTCTGTTTCTCGAAGTACTTCGAGAGATGAGCTGCATTTATGGGGCTAGAACTGACAGCACTGCTTTTTGAGGTTTTATCCTCCCTGTAACTGGGAGGGTACCATCCATAATTAGAAGTTGTGTTTTGTGCAAGTCTGGGTTTTGGTGTTTTTTTGTTGTTGTGTTTGTTGTGTTGTTGTTTTGGTTTTTTTGTTGGTTTTTTTTGTTTGTTTGTTTGTTTGTTTTTTTTTTTAATTGAACTCTGGAAAGAGTACAGCTAGTAACCATTCTTTTCAGAAAATAAACAAATACCAAATTGTGTCTGTAGCTGTACAGATGAGGTAAGTCTGTGTGGTCTTGTGTGCTAAATTAGATATAGATACCTGATACATCTGTAACAGTAATAAAGGTACTGATGCTTCAGCCATCCCACACTTGCTGTCTGCAGTCTTTCTGATATTCTGCACTGAACAGTGTATCTGTAGGTTGTGTACAGAAGCAAGATGGCTTCTGCATACACTGCATTTTTTATACACACAAGGATTGCATTATCCCTCTTTAACATAAGTGCAATACAAAATTAGATAATTATACATTGTGATTTAATAATTCTTCTGAATTGTCTATTGCTAAGACTGCCCAATCTTGCAGCTGCAACTTTTTTTCCAATTTCCTAAATGATTGTCTTTATGTCAAAATGCATTCAATGAAAAAAACATTATTGAATAAACATAATAAAACACAATATTTAGACTTACATAAAATACAACTTCTAATTATGGGTGGTGCCCTCCCGGTTGCAGGGAGGATAAAAGCTCAAAAAGCAGTCCTGTCAGTTTTAGCACCACAAATGCAGCTCATCTCTTAAAAAAACAATTATTAAACACAATAAAAGATAATATTAAATGGGGAGGGGGAATAACAATAAATTATTATATGTATTTAAAATATTTAACTGTATTTAAATACATTTTGTTGTATTGTGACTGTTTTCAAACATGATTCAGGTCATTTGCTTAAGCTGTAACTTGTGTATCTCATCTTGCCTACCTGATCATTGCTGGTCTGTAGGGGGTTGTGCTAAGAATCATGTTCATTGATGTTTTCTGCTAAATAGGAATATGGATCTCAAAATATTTTATTCTAATCCATCAACTGAGTTTCCTGTTAGTTAATTGAGACTTTAAAGCAAATAATTAAAATGTCATGTGATATTTAACCAAATAGTTGGAAAAACCTAAGTAGGGTAATTGCTGTAGTTAGTTCTGTTAACTGATCTGTAATCATTTCGAGAAGCCATATTTTGCTTGACAGTAATAATAATCCTTGAAATCAAGGCATTTACTGTGTTTTTGCTTTTAATTGCAATAAATTTTGGTAGAAACCAAGTGAATTATTACGTTATTTTACTCTCAATTGATGTGGAGGTAAATAATCGGCAGCTCTTTGACTCTTTCCTTTATCCTTCTCAGTTATTTATACAATATTTACAATCCACTAGAATCTTCTTGTTTTCTAGGTATTTCCAAATATTTGCAAGAATGGTCCAGAAAACTGAACCACTAATTTTGTGAAGAGTTTTAGACTCTTCCCTGGATCTTTAATTTAAAATGTTTGATCTGAAGTATATTACAAATAGTGCATTGTATCTCTTTGTTGTTGTGGATGGTAAAATTTCTATTCTGGTAACACTGTGCTGTGGTTTGAATACATCCTTTTGATTTTTTTCAAAACCAGAACAAAAAATGGATGCTGGCTACTTTTTCCTGGGTTTTATCACCACTTGTTATTTCACCATCTAAATTCAGTAAAACACATGTATCTGAGTTTGGGGTTTTTTTTCCTTGGCATGTTTTTATTAAAAAAAAAAAAAAAAAAAAAAAAAAAGTGTTAACTTTGAATGAGTTGGGTGCTATTGTTTCATGAAGCCCATTATGCTGATAGTGGTAGTCAGCTCATGGTATTATGTGTTTAAAGTTGCTTGGTCTCTGTACAATAGGTTAAAATAGCTTGGGGTTCTGAGTAAACTGGTTTAATTACAAGAGAGTGAGAAATTGAGGGCAAAGTTCAGAAGTATACTGACTAAGCTACATACAATCAGAACAAGACTTAAAATATTTTGAAAAATAAACCCAAGTACTTTTGCAGGAAATAAAGCAGAAATACTCTTTCTGGAAAGGAGTATTTGACGTGTTTATGTTCCTTACTCTGTCAAACAGTCATTCTAGTGGTAGAAGGGTTTAGCTCAGCTGTTCAGGATAGAATTGTTGAATGATGGTAACTATGGAAAAGCAAGCAGTAAGGGGAAAAATAGAGGGGAATACAGTTTCTGTCTGATGCTGTCTGAGTCCAGGACAGGTAGTCAGTCCTGAATTACTGCCTTGGTTGTGAGAGTTGCTGCTCTAGATTGTCTCTCTTTTCCTTGCTCTGGGGCATCAGCTGGCAGAGCTTGATTGGTTCTGCTGTTATGCCAATCTTTCCTAGCACAGCAGAAATAGGTGGACCCTCTCAGTGTATCCTGTCCAGTGCAATTAATCTCACTATTTATCGCTATTGGGATAAATTAAGGGGGGAAGAAAATGCTTCAGAATAGAAGAGGGCACATGACAGAAGAACAACTAAGGAGGAGAATATTACTGCTCTGTGGCTCATGCCCTTACTGGCATGCTGCTGACAAGCAAGATCCCTCCCTGCTGGCTTTCAGACCTTGAGGTGTGCAAAAAAGGCTGGAATCAAAACGTTTTTACAGCTTTCCTCTAAGAAACTTTCATCCATTCATTCTCCTCCAATACCTTTTCATTTTAAAAGATCCCATAGAACTGTGACAGGAAGAATATTTCTGTTATTTTATTCACCAGTTAACATTTCAAATTTGACCCACTGAGCTCTATTTCTTTTTTTTCTTCTTTGTTTTCCAAATGTTACCTTAATTTATCAACGTGTCATTGGCTTTTGATTTGGATTGATTTCATCTTTCTCTCCCTTTTCTACTTTCCCTGTGAACACCTTTTTTTATGTATTATTACAATATCTTAAAGATTTGAATTTTTCTAAAACTGAACTCACATCTGATGTGTTATTGTTAGACTCCAATTATTAACAGACCTTTCTGTTACCAGCTTAAATATTTTTCTTGTTACTGCTCTTTGCTTCTCTTTTTTTCTGTCCTTCATCATTTTGTGTTACTGCTGCTGCTTTCATATTCTTTGAAAAGGGTGGCTTTTTGTCCAGTGTTCATTTGTGTGTATGTCCATATAAAATCCTCTCCTTTACACTCGTTTCTATGGAGTATTTTAGGTATCCACTAATGTCTTGTAACAATACTGAATTTTCTTCTATGCTTGCCACACTATGTAAGTTCCTGTCATTTACGCCAACAATTGCTGTGAGCTATGAAAAATTCTTCTATAGAAGTTCAGGTTTAGGTATTACTGTTTGCTGTCATGTTCACAGACACTATTTTTATTTGATTTTAAATAAAAAAATATGATGAGCAGTGCTGCACATTATTTTGGTTAAAGGTTAAGTAGGTGTATTTGACTAGGTCATTACTTGAGGTTTTGTCAGCCTTGCTTACTGTGATTTATAAGAGGTTGGTTGTGTGAGACCAAGCATTTGGTTGTTTACAAGTAACATTTTGGGGGTAAAACCATTTTGTCTCACTCATTCTTCTTGCTATGAAATAAATTTTTATAGTCTTACTTTATATTCTGATTATGTATTCTACAGTCTGAAAAATTACCTGTGAACACTCACTCTTCATGTTTACCTGGCTCTCTGTATCACCTTATTTTTTATACACAAGTATGTCTCTGAATAGCAATGCTAGCAAATTTTGATTTCTTGTCATTTTGGTTTAACTTGGTTATGCCTAATATAGTATAATCTCCAATTTAACCTTTACCTGTGATTGGAATCATTATAGTGCATCTTTCTTCTTTTGAGTTCACACTGTGTCATTTTGCTTTGGTGCAAGAATGGGGAACTATGTATCCTTGGACTGATTTATTTTAGTGAAAATTTGTAGGAAATGGATATCTGTGAGATTCCTGCCCCACTATTGGAACAGGTTTGGACTCCAGAGGTGTAAGGCACCTTTCTATGTAGGTAAAGTGTTACTGTATAAGTCTGAATTCCTTACAAAATCAGGCTAAGATAGATTGCTTGCTTCACTGTATTTTTTTTCTTGATTTTTAACATATGAGGCAGCATGAAAGCTGGCTTGTGTTCTTAAGTGCTTATATACTGCCTTTACTGTTCTCATATGATTAGTTTATGGCTCTCATTGTAGCCATAGCTAATTTTACTCTTTAAAAATTGTACTTCTGTTATGAAGTTGGATGCTGTAGAAACCATTTCATTTCTGCACACTATATATCTCCATATATATACACACAGAACTAAAACACCCTTTCTAGCTCACTTAATAAATATTCACCTCATATAGCATCTGCTTGCTTTCTTCCTCTGCTGTGTGAGGGTAAAACTTTTTTTTTTTTCTAGCCTACAAGTTTTTGAATGTGACCAAGTCAGTCATGAGAGACGACGTAATATGTATGCTGGTGTTTGTGTACTTTTATCTCTCAGTAACCAAGAGGCAGCTTAACCCTGTTGCGTTTATTATAGGAGAAGTGTATGCATATGGACAATTAGCACAGAGTATTTGAACAGCTAGATTATTGTCCGCATGACTTATTTGCCCTCAGGCTTTGTTTTGTTTGCTGTGAGAAAGTTAAAAACAATTTCCAAGAATAACCTGGATATTTTCTTCCTTCAGCAGCTTTCTCAGATTCTGAAAGACTTCCAGGCTCTGTGGAAGGTGGCTGATGGGAAGTGAATCATGAATATGAATCAGCATCTCTCCACCCTTATATCCAAAATGCTGTTGCTAGGATATTCTTGTTTGCTACTCTTATCACATCATCACCTTTTTGAAATTCACTCTCTGTCATTCTTCTTTAATTACATTCATATTCAAGCTGCTTGTGCTTCTCTGCGAGACCTTGACATAATCTTATTCTACCTTTGCATCTGCTCTTGTGTTTTGCTGCCTTTGCTTCTCCTGAATCTTTCTTCGAGTTCCAGTTTTCTGTTTCACTTCCTTTTTGTCCTGGATTGTCATCTACCCTCTGTGTGTGTGTGTGTGTGTGTGTGTGTGTGTGTTTTGCTAATGCTACTTTGTAACCATGGATTAGGGTATGCTTTTTTCCCTTTCTACTGAATATATTTTTTTTTGTTTGTTTAAAAAATGTTGATTTTTTTTGTCAGCTTGTTTTTACTCTCTACCCACCACCACCCTGTTGTTATAGTCCATTGCGAAAATGAGCAGTTAAAAACAGAAGTGTTTTCTCAATTCACAAAGGTGAAGTGTTCATAAAGTTTGATCTGGGTCACCTGTTTAATTGAAATTTTAATGTTGTTAGCTTATTTTTGAAGTGACACTAAATGCTAACAAAAAGATTGTTAAGATGTTTAGTTGGTGATTAATTATACTTTATATTTAAACAGAAAGAATTTTGGTTAGAAGGGATGATACGGTGAGAAGTCCCTAAGTTATTCAGAGAAATTTTAATTTTTCTAGGTGTGTTTGGTTTTTTTTTTTTTTTTTTTCTTCTAAGGAATAAGAAGGAAGTGGAAGGGAAAAGAATTGGATGCTCGCTCATTAGCTTACGTTCTTCTAACGAGAGATGCCACAGATTAATACTGAAGAATGAATTCTTGTAGCTGGAGGAACTTGCAGAAGATGTTTCCTAAGATGTTTCTTCTTCTTTAGCTTGCCTGCCCTATATGAGCCCTGTAGCTCAAGTATCTTGAGCTTCCCAGTTTGGTTATTTCAGCTAGGTTGAGAAAGAACATCTGGGGTATTTTTGTTTGGAGATATAACTTGTTCTTGTTTTCTTGAAGTGTGGCAGAAGATTTAAAATCCCTCACAGACTTTTGTATTTCTTTGAAATGCTTACAATGAAGTATTACAAAAGTACTTCATCCAAAGTCATGAAACACATTTTTATGTTTAATGTATTAAGACAGCTAATTAAATCAGACATTTTATGAAAATGACACTAGCTCTAATTTTAAGACAGTTGGATCAAATACAGAATTAAAAAAATGTTTTATAAGCACTTTAGTGAATAATTCTTTGGAAGATCCGCCAAGACTACTGGTGATACAAAAAACATAGCATAGGAAATAATTGAATATATGTTCTGGTTTGCTTTTTTGACTCTTAGGAGATGCAAAAGACGCAAAGAATCAGACATGGGGAAAAAAGTTAGCTGTGTTATTTAAGGCTATAAAGGTAATCCCAGTTCACTAAGTAAACCAGATCTCCTGGCATCTTGTGTGAGAGCAAGGCCCAAAGATTCTGTCCTTACTTTGAGTGATCTTGGCTACTATCATTCGGCCCCTGTTCTCCTCTCTGAAGATTAGTTCAAATCCCTTGCTTTTGTATCTTCAGTTTTCCTTTTCTGTTATGGAGCAACAGAAGCTTTTTCTTTTTTAATTTTTTTGAAACAGATTTTTTTGTCTCCCTCTGTGGTGGCATCAAGAGGCTGGAGACCATGTTAGTAGTAAAAGTTGGGGTTGTGCCTTGAGACTGCGGGCAGCCCAGGCCAGATATACTTCTCACACTCTTGCAGGCTTTAATACTTCACAAAGCATTAGACGGGAGTTTCTTTCCCACAACACTTGGAAGCTGTTTCAGGTACTGTTTTGAGGCTGTCCATAGACTTGGGAGTATGTAACTCTGAATACACTTGAATCATATTTTCAGCTTTATTTTAGTTCTAATGTGCTCTCTTGTGTGCTCTCTCAGCTGAACTGATTTCTGGTCGCAGAGTGGGACCTCTGGATCTTCTTTAAAAGCCTGATCTCTTCTTGGTTATTATGGAGCTTGAAATAGACAATAGTAGATGAGTCATCTGATATGTAGGTAAAAGGCAGTATACAGCAGAGAGCTTCATATGGCTCTCAAGTCCAAATTTCTTTCTGAGAAATATGCCAGAAGTACTTGAAGCTTTCTAGTTCCACTGGTGAAATGAATGCTGCTCAAAAAGGCTGTTTTCATGAAATGAGGATGTAAGAGACACGATTCCAGAAACTCTTAGATCCCTGACTGAAGATGTTCAGAAATCCTTTGGAAAATTGTAATTAATTTGTTGTTAGCTAGAAAATTGGCAGAATATATCAAGCAAGGAAGCTTGACTGGCTGGTGCTGAAAGAGCTGGCCCACCTCCCCTCTGTTCTCAGCCATGTGCTCCCACAGGTGGCCCTGTGCTGGCATCAGGGGTCATTTGACACTGGTGAGGCACTAAACCATGAGAAAACAAATTCTGTTTAAAAAAGAAAAAAAATGAGTCATATTCTGTTGGTGTAGCTCCTTGAATGGACTTGCAGGGAAATCATCTGTTTTATCAGAGTAGGGTAGATCTTTCAGCTCTCAGTCAGAAGGATGGATGGTCCACTGCAGCCAGGAAAAGGGAGGAGGGAATAGCCTCTCCCTAGTTGGTCGCCGTGACTGCTTAAGAAATTAGAGAGTTTTCTTCTCTGATCTTGCATTAAAAATTCTAAATTCTTCCTGTGGTAGCCTGTATTACAACAAATCTCATTGTCTATTTAGGGATATGTCTAGTTTTTTGCTGTTAAGATCCATAGTAGCATCTTGTCGTGGTTTAACCCTGGTGAGCACCTAAACACCACGCAGCTGCTCGCTCACCCCCCCCACTCCGGTGGGATGGGGGAGAGAATCGGGAGGGCACGAGTAGGAAAACTCGCGGGTTGAGATTAAAACAGTTTAATAATTGAAATAAAACAAAGTAGAACAGTAATAATAGCAGTGATAACAACAACAACAATAGAATATACAAAGCAGGTGATGTACAATGCAATTGCTCACCACCTGCTGAACGGACGCGTGCCCGAAATGAGAGCCTGTCCCGGGACCCAGAGCCCCCCCTTCCCCACTTAGTTTTTATACTGAGCATGACGTTACATGGTATGGAATACCCCATTGGCCAGCTGGGTCAACCACCCCGGCTATGCTCCCCCCGCCAGCTTCCCATGCACCTGGCAGGGCATGGGAGGCCGAAAAGTGCCCGGTGCAAGCACCGCCCAGCAGCACACAAAACATCAATGGGCCATCAACGCTCCTATTATACCAAACGCAAAACACAGCACACCCCCTCCCAGCTACTGGGAAGAAAGTTAACTCTGTCCCAGCCGGAACCAGGAGACATCTTCATAGAAAGATTATTTTAATTGGTCCTTAATTACTGGGTTTTTTTTCAATTGATTGATGTTTGAGATACTGTGATAGATAGGGTTTGTTCATAAACATGCCCCCTATGTTTCTGCTTTTCTGGATAACTTGTGTATTGTATATTAAAAGTTAATAACTGCTGTCTTCCAGAGGCATTTGCTTTCAGGGGTGTTGGGGTATCTGTGTAATGCTCTTGAATTATGATGAAAAAAAACTTATAAATTGAAGTTTTGTAGTTTATATAATCAGTAGGCATTGATGCTCTTGATTTGTGCTGTGAGTTTCATATATACTTATATATATGAACTATATATATGTAGTTCTGAACACAGAACTTTGAACACCAGATACAGGAACCTGCAGAAAAAGAATCGGTTCTTAATAATCTGGAGCAGAGGGTATCCCATGTAGCAGAGTGTTATGGCTAATTAAGCTACTAATCATCATTTGGGAGTGTAGATAGAGACTAAAATCAGCTTAAGTCTAGAAGACTATTTAGTTCGGGCTTTGTGTCTTCTGAAAGTCTATATATGTTGCTCAGAGCCCAGTGAGGCTTTGGGGACAATATCTGTTTTCTCCACATGTCATATCTACATATGCAATCTTATTTGTAGTTTATATGCATATTTGATATGTAGAATGTTAGAAAAACTGCCCATAAACAATGAAGAGTTGACTGTTTTACATGGCTTTGACAACTTCAATAATTGTGTATTTTTGGTTTTTCATTTTAGGAAATAAAATAATGCTAATGAAGCAACTATTTCCCTGAAGTTCAAGTTTTCAGGCTTACTGCCATTATGGGTAAGTCTTGTGTGTAATGTATATAAAAATTTAATTTGGATACTTTTCACTTCTGTTGAAGACCAAAAACATTAATGTAATACCATTCCTAGGAAATGTGTGCTTTGGCTGTGTAACTCAATGTAATGTCTACATGAAAGGAAGTGTTCAGCTGCTTTGCTAGTATTCAAAATACTTCTGTTTTTTTTTCCATTGGAATATAGCATTTTTCCTCACTATGTGGTAACTTAAAAATCCAAGTACAGGAAATTGAGATTCATGGTATTAGGGTACTGAGCAGTATTTACTGTGCTCTAAATGGTAATGGCTATTGGGGAAAAAAACCCCATTAAGTCTATATTAAAGAATTTTATTGTATTGTCTTGTGTCATTGCAGTGCAAAGCCAGGACTGTGTAGATGGTCTAACTGTGTTTTTCTAAATATGTAGCACATTTGTATTACTTTCAATTTAATGTTAATTTTTCAAGTTGCACATGCTTTTTAATGAGTTGATCATGTTGTTATTGTAATCACTTATTGGTGCTCACTCTCAAAAAAATCCCAACAAACCAACCAACCAAAACACAACACATTTTTGTATTGCTTTTGTTTATCTTTTATTGTTATGCTAATTTTTTCCTAACCTCATGCTTAATAATAAAGTAGCTGAATTTAGGAATACAGCACTCTTCAGATTTCTGATATTCTCCAACATTTTGTGTGAGAGAAATGACTATTGAGTCATATTGGATATTCAGTAAACTTCAGATGCTTTGCCACAATGTGTTGGTTTCCTTTGTATGAAATATGCTACCTGGTGACCACTGGGAATTAAACCTCCTCCAAACAACTGCTAAAAGAACAAGTTTTGTTTTTTATCACTGAGCACTAGATTAGGCTGTAACACAATAAAATAGTTTTTTAATTGTGGCAAGTTCTGAAGTGTGTTTTAGTGTGAGAAAGGAATAACTGTGAGCTGCAAAATGCCTTCAGTTTTGCCCTTAAATATTGCTAGTGGAACTTGCTTTTATAGATTTGCATATCTTAGTAGAGTTATGAATAATGACAGCACGAGTGATGATCAGAGTTACTCATTTTCAGAGCAGCTTTCTGATCTGTTAGGAATCTATTAAATTAGAACACTGAATTCCCACATTTTCTTGATATGACAAATATATTTGGTTATATTTGAATAGAGTGTGAAGGAATTCTCATCGTTGCTGAGTACCTGGAATGCTTGCTTGCTGATTTTTAATGCTGAGTTTTTCTCAGGTTTGTGTTGGAGAAATACTGTTCTTTGTAAATCACAGCACTTAGCAATGAATTCTTCAACAAACATATCCATTGTGAAGTAGTGTGAAGGCATACAATCAACACCTTTGTAGATAAATTTTGTTATCCGGTGTTCTAGATGCACGTTGAGTATAGTATTGTTGCTGTGGCAAGGAATTAATACAAAATGTTAGTGACAAATAGATTTCCCTTAGTGATGGATGTACGGGCTTCTGAGCTCCTAAGTGCTTTCCTGTCTAAAGGAGCATCCCAGTTCCAGGGCAAACCTTGTCTAGCATGGCCTCAGGCCATCACAGCTGCAGCAGATCATCAGGATTTAGGATTTTGTGTGAACTTGAAATCTAAGCTGCATAGCACTCCTGCCCCTAAATTGTCCCCTTGGTTCAGTGCTTCTGTTTCTCTTTGTGAATTACTCCTGTAAGCCCTAAAAAAACCTACATTTGCAGTCCTGGAAAAGTTCTGTGGTATTTTGGTTTTTGTTTTTTTCATTGTTGTTGGGTTTTTTGGTTTTGTTTTGTTTTGTTTTTTCTTTTTTAATTACTCTGTGGGCTGTCAGCAGATGCTCAAACAGTGGAGATGTTCCTCTAGGAGTTTGTGTATGCTTCCTATGTGCATGACCGTACCTGTTCAGGACAGAGGAAAAATGATTCAAAAGTACTTGCTTTTCTTTTTCTTTATTTTACGAATTGGGGCTGGGAGGGGAAGTATGATTTCTAGTTAACATGTCATCCATGGACATTATTTGAAACAAAGTAGATAAACCTTTTTTTTTCCCCCGCCCTTCTCTTATTAATACAGACCGCAGTTCTGTAGAGTTGTCACTCTGTTATGACTTCAGTTTTTTAAACCTGCCATTTGTTTACTGATTAAGCTGTTTATTTCCTTAAGCACTGTTAATGATAAATAAAATAAAAATGTTTGCAACATGGCAGTAATTTTTTTTTTTTTAATTTGGCAATTATGTATTGAAGTGTAATATGTACTTTTAGATTTTAGAATAATGCTTGCCTAATTGTGAAATGAGGCAGTAATGTGCTTCAAATGTAACAGTCATTTACACTTGTCTTATGTGATCTTTTACTCCGAGCAGATGAGCAGCAAGCTTTGAATTCAATCATGCAGGATTTGGCTGTACTTCATAAGGCCAGCCGTCCTGTATTGCCCCAGCAAGAAACGGGAAAACCAAAGTCATCTTCGCCTAAAAAACAGGTAATCTTTAATATCCTTACTAACCTATTGAACATGGAATGTCCTGCTGTGACTTCTATAATTATTTTTCTTGCCAGACCAGTGAGCATACCAGAATGAGCTATTAGTCTCCAACATGTGCTGCCATTTTCTTTGTTCATGTTCTTAAATTAGCAGCAAAATGAAATGGTGGCATTTCAGACCAGATCATAGTGTATGCTTAAATGACTCCGATCCTGACAAATTGAAGATCATAGGGGTGTTTTGACACTGTATGTAGATTATTATTATTATTATTATATTGGTACTAGACTATTTTAAAATATCAAGGTGAGCTAGCATCTCTCATTTGGAATGCTTCTTTAGAATGAATTTTATAGGTATATTAGATTACCCAGTTGTCAGCTATGTCATACTAAAGAACGTCAGTACAGCAGCAGAAATGTACTTAAGCTCCTTTACTGCATCTTTGGCCTCAATTTTTTGTTTGTTCATATGCTGGAAATGGGAGTTCTTTTCAGCTCTATTTTTTTTTCTGCAGATACTGAACACAGATGGAAAAGTGGTAAATACTTAGTTGATCGGTTTGAACTACTACTGAGGGTGGTGAAACACTGGAACAGGTTGCCCAGAGAGGTGGTAGATGCCCCATCCCTGGAAACATTCAAGGTCAGGTTGGACGGGGCTCTGAGCAACCTGATCCAGTTGAAGATGTCCCTGCCCATGGCAGGGGGGTTGGACTAGATGACCTTTAGAAGGTCCCTTCCAACCCAAACTATTCTGTGATTCTACTATATGGAGAGATTAGGAGAGGAGAGGGTGTGGATTTTTACCCAAATTGTTGTAATATCACTATTGAATTAACTGTATCTTTATTTGATTGGATCCGTAATTGACAGTCCAATATTTCATGAAACTTCATTTTTTGCAGTCTTGTTCTAACCTGTTAAAGATTGAAGTATTTGAATATATTTGGCTCTTAAACTGTCAAAAACTGATAGCTACATCTTTTTCATTCTGTGCTTTAAGAGCTGTAAGAGTTCAGTATATAACACAATGGTGCTTTGCTAGTGTCATATAACTCACTTCCGAGCTGTGACTTTAGACATTGAAGTAATGTGCATATATGATCCAAAATGATTTGAATATAATACATGTTTAGAAAGTTAGAAGAAAAACAGTTGAGCCATTTCTGAGTTTAAATGTGGTAGTGGTGAGGGGGAAATGCATGTTTGTCATTCTGTTTAAATTTGTTAATTTTGAAAATAATCACTTGTGAATCAAGTAGTTCTTTTGGAAGATACAACATTGTTATTTGGATATAATCTCTGTGGTTGAATGCATGTTTTTTTATTTTTTGCCTGCAATAGTTGCTAATACAACTTGATTCTTAAAATTATTATTTTGCAAAACAATTTTATTTCCATGTAACTGTAGATATTTACAGGTATCTTTGTTATTGGAAAATTGATTGACGGCTTAATTACATGTGTGGGTTTCTATGGTAATGCTTATGAAACAAGATATGTTTCTTAAGCCTGGAATGCTCAGCTCCGAAGTGTACATAAAAACCTGTTATGGTAGCTAAGACTACCTGCCTGTTCATGATGGCAAATTCTTTGGTAATCAGTTCCACGCTGAATTTGAAATCATGAATATGTTATAATATTAAAAGATATCAATAGAAAATAATGTGTTTACTTACAGAAGCATTCGTTGTACTTCAGAATAATTTTTTGTATTTTTTACACACTTTAAGCCTCTATCAGATACCTCAGCTGAAGTAGGTTGTTATCAGAAAGGACAGAAAATTAATATGGACTGCTTAAGGATTTTACTTCTGGTGTAGGATTATTGAATGGGATTTCATGGCCTTCATTAAAGGAGGTAGTAACAAACTAATAGTGGTTCCTTTATCTCTTTTCTTACAGAACGATGTTAGAGTCAAATTTGAACATCGAGGTGAAAAAAGGTAAGGTGGGAACACAGGAAACAGTCTTGTCTTTTAATTATTTATAGAATTTTGTTGGGCTCCTATCATAAAGTTTCAAGTAAACTGTTCAAAGTGTTTCAGATATCTGAGTGTATTTGGTTTAAGCCTAAATTTAATTTTGATATGAACACAGTTTAAGGAGAATTAATCTGTTTAAAATGTGGGCTCTGAATATACATAAATGCAGAATTATCTTACTGTAACTATGTCCCATTTAATCTCATTCATTTGTTTACCCTTCGGATAGATGTTTGTAGCGTAGAACAATGACTTAGATCATTAGCATAGATCTCAAATATGAGTAGACCAGCAAATAATTTTTTTTGCTGCATCATGTGTGTAATAAATGCATGATAAGGTATTGTTACTGTAACACCCAGAGGAAGAAGCCTAGAGCTTAAAGCTCCATATTGGATTGTACTTTAGAGGAGCCAATCTGAGAACTGTAATGGGAAAATTTATTAGACTTTATAATTGTTTTCATTGATAATTTTGAATAATCAGTTAAAATTTATTTCCATTTTGTGTGTGAGAGGTGAATGATGTACATGCTTAAAGTATACAAACATCTATCTCTATATACCTCTGGTCTGATGGGCTGCTCAAAAGCTTTTACAGAAGTCAATCCACAATTCCGTGCAGGACTGGTTTGTGGATGACTCATTTTGCCTGTCTCTTTCTGAAAGCATAAACCTTCATTGTACCTACAGAGAGATGGTTATAGAATAAGATCTTTGAAAATACTTAATGAAAAAGGAAATAATATCCTGGTCATGCCGTTTGTCAATAGAAATGGTAAATTCCTTAAGTAAAGATTGCTTCAGAATGAAACCTATGCTACTTCTGGCAGTCCTTAGGGTGATGTGCAACAGATCAGTATGTATCCACGCTGATTACAGTATGCGCCCTCTCTTTACATGGAGTAGYAAAATAGCAGTAAGTTCCCTAGATATTAACATTCTTCAGCTTCTTTCTATCACTTTTCTGAACATCACATGTAACAGTGCATCGGTAATGGTTGAGTGCTGTAAGTAATTTGGAGGAAATAAGTCTTTTCAAAAGCTTTGAAAATTGAGGACTTTTCTACCTAGCAATTTCTTGTGAAATAAGTGGAAGCATGAATTTAAAATGGAGAACTGTTTCCTCACTGCCAGTCTGCACGGGCAGTGCATTTTTGCAGTTTATTTTAATTCACTTTCACAGTGGACTAAGTTAATCAATTCAATATGAATACAAGCATAAAGTAAGTGTGTGGAAAGATACCTTTCCCAAGCTTTTACGCTGATGGGCCTAGCTCTGTTTTGGACTGTCCCAAGTGACTTGAGCCTGCTCGCCCAGGGGTACTGGGCAGCCCAGGCTCATTGCTCAGCATGAGTTATAATACTTCTGTTGCCTGAGCATGTAGATCTAAAGATAAATTAATGAAATGATGCAAGAAAGGTAAGTTATGCAATGGCTTTCTCACTAGTTTTTAAAAGGGGAAGTGGAAAAGAGAAGTGGTTCCAGAGTTTCTTTCGGTAGTGAATGTAGCACTCTGTACCAAGGAGCTTGTACTGTGATGGGCAGAGTTCCAGGCTTGCTAAGCAAATTGTTAACTACAGTGAGAGTTGGGGTTGGGTTTTGTTAAGATTTTATTTTTTCARAATAATTTTTAATTGTAAGTGGCCTGGCTTCTAGTCTCACTTCAGTGAGAAATACTGTTACGTAACCAGTGTACCAATTGAAACACTGATAAAAGAGACAGTTATCCTTTGCTAATTTTTCTGCTTCACAAAATTTGAGTGCTGTTTCTTTTTTGAATGTGAATTGAATGTACCTCACTAGCTTGGTCACTTCTAAAAACCTTTTTTGTTTAATGGTGTTGTGTCTCAAATAATATAATAGTTTTCTATAGTAAAAGGTCAGTTACAGGCATTTTGGGCTATTTGGTTTGACGAGACATTTCAGTTGTAGGTCAGTAACTCAGATTTTCCTTTAACTGCACCATTCTTACAGGAGCACACCTGAAGCACAGTTAGTGATGGACTCAGTGGTTTGAGTGTGTAATTCATTATGGTAAAGAAGGTGACATTTAGTTACATTCCTCAGATGAGATAGTCTTCTAGATTTCCAAAAAATGGGGACTGTAGGAGTAATTCCTCTCTGATGCTTATGCTTGTCAGCCTATGGTACTCCATTATCTTAGTTTTCTGAAGCAGAAAATTTTAGAAGTTTCTAAGAATTTGCCTCTGGAATGGAGGCATGCAAAGCATTAAGTTAAGAAAGACCATATGCAAGCAAGTAAAATAGTCATAATGAGATCTAATTTTATGTGTGATTATCCCTTATAACTTCTTCACTGCCCTTCTCTTTTTTTTTAATGACTTAGAATATGGAGGACAGTGAAGAAAGCATAGCCTCTTATGGTCTTTTTAGTAGTAAATTTAATTCTAAGATCGCTCTTGAGTAATGAGTTGCCAGATTTTCATAAGTAATGGACAAAAATTCTTTATAATTTAAATTGTGTTTCAGGATCCTGCAATTACCAAGGCCTGTTAAACTTGAAGATCTTGCAGCTAAAGCTAAAGTTGCTTTTGGACAGACTATGGATTTACATTACAGCAATAATGAGGTAATGTTCTGTGTCTTCTAAATTCTCAGTGACTTGTACATTGATTATTTTAAGGCTGAAATTTGCTCTCATAAGCAGTGAGAACCACTCCTGTGACAAAACTTACTCCCGTGACAAAACCCCAGATTTCTAATGTGTGTGTTCTCAAATATGTAAGGCTTGTCTAAATCAGGATAGGCAGGAGATGCATGAAATGTTTTATGAGGAGAGTCGTATCTTAAATCATGTCTCAGACTTGATCGGGAATGGGTAAATTGTCTTCCTGCTCTGCCACAGTCCTTTTGCATGACTTTGGGAGAGTCTTTACCTCTTTGAGCTTTGTTGTGTTTGTAAATTTGAAATAACATTTATCCTTTCTTGTACACTTTTTTTCTTTAAGGATTAATCTTGTTAGGTAATTGCTAGAATGTTGCATTTAGTAATGTTTGGATTGGAGAACTAGGCTTAACTGTTGCTTCTCTTAAAGTGGCTGGTTCACAAAGATTTCTTGGGAACAGTGCTGGCGCCGTCAAGCCACTTATGCCTGATCAAGATAATTTCCAGCTTTCCTTTAGAAGTAGAGATGGAATTATTAATAGGAAATATATTTACAGATGCAGGATCCATTCTTAGAAGTTACTTCTGGTTTTGACCTTGAGTCAGCAAAGTGCATGGAGGATTATTTGTGTGCTTGGTTATGCACAACATAATTGCTGTATCTAATCTGCATCTTTGCAGAAGAAAATGCTTGTTATTGCTGTTTGTTGGTTACTCACTACCTTACCAAGCACTTCTGTGAAACTGATCCTCAAAATGAAGATTTCCTATAGAAGGCTTTTGGAGATTAGGAAGGTCAGAAGAAATGGCCATTCATGATGCTTTAGCCTCAGCTCCTTTCTCCGATAGATTTTTAGGCATTTGAGCAGGTTTTCTGCTTGTCATCTGCTCTAGTTGGCAAATTATTCCATCACCTTTCAGAAATGTGATGGTAATAACCTGTCATTAACATTAAAACTGCAACTTAAAAAGAAGAGTATGCTCATTTGTTATCAAGACCTTCATCCCTCATTCTCATTTCTTTTTGTATAAAAGTACTGTATTTCAACTGATGTTGTATTTGAGCATCACTGACTGAGGCTGTTTATAAGTAGAATAGATTTTTAAAAATCTATATTGCGCTGTCGCTTTGTTACAAGCAGAAGTTGTAATTTACACTCCTGAAACATAAGCCCAATTTTAATCGTTATAGAACTCAGATCTCAAGTGTACTTTAACGGCATATCATTTTCTGTTCTAAAGATACATGTATACCAAGTTAATTCTAATTAATCAGATCCAAGGAGATTCTAGTGAGGACTACAGTTGTTCCATGTGGATCACATCATGCCTGATAACTTCCTTAACAAATTCTGTTTATTCAATGGAGAAATTCTGGTAGTGATACAACTTCAAATAAATATAGTTGTAATATTGTGAGATAGAAAAATGTGCTTTATGCTCTATAAAATAGGACTTATTTTTATTTATCTTATAGACTTGCATTAATTTAGGTGATGGCAAATACATTGACACTGTTGCACATGTTTCCCTGAAACTTGTAGGATATTAAGTTGCACATGTGTAAAATGGTTGCTTCTTCATTGTGAAGACTTGTTCCACCATGCTGTACCTATTGAAGGCATGTGAAGGAAGAGTTAAGGTTGAAATTCAGACATTTTGGTGGTAACTTGAGGCATCATTTAATAAATTTTATTTTCAAGTTGTTTGGAATGAAAGGAAAGATAGTATCAGTTTATTTGTTTCTCTGCACTTGACTTCCTCGTTTCTTTCTTGTGTCCTGTTTAAGACATCTTTTTTTAATTTTTTTATTTTTTTCCCTTTTTGTAGCTTGTAATTCCATTAACCACACAAGATGACCTGGACAAAGCTGTTGAACTGCTTGACCGTAGTGTTCATATGAAGAGTCTCAAGATATTGCTTGTAATACATGGAAATACACAGGTATGATTTGACATGCTAAATGTTTTTTTCCTCAGTTTTTATATTGAAGTGTAATTTGTATCTTTTCTTAAAGATGACATTTTTCCAATTGAAAATATTACTGATTGCTTCTTTAGTTCACTTTAAGCATGTATTAGCATTTTGCATTTTAACTTTTTCCTAGATAGTGTTCCTCTCTCTTTGTATGCCTTCCCTACAGTGCTAGAAAAGTGTTCCATAATAGGATGATGATGTGATACAAATTTGAGAAGCACATAGAATTTTAAGTAATGGTAGCTGTTTGTTCTTCAAGTCATATGCTGGTGACACTCCTTTGTTGTAAGTTAAATATTTGTTGTAGCAAACAGTAGCAGTGGACTATAGGCTAAATACTGAGTTATTTTGGTATTATCTATCACACCACAGCCATGATATTGATAGGATTTGTATACTAGTACATATTGAAAATTATTTTTAAATATTAAGAATAAGCTACTAAAATAGATGAATTTTGATATAAATTGACAAGCTTCTTTTTGACTGCTTGAAAAAAGGAATATGTCGCTCAAAGCCTTTAAAAATTTGCAAAGTATTTTTATTGTCAGGAGTGTAAAGTAATAATTGCAGTTTGTAATATGTACACATTTTCAGTCACCCAGTGTAAATAACGTGGAACCCTTGCCCTCACTGGAAGATTTAGATAATACAGTGTTTGGTGTGACAGACAGAAAAAGGCGGCTGTCTGTAATAGGTAAGCAACATATTTCAATAGCTTTAATTGTAAAAACTTTTTTTTTTGTAATATTCTCTTCATGAAGATCTTGATCTCAACACAGAGTTTGAATTTCTCTTACTCATCAATGACTCGTCATACTACAGAGTTTGCGCTCAGAGGAGTGGATCTTGAATTTTAAGTTCAAGGTGGTTTAAATGTATATAGTACAGAAAATTAACTAAAAAAAATCACAAGTAAATAAATCTATGTAGAATTATTTGAGGTAACTGATGGGTATCCTAAAATGTTGATGTTAGTACTCCCCTTTGTTTTCAGATACAAGAATGAGTTACTGAAAAATCTGTTTGTTTATATGGCAATGAGTTTCCTTGCTCAACTTAGGATTCCCGTATTTTTTAATCTTAATGTGTGAACATTTGTTTAAGATACTTATTTTGGCATTGATATAACCTTTTTGCCTATTCATGTTTTAAAGTTGGTGTGATGTTAACTTCCAAATTTAATTATGAAACTAGAGAGTTTAATGAATAATTTTTCAGACAATTTAATTAACTTATTATGCATTTATTATGAATAGAGGTATTCGTGTTCTTGCAGATGTAATATTCTACAAAGAAAAACTGAAATTCTCAGGCATTGGAAAGGATTAGTTGACGTGGGTGGAAGGGTTTGAATTTTTGTTTTGTTTCAAAAGAAGAAATTTGCCCAGCTAGATGTGTGGGCAAATTATATTTCTGTTCCTATATAATGAAAATTCTTTTTAATGCTGTTGAGGCAACCCTGCCCTGAATTTTTCATAATTCCTGGATTACAAATTTTAAATGCTATATGTAAGGCTTGTATTGCATAGGCATTTGGGAAGTTTCTGAAGCAAGAACTGATCCAGGCAGGCTCAGTGCCTATGAAGTATTTGAATAGAGCCCCTGGATTCTGGGTTAGTGAAGAGACTCTGACTAGCCCTTTTCTTTCAAAAGGTTCTAATACTCGTGATAGGAGTTCACCTCCCCCAGGATACATTCCAGATGAGCTGCATCAGGTGGCCCGAAATGGGTCCTTCACCAGTATCAACAGTGAGGGTGAATTCATTCCAGAAAGTATGGATCAGGTATGTGTGTGTTTTATTAAAATCAAAGTTTTTGTTAGATTGGTTTATGAAATACTGCTGTTCAAGAAGGGTATGGAATTTTGTTAGAAAGAACAGCTAAAAAAATGATAACCCTAGAATACATGGTTTGTGAGAGCAGGTTAAAATAATTGTGATTTGTTTAGTCTTGTAGAACCTGTTTTTCCTCTGTAAGTCTCTTCAATTATTTAAATACGTTGCTACAAGGAAAAAGATAATATTCTTAATTTCCATGATAGTTGAGTGAGGTAGTGGTAGATATAAATTACAGCAACAGATGTCTACATTAGAAAGCACAAAAMCCTTCATTTTAATGAGAAGGATATGTAAGCAAGACCAGTTTTACAACTTTCCCAGGTAATCAAAGGAGGTTTTAAAGAAAAGTTTGGATCTGTCAGAATTATTTGGACTTAGTCGATACTGTGTTGGGGTAGAGGCAAGGGGATGGTGATGGGGCTGGTATAAATAAGCTCTGAAATACTTTCCACAGTCATGTTTTTATGGGGTGGGGGTGTGTGTGTCACAAATGTATCCTATTTTGTTCTCCTTATTCACCTGCATTATTGGTGTGGGATATCAGCACACTTAGCATGAATAAAAATCCTGCTCTCTGAATATCAAAATTGCCCTTAAAAACAGCAGAAAAAAATGGAGGAATGTAATGGCTCATAGAATTGGCAATGGAGAAAGAGATATTTTAAAGAGGAAAAAAAAATAATGCTGCATACCCAAATCACTTCAAGTTCTTGTTGACATTGGCACTGTATTCACAAATGGCAAGAGACAATGGTTTTTATGAGCTGACTAAATGAGAGACAGATGATAGAATAAAAATAAAGGCAAAGAGATTGTGCAATTTGTTGCACAATTTTAATGACTGAGCTGGGAATAGAGACTGAATCTCCTAATTTCCAGACCAGGGTGCTATTCATTATCATAGCCATGTGGTCAGATCCAGCCCAGGCCTGGATTCATTCAGTGAAATTATTACTTTTGGCCTGGGCAAGTCATTTTTGGTCACTGAGTGGTCAAACAGACAGATGATCTCCGAGTCCCAGGATGTCCTTTCACTCCAGAGTATTCAAGAAACATGTAACCTGTCATGTACGCATTGCTGTGTAAGCTGTCAGCAGGGTTTAAATACAGGAATTTTACTTTCATAGGAAGCCAGGTTAGTTCAACCTAAGCAAGGGCCAGATTGGGGTGTTGGGAACTCACAACCTCTGTTTGCTCCCTTCCCCTTAAGTTGCCACATCACCTTGGCAAGTGTTGACCATGCTGCTTACATCTGTCACAGCCTGCCCCACAAAGACAAGAAGGGAATTTGGGAGTGGAGGGCTTTGCTCTGCTCTCCTGTTGGTCCGCCTGAGCACAGCTATTCACACTGACAGCAGACCCCACACTTTCTTGCCAGTTGGACCATACTGCATTAATTTATAGAGGTAATTAATCTGGCAGCAGATGGGCTTTTTTCCCTTTCAGGACCCACTGCTCAGGATGAGAAAAGAGGAATATAATTGCTGAACCTATGGTAAATGTTGCCCTCCCCGATACAGAGTTCATTTAAGTGTCTGAGTTTGCAGAGTGCAAACTCACTTTCTGGACGCTATTTCTTTAATAAGTACTTGATTGGTGCTCGGCAAAAGTATGTGCCCAGGACCTTTAAGGTGCAGCACAGACCATAAAAATTGGAGGGGCAACTGCTTAATTTACAGCAAAAGACTGGTGTCCAATTCATAGAAAATAATAGATGTTATATAATATACCAAAACAAACTTTATTTTAGGAAAGAGCTCATTTTAAGACAACAGATGAGCTTTCCACTCTGTTTTTGAGAGGCAGGCTGGTAAAATTGTCACGTTCAATAATTCGAAATTTAGATTCTGTTTCCTCTTCTTTTGAAAACATTTCATTGCTTTACTGCAAAAGAGAAGGGAGTGATGTTTGCCTGTCATCATACTTAGGACTTTAAGGGTGGTAGTGCGAGATAAACGAGACAAACGTCAGCCGATAGAAATAGGTGGTAGTCAGTAGGATGCTCTTTACTATCAATCCATTTCTTTTTCTCTGGATTAGAATTCGAGCAACAGAGAAAGTGTTGATGATTATTTTCATTATGTAATAGATCTGGCCAAGATAGTCAGTTTTATGACTTCTTCAGACTGATACATGGCAGATTTCACACAGTTCATGAGCATTGATAACTAGGTCGTCAGAAGTGTTTTAGGAAAGAATCTGTCTTTGGTGTTTTTGTAAACTCCAGTTTCAGATGAAAGTTTATTTTATTTGAAACAGGATTTTGGCTTGGGTGAAAAGGGAGAGTGTTTATAAATTTTATGCATTCTCCTTCTTTCTCCTTCCGCTTTCTCTTCAGTTCTATTTAAAATTCTGCGTAACTCACTTGGAGTCCTAACTAGAGATAAATGTTTAAAAGCTTTTTACAGTATTTGGTTTTAGCTGTTTTCTGTGACTTCTAGTTGGCCAAATTTAAACCACTACAGAGATTATGTAAATGCGTTCATCACAATCTGTGTCATATCTGAGATTTTTTTCTTTGTCAACAAAACCTGCAATTTTTTTTTTTTTAAACTGTCTCAGCTTTTTATCCTTTAGAGGCCTTATTTTTTTATTCTGTTAAGCTACTCATGCAGATACTGATACAATGTTAAGAGATAATGGCATATACAGGAAGAATGTAGCAATACAACTTGTTAGGTACAAAGCATGATGCAGGATTGAATACCTTAACTATATTCTAGTTGTGAGAAAAATGACAGAATCATTTCAGGAAAAAGAATGTAATGCACATTCAACTATGGCAGCTAACTTTTTCTCTAGTAATTAATATTTCTGGTTAAGTTTTGTTTTTTATTAGGTGTTTCAAAGCAGAAACCTTCAAGCATTTTAAAAACAGAAAATTGAATTTGTTGGTCTTTCTCTGCTTGTTATTTATTAGATGCTGGATCCATTGTCTTTGAGCAGTCCTGACAACTCTGGCTCGGGAAGCTGTCCCTCACTTGACAGCCCTTTAGATGGGTAAGAATTACTTACATTCATCGTTTATCTTTATTAGATTGCATAATGTATCAGTTGTAACATATAACTCTCCAGTGACAGCTATTACTGATCTTCTTCCAGAAATTCCTCTGTAAGTTACAGAACATTTTTATAAAAGCTTATTGAAACTTAATTGCTTAGTAATGCACAGAAAATAGAAGTGGCGGCTTTTTTTTTTTTTTTTTTTTTTTTTTTTTTTTTAGACGTCTTCCTAGTAAACATAGTGACTGAAGGTAAGACGTGTGCTCCTCCGATCAACTCCAACATACTCTTGACTTGATAAAGCAAATCTAGACCTTTTTTTTTTTTACAATTTGCATTTGAAACACAAAAATTTAGACTTCAGATCCTACAAAAATGTACTTAAGATTTTTACTAAATATTGCTAGTCTTACATGTATGTGAAGTATATTCGCTGGCAGTGAGCAACCCCATCAAATTTACATTTCTTAGGTACTGCTATATGAAGTATGCTTCCTTTTTCCAAGGTTGAGGGTACCCAATTCTAGAAAGAGACTGGAGTCATTTAAAGACTTCAACAGACAGTCCCCTCCTTTCCTTTGCAATTACTGTCCATTCTTCTCCCCTTGTTCCCATCACAGACTTTCCACTTATTTTTCCTTGCTTAAACCTGTCAGTTAGCAAGAGGCAGCATGTACTGTGGTGGTTCTGGAGAGCTATTTTGATTGATCTGTTAGGAGATTCATGTGTTTTGAGAGGGTCACTGTCCACAGTTTCTCAGCCACCAGGTAAGCCAAACAGAACATACTCCTGTTTGGCTTATGGTTGGTCAGGCAAATAACTTTGGGTCTTATGTTGCTTAGATTGGCCACTCGTTTATTTGGAACTGCTATACAAATTATACTACTAATTAAATATTTTATTTAATTGGTAAAAAGATAAAAAGTTGGAAATCAGTGCCTGTGGCGATTAATCAGAGCTATAGTATTGCATAGTAGCATTTAATTTGAGAATATGTGATTTGAGGAGACAAATACATTTGGTCTAACAAATAAGTTTTTGAGTTAAATAATAAGTCTCCATTTCACAAGCAAGAAAACAATAGATGTGAAAAGTATTTTGTGGTTGGAGTGTGATAGGTTATACACACAGTGTTTAATGTAGCTACATAGGATAGAAATTCTACCATATGCCAAATTTTTAGGTTTTTGTGGGGTAGGGGTGAGTGGAAGAAGGGGAAGCAAAGCAATCTTAATTTGACTCATGTTTCTTCTTCAAAACTTCTTTTGGTTGTTTTTTATTGACTTCATTTGTCACCTCTACTTAGTTTGTTTTCCTTTTTTTTTTTTTTCTTTTTTTTTCTTTTTTTTTTTTTTTTTTTTTTTTTTCTTTTTTTTTTTTTTTTTTTTTTTAATTCAAATACTTCCTACAAAGATGTAGGTTTTGTGTCTCCATGTAGCTTCTGTTACCCATTAGAGAAATTCTTACCAGAAAAAGGAGGACATTGTTTTGGTATGTTTATGGAAATACACTGTAATCAGTTGCTCTAACTGGCAATCCCATCCATTCCTTTTGGTGGCTGGGAGTTACATACCAACTGTAGGTAAGAAACAATGTGATCATATAAGAACCAAAAAATTCTTCATCATTCTATAACTCAATAAAATTACTCTCTTAATCCTATGACTTTCATGGAGAGAAGAGGAAATATTTTGAGATGTTAAAAGGTTCTGCATTTCTTTGGTTAAATTTCCTCAAGAGTTTTTGTAGGCTGTATAAGAGATTTTGCCAGTCTATAAACCTTTGTGTTGCCATAAAGGTGTTAAATATAACACTGGTCCTTTGTGGCTTTACTTGTGATAACTCACGTTTTTACTAATATCATCGCTCATTAACAGAGTCTGTTGCTTTCTTACTACATTAAGCTCAATTAGCAAGGTTTTCCATTGTTACTGATCTTGAATTGTTATTGATACCTATTAGATTGGATTTTCGAAATTGGGTTCCACATTTGTAAACTGGTGCAGCAACTTGTATAGCATTAACTTTTCATCAGTCATAAAGAATTGTGAGACAGTAAAATTAAATGTTTAAGTACTAGATTAACAGCAGATTTTAGATGCTGTATGTTTTTACACTTCCAGAGACAACTATCCCAAATCTCGGATGCCAAGAGCACAGAGCTATCCAGATAATCACCAGGAATTCTCAGGTAGGCAAAAATCACTAGACATACTAGCTTTCCAGAACTCTTCCTCTTGCACATAATAGGGCTTAGAAGGGAAGTTCACATTGAGAGGTATTATGTTACACAAACTTAATATGGTAGGAGAAAACAAAGCAACAAAATCCAATCCAAATGCCCACAGTAAAAGATACAATGAAATATAAGATCTTCCAAATGTTTTCTTCTAGATTATCATGTGTAACACCACTGTTAGCGTGCATAGTATAACTTACCTGCTTCTGTGAAAAGAACAAATGATGCAGTGGATAGGGGTACGCAACAGTTTGTTAAACTGGACTGTAATATCCATCTCTAAGTTGGCACATAACCTTGGTTAATTTATTTAATTTTGGAGTGTTGTGGTTTAACCCCAGTAGGCAGCTAAGCACCACACAGCTGCTTGCTCACTCCCCTGCAGTGGGATGGGGGAGAGAATCGGAAGGGTAAAAGTGAGAAAACGTGTGAGTTGAGGTAAAGACAGTTTAATAGATAAAGCAAAAGCTGTGCATGCAAGCAAAGCAAAGCAAGGAATTCATTCACTACTTCCTGTCAGCAGGCAGATGTTTAGCCATTTCCAGGAAAGCAGGACTTTATCACACCTAATGGTTACCTGGGAAGACAAACACCGTAACTCCGAACATCCTCCCTTCCTCCTCCTTTCTCCCAGTTTTTATTGCTGAGCACAACCTCATATGGTATGGGATATTCCTTTCGTCAGCTGGGGTCAGCTGTCCCGGCTGTGTCCCTTCCCAACTTCTTGTGCACCCCCAGCCTACTCGCTGGTGGGGTGCTGTGAGAAACAAAAAAAGCCCTGATGCTGTGTAAACACTGTTCAGCAATAACTAAAACATCCCTATGTTATCAACACTGTTTTGGTCACAAATCCAAAACATAGCACCATATGAGCTACTATGAAGAAAATTAACTCTATCCCAGCCAAAACCAGTACATAGAGCCTTCATTTTCTCCTGTGTGAAATAAGGATCACTTTGAAGTGCTCATGACTTCTGTAATTGAAAGCACTGTGAAATGAAAGGATGAAGGAGAACTGTGTGCTGTGCCTATAAATTAATCATCACCACTAATGTTGTTTTCATACGATACTCTGGCTTGAATCCAAGTTGTTGTGCATGGTTCAGGATACGAAGTGCAATGGGTAACCTTGAAAGTGCTTTGAAGTGTCTCTCACGGACACTGAACTGTTGAACAATAATTAGCTTCCAGTGAATCTGGGGTGTTTTGTGTTTTTTGATCTATTATATACCTTAAAGCTTCTTTTTATTTTGTTTATGAAGCTTTATCCAGATAACTGTGTGATGGTGTGTTTTTTCTTTTAAGGATTCTACAGTGCTTAACAGATTGCACCACTTATAAATGAAAATAAAACTAAAACTATGTATAAGAAGCATTTAGGTGGCAGAGATAAATACCAAAAAAGTTGGAAATGTCAGAAATTAATTTGCCTTTGGTAATCTTAGTCTAGTTTACTTGTGTTTGTTTATTACAGTTACTTTTCTAATAGGATGATCTGGCAATATTTTTTTCTGTTTTTTTCCTATGGGATGCTCTGCTCTGGTATTTTAACAATGGGATAGACAGCAATCATTAATTCCATATTCAATATTTATTCTCATGATTTGATGTGTAACAAAAACAGAATAGTATATAGAGTCAGAAAAAATGTCCCTCTGGCCTAGTCTTTCCTCCTGCCACAACCAGTACCAGGCTTCTATAGAGAAGTGTGTAATATTCCTTCCTCAGAATATATTCCTAGTCATGTATGGCTTAAGGGTTCTGCGAATGCAAGATGCTCTTCTGTGATTTGACAATTTTTTTTTCCTTCCACAAATTTTTCCAATTCCTATTTCAACTTGTATAAACTTTTTCAGYATCAACAGTATGTTGTGACATGGAGTTGTGCAACTTAACTGTGTTTTATGAAGAAGTATGCCCTTTGTGATTATTTTTTTTTTTTTTTTTATAGACCTCTTTGTCTCCCATTGAGCTATTGCTTTTCTAGTCTATAGAGGACTACATTCCTTATGGAGAAGCAATTTTGTATCTTTGATCATCTCTGTACTGCTAAATCTTTTCCAGTTTTACTAAATCCTTTGAAATGGAGTAGACCAAAACTTTGTTCAGTATATCTTAATGATTTATAGCATTTAATTTGCTTCTTAGCCAAAACAGAGAGTTCAGCTGCTGCTTTATTGGAACTCTCTATCATGATCCTTTACATTAGCCTACATTGAATTTCTCTGCTATTTTAACATCCAGTCACATAGACTCTTAAGGGCTTTCTGTAATTCTTCTGTTGGTCTTATTTCTCCAAATGCTTTTGTCACCTCACTATTCATCGTTCTGTCCAGAGAATTCATGCATAATTAAACTGCATGAGTTGTAGCCCAGATTCCTGTGGAACTGTTGACCATTTAGTCCCATCTTATGTACTTATCATCTAACCACTTATTTATGTGTGAGGGACTTTTTCCTTTATCTTATGAATACTTTTCTCCTTTAATGATTTTTAAAAGAGGACCTATTGAATGTATTTTAGTAATTCAAACTGTGTTGACTCATTCGCCAATTTTTCGTATTTATGCATCTTTAAATTTTATTCTTTGTGATAGTTTCTGCCAATTTTCCTGGTGAACTGTAATTTCCCAGAATTCCCCTAGAAACTATTTTTAAAACTGGAGAAATTAGGCATGCTGCAGTCCTCTGACGTTCTTTTAAGCAAGAGGTTGCAAACCACTTGAGCTATTGAATTCTTGATCCTTTGGAACTTTTGTCTGAATGTCCTTTTAGTTAGTGTGGTTTGTTAGATTTATGGCTTTTGTTCTATAATCTTCTTTGATATGCTTCAAGTTGAAGCATCAGAGCCTCTGATATGTTCCCCCATGTTTAAGTTTATAATACCAAACTGATTCATATGCTTTTGCCACATTTTAAATTTTGAAATGTATCTTTTTATTTTCTAGTAGAGTATGATATCCCAATATTTGAGAAATTTGGAAAGGGGGGTACTTATCCCCGAAGATACCACATTTCATATCATCAACAAGACTACAGTGACGGTAAGTGTGAATACTGCAAGAGTTCTACTTTACTAATTTGTTTTTCTCTTCTTAAAAAGTGAAGAAGAAAATTTAGATTGTAAAATCTTAATGAATGAAAATATTGAAGAAGTTGAGAGCTTAACTTCTTTCCCCAAAGTCACTTGCTAACCTTCTAATGATTGATAGAGCTGCTGAGCAGTCTTACTTCTGGTAAAGTTATGGATTACAGAATTCATGACTCATATGCACAGCTATGAAAATGTTCTCTATCTTTGGCTATGCACGAGTCATCCAGTGTAAGCTTTGACATTTGTGACCCTTTTCTATCCAAAGTAGGTATGTCAGTTAGTTTGTCATTTCTTGTTTTGCTTAAAAAAACCCCAAATACAGTGGAGTTCCTATTAACAGTTTCTCAGATTAAAAGAGTAAATAAAATTGAAAACAGTGATTTAAACCTAGAATTAACAATTAGCTGGTGAAATCAATTGTTAGAATGCAAGACAGCACCTGCTGATGTGGCCACAAAACTGATTTGGACAGGAATAACATTGATGTAAATTTAACACATGTTAAATTTCCAAAGGAAGGAAAGAGGAGCAGCTGAAGGATTGTCTGACTTGAGGGTGTGTCAAGCACTAGTTGAGAAGTGTTAAGAAGAAACTTCTCCAAAGACCAGATGGTTTCATTTGCAGCATGGAATGAGCACAGCAATAAATGGAATTCTGTTACAGAAATCACAGAAATACCAAATTGAAGGACTGCAAGGCAGCTTCGGTCCAGTCCCTTGCTCTAAGGCAAGATTAAAGAGGCAAAGATCTGTCATACTGACTTTTAAGTAAACTCTAAATTGACTTTAAGGGAAGAGATACTCATTTTCTTTATGTAACTAACTTCGAAGACAGCTTATCTTATAACTTACCTTTCTCTATCTTCTAAATCATTTTTCCTGCAAATGAAACTAGTAACTAGTTACTCCATTTTAACACAGTGAAAAGTTGGTCACTGCCCATATTTAACACCACATCACACGTATCTGTTTTCTTTCCTTAGTTTTCTTCTTTCAATCCTTAAACCTTACCTCAGACATTTTTGCAAGCCTCATATTTTTTTTTCTGGTCTTTACTCCATTCTTGTAGTGGCCAAAACTCGATAGACTACTCTAGCTGAGGCTTTTCTCATGGCCACTTTATGTATAACACAGGATATAACCATAACTCGGTATGTAACAGTCATGTTAATACATTCCAGAATGACACTTTACTTTTTTTTGTAGTCACCATACTGACTGCTGTGGTCTATTATAGTTCCTCTATCCTTTTCTACATGACTTTTAGCGAACCAATTACTTTACACTTCGTGGTTTCTGCATTTGATTTCTCTTTAAGTATGTATGTTGTACTTCCTTACTGAATTTCATGTTGTTGATTTCTGAATCATCTCCAACTTACGAGTAACATTGTGAATTTTGATTTTTATCTTTAAATGGACTTCCAGCCACACTTAACTTGATGTCATCTGCAATATTTCAGTGTATTATGTTCCATCATATATACATCATCAGCTAAAATAGTGTATGGAAGTGGACTGAAGGTAAACTGCTGTGGGTGTCCACTTAAATTATCCTCCYCTTTGATGAGAAATCACTGATAACTGCTCTGAATCTGTCTTGGGCATACCCTACATAGTAAGTTGGTCTATGCAACATTTCACTAGTTAGCTTATGAGAATGTCCTGATGAAATGGGGAAATTGGATTAGCTCTGTGTGACAAACCAATTATGGCCAGTGTATCACATTATCTTCTCAGTGGTTTATAAAACTGCTTAATAATTTGTTCACATATCTTTCTTGGAATTTAAATTGGCCAGACTAGTATATAAATCTGAGTCCTTTTTCAAAGATATTCTATCTGCCTTCTTCAGTCCGCTGGGAATTCCTTCTCCAGTGTAATACCTAATGAATCAGAGACTCCTTCAGCTATTTCTATGAGTTCTATAGGATGAAATTTCATCAAGCTATGCTGACCTAAAAATGTGTGTGTTATCTAAATATATTAACATGAATTGTGTTAGTCATCTGGTTGTAATTAACCTTTTTTGAAGATCAATGCCTTTTTTTTTTTTTTTTTTTNTTTTTTTTTTTTTTTTTATTCTAATGGTGTATCCATCTCTGAATTGTGCATTGTTTGTGGTTTTTTTGTTTTGTTTTGTTTTTTTAATTTTTTCTTTTAATATTTTTTTGTGGTCTTCCTCTTGATTCCATGTGTAGGTCTTTCTCTGCATTCAATTCTTACTAGTTTACAGGATGAAGATGCCAGCCTGGGCACCACTGGAATGTAAACATATCTCTCACTCTCCTACTTATGAGAAGTTTGGTATTTACACCTTAATAGAGCAATAAAAGTGGAGGCAGGGCATTTTCCTTTCTCCTCTCACAGCTGTCCAGGTTTCTGAAGCATGTCGATTACATTTCAGAACAGTTGCAGAATTTGGTCCCAGTTTCAGTCACTTAAATGTAAACCAGTTTTTGATTCAGTCTAATCCTTACATACATCTGTGATTAATGTTTGTTTTCTCCTAGGTGGAAAGTTAAACCAGTAAATTTCATGATCATTGCATCATATCGTACACTGTGGAAGATTTGAACTACATTACGTGGAATTCATAAAGTATTTGCATACACACATTGCATAGCAGTATTTTTTGTAGCATAACATTATTATTCTTTGTATGTCATTGAAGGTCGTAAAACTTTTCCAAGAGCCAGAAGGACTCAGGGGAACAGCTTCCGATCACCAGTTAGTTTCAGTCCTACTGATCACTCGCTGAGCACCAGTAGCGGAAGCAGTGTCTTTACGCCAGAATATGAAGATAACCGAATGAGGAGGAGGGGAAGTGACATAGACAATCCTACCTTGTCAGTCATGGACATCAGCCCACCCAGTCGCTGTAAGTTAAAGCATTTTGTGAACTCCACTGTAAAACTCTCTTACAAGTATATCATGTCAAAACTAAGCATGTCATCAAAATACATGCAATTGAATAATATGTTTTTATCTCTCTAATAGGAAAAAGTCAAGACTGTATGCTCATCAGTTTTTTTCATTGCTTACTGTGCCAACCTTCATGTAGATTTTCACATGGAATTTGCATCTGTGATAACAAAACACTAAAAATATTTTTGATGATTTTTTTAGACTCCTGAGGACCCGAGAAGGGTTATGTAGGTTGTAGTTACTATTTATTTTTGCAGATGTTGGTCAAGCTTTCTGATAAATTGTAGACCTCAAGTGGTACTGTTTTATATCTGTGGTGGCATTTCAGGAACAAATATACTTTGTGATGACTTCAGTAGCTGGTACATTTTAATCATACCTCGATTTTTTAAAAAATGTTACTAAGTTTATTTAACATGCTTTTTCTGTTTTTCAGATTAGCTGTTGCTAGTTGGTTTAAGTATGTTTATCTCTACCACAAATTATTTTGTGAATAAATTTAAGTAGCTCATATTTTCCATCTTACAGGAAGTTTTATTGATATTTGTAACTTATATGGGGAGGTTTAGGACACACAGTCTCTGTTGTTGAAAAACATAGTCTTTTAAAAAATTATTTTATGTGTATTCCAGTTTTTCTCAATCAGCTGAATAACAAGCTCATTTGAAAACCAAAACATACTTATATTTTCAGCACCACGAGCTCCAACTAACTGGAGACTTGGTAAACTGCTGGGTCAAGGTGCATTTGGCAGAGTATATCTGTGTTATGATGCTGATACCGGAAGAGAACTGGCTGTTAAACAAGTTCAGTTTGATCCTGATAGTCCAGAAACCAGCAAGGTAAGTGATACCAAAGAGAGAGTTTGTAAAAGGCTTCTGCTGAAGTGGTGTGTTCCAGACTAGACTGATGTTCCTTTCCTTGAACACGATGTTTTAAAACATGTTGTGTTTTCATGTGCTTGTTAGGAATCCTGTTTTGTTAGTACCTCAGAGAATTAGTTTGGTTACCTGATTTTAATGTTACATCCCGTTTTTTAATTTGCAGGCATATCCTTGTGCAGTGAACATTCATAACTTAATTCGGTGCGGTCTCAGTCTCTAAAATGAAACAATCCATTATGAAGTGTGCTCTGAAATAGAGGATTACTTATACTTCTATTTATACTTATATATTTATACTGGAATTAGAACAAGTTCCATTTATAAACAGAAAAATCTGCACTAATTTAAGTGTCCCTGAAAATAAATTCTCAAGGATATCTTGTTTGGCTATGAAGACAGTTTGAGATTCTTATCTTTTTTTATCTTTTGGGGGGATTTGTTTTTGTTTTTAAACTTTGGGCATCAGGGCTACTGTTATTCGCTGTATTTCTCTCTGAAGAGCAAAAGTTTCATTGTCAGTTTATTCTCTCTAAAATTGAAGTTGTCCTTCTTTAAATATTGGACACTTGAGGAGAGAAACTATTTAAAAGTAGCACCGATCTTCTATTTCTTTTTTCCCAAACCGTACTTGCTGCTTTTTACAGGATGGAAAAAGAATTATTACTTTTCCTGCATTAGGACTGCGTTCTGCACTGTGGGAGCAAGGCCGGGGAAACAATGGGTGTAAGCATGATTGCAGAATTGAGTGGCTATCAGTTTTAGTTGCTGCTACTAGTGATGTAGGATGAAGGAAAAAAGCCAAGAATCATTTGTGCTGTAGATTTCTAGTGTAGTTGTTGTTGCTACTTCTTTAAAATGTAACAAAACCACTGATTATGCTTTGGAAATGTTAAATATAAAATAGTGTGGTCTCTCCTGTAGCAACAGTTTTGTGACCTCACTTGCCATAGCATTTTGTAATGTGTGCCTCGCAGTGTCAAAAAATCTGTTTTCCTTCTAACCTCAGACGTGTGAGGGTATCAATAATAGTCTGTGATGGATAAAAAGTAAGTTTTGATTAAAGACTTCTAGGTGAAATTTGGAATCCAGTCAAGTTTGAATTCATGGGTTAGTATTTTTCCAGCATCTTACTGTACAGTCCTTTTTAAAATACCTTACTTCCTATTTGCAAAACTTGTAGTATTTCACATAGCTCTAGAGAAAGCACCATATGTGTTAATGTTTTTCTTTGTTGTATTTCATTATTACAATATTAAGTGGTCCTCAAAGGCATTTTTAAAGTATAGTCTGTCATCCTGGAAAAGTTAAAAATTAATGCTAATTATTACACTACAAAGATTTAAAGATTTTTTTTTTTAAGCCAATTGGAGGCTTGTGACATATTGCATAATGATCACTGACTTCATACACATATTGATATCTGCTGTGCTCTGAAACAAACATTAACTTCAAAATAAGAGAAACAATGAAATAACAGCAAAATCATCCCAAAGTTATAGAAAAGCCATAGTTTTTTTTACTTCCCTCAATCTAATGGTGATATTTTCTTGTTATAAAATGTATAAAGTTTACATAAGCTACAAGAGTATTTTGTTACTTAGTTTGCATAACCCTTCAATATGTACATACTGTCCTGCTTTAAAAAAATCTAAATCCAAAACACTATTATTACTACTTCAAGCATGGTAAATCTTGTCTGTTTTTTCCTTTTAGGAAGTAAATGCACTTGAATGTGAGATTCAGTTGCTGAAAAATCTGCTGCATGAAAGAATTGTTCAGTATTATGGCTTCTTGAGAGATCCACCGGAAAGAACACTCTCTATATTCATGGAATATATGCCTGGGGTAAGCAAGAGAGCCAGCCCACTTCAACCATCGTTTCTATGCAATATGACAAGCACCCAAGTAGACAGCTTTTGCAGAAGTGCACACAGATAGTAAAGAAATGTCCAAGTTAAAAACAGTAGCCAAAGGTGGCTACTGACAAGTGCTTACAGGAGCCTATCTTCTCCATTGCTTGTTTGGGTTTTCAGAATTACAGTGGTTTGTACAAAAGTTATTTGCATTTGATTTTGGCATAACAAGTGCCTGGCAATGTCTTTGAAAAGACAGTATTATCATTAGTAAACTCTTGAATCTTCCTGAATTATAATGTTTCTTTTTGCTGCGCTTCAGCTTGTGCTGTTATGTAGTCACCATCTCAACTGCTCAATTATTTCGGGGAAACAAGAAGTAGCTAAGATGGGTGTGGGAATAAGTGCATACAGAAGATAATCTTGGTGTTTGTTTTTTGTGTGGCACTTAGGTACATGCTGAACTGTTCTTCTACTCCTACTGTTTTGTTAAGAGATGTTATAAGGTCAGAAAACTGTAGATTTTCATTTTCTTACCAAGTGGCGTCAGCAGAGCTAAATAAAATGTGCTCGTATAAAAACATAGGCTCTGTATTTCTGAATAGTTACAGCATTCTACTTTACTGTGAGACTCCAGAGAAGAAAAGCGGTGTTGGGGGTTGGTGGTGGTGGTGGTGGTTTTTCTGGTTTGTTTGATTTTGGTTTTTTTTTTTTTAATATGTGAGTTCTAGGCCTTGTTTTGCGGGACTTGTTGAATGTTTCTGAGATTTGGAGGACAGTGTCACAGAAGTAATCTTAGCAGTTTGTAACTCTGTGTGACAAAGCCAGGTTATACAGAAATAGTTACAAAACTGTGAATTTTTGATTTAATGTCATTTTAAGCCAAGACTTGCTTACCTCTTAATTTTTACATAAAGCACCATCCTCCAGCATGTGGTCTTTTTTTCTTGATAACATTTTTTTTTCCTGAGTATAAACTAACCAGGGTAAACAGCATGTGTTTTGTCCAACTTGTGTATCACCATTTAACCATCAAAAAAGTTGAGAGTGGTGTTTGAGTGAAAATACTGCTGTTCTCTTTTTCTGTACATCACACTGGAACTATTCATCTGCTTGACAGTTTTAAAGTTAATAGCTTAACATTTCAGTGTATGACTTCTCTGTCCAGCCTCTCTTTTGTCAAAGTTTGTATTTTTCTCAGTGGAGGTAAAACTATACCTGTGCTTTTAAGTTGATCTAGAGAAGTATTGCAACTTTAAATGTCTACGTTTCAGGCATAAATTTCATTGAAGTTCAACTGTAGTATTAGCCCACTTGTGATTCTAGAAATGTTACAGTGTTTTATACTTCTTGTTTGCCATAGGGTTCCATCAAAGACCAATTGAAATCATATGGAGCACTCACAGAGAATGTGACTCGTAAATATACACGGCAGATTTTGGAAGGAGTTCATTATTTGCACAGTAATATGATTGTCCATAGAGATATTAAAGGTAATGATAGTTCTGTGCACAGTTCAATGCTCTTTACTACAAATTCTTTTCTGGTCTTATGTGAAGCGCTAAAACGTAATTAAGTTTGAAATGCCAAAATACTGACTTAAAATCAATGAGAATGCTTTCCATCATTTATGCCTGTCACTGTTGTAACCTGAGGGGGAAGAAATAAGCATCTTTGTGATGTTCTAGCAGACTTCTGAAAATGTTTCCGTAGTCTCTGTCTGCAAAACAATCATGATAAATTTCTTTCTGATTTTATTTTAGTGTTAATAATTTTGAATATATCAAAAGATGATGTCATTACAAATAGATAGAATGTGCAGAGGAAAGCATCATGACTTGAAAGTTTATTTTTACAGAGTTTTGTTTCTATCAATTATATAGAAATTACCCAGCACTTCACTGGTACAAGAAATGACTGGCAGAGGTGACTTGCCTGATCAAATGACCCAGACTTCTTCCATTTTACTGTCAGGAAACCTGAGGAAACAGACATATTTACTTTTTGCAGACAGATATAGGTGACTTGCAAGTGCTGCATAAGCAAGTTACGAATATGTAGGAACATGGTGATGTGCAAAATAGATGTGTTGAACACAATGCTGTGGTATTCCCTAAAACTTTTACAATTTTCTTGTGGCTTTGTATCAATAGTGTTTTGTTCCAAAAAAGGTTGAGATATCACAGTCAATTTGTACATACTTATGCAGGTAAGTGTTTTGAACAAACCTGTAACACAGTTTGAGATTTTGCTTTAATATAGTATGAAGACATTTTCAGTTGTGTGGAAACTTTTGCCGTTTCTTTTTATTTCCCTTGTATGGCACATTCCTTATTTTGTCAGTAAGGCTTTACAAAGTGCCTGGGACTACCCGGAAAAGGACTAGGATGCAAATCAATGTGTACAATTCATTATTTTCTGAACCTCGGAATAAATTAATAGGAATGAGCAGAGAAAGTAAATTCTCTGGCTTGAAATAGTAGGCTGATCTTGCATTGTATCACTGAATCCAAACTTTTGTTACCTTTTTCCACACCAAAATATTAATGGGCCTTTCATGAATGTAACGCTGTGTTCTCTTCCTTCCAGGAGCAAATATTCTGCGAGATTCAGCAGGCAATGTGAAGCTCGGTGACTTTGGTGCCAGCAAACGACTGCAGACAATATGTTTGTCTGGTACAGGAATGAAGTCTGTCACAGGAACTCCGTATTGGATGAGTCCAGAAGTTATTAGTGGAGAAGGGTACGGCAGAAAAGCAGATATCTGGTATGTTTAAAAAAACCTTCTCTACTGAAGGGTGTCATGTCAGAACAGGTGTCATGTCAGAACAGGCTCTTTTTCAACAGAGTGTAAGTGTTCGTTATTGGAAGTTGGAGTGTTTCATTCTGGGGTTTAAGCCAAAGAAGGTGGCAAGTGTGAGCACTGACAGTCATATTTGGAGAGTGTAATGCTGAAATTTGGGAATTTTTCATTTGGCCATTCCTGAGCCCATTGATTTAGGGATCATAACAGAATCCTTTGAACTGACCTTGCATGAAGTTAGGATTACCAGACTGTTTGTAAATCCTGGAGAGGTACTGGGTGAAAGCAACATGCGAAGTGTTGAAGCACCAGTTAAGTCAATGTCCTGTAATGAAACTTTATCACTGAAATACCTTTGATGCAAGGCAGAAAATGAAATGCTGGTCCTTTAAAAGGTAAGCACATAAGAATSAATTAGCCAGATTTAAATGGAGGTATCAAAAAATAATTTGGTTTAAGTTCTTATTAAATATTTAAGAACTAAGAGGGGAAAGGTAAATTTCAGACATGAATGTTTGTGATACATTATGTAATATGACATAGTCTAACATAGCTCCAGCCCAATGGACAGGTGATTTTAGCGATTAAACTCCTTGCACTGCAGGTGATCTGTGAACACACAGAATAACAGGTAGGCAACAGTAGATATGCAGGAGTAGTAACGCTTTGTGTGTTTAAAAAGGAACCACATTAAATCCAACCAATGGCAATACTTTTAATGTCAGGGAAATTAATTTAGCCTACTTCAGATCACTTAGTAATTACTCTGCTATATTTGAATAATAGAACAGCCTTACAGATTTCAGGCAGTTGACTTGTTCAACTTTGAAGTATTTGTACCAAGGCTAATACATGTGTTTTGATGGAGAAAATCCTGGTTAAAACTAAGAAAAAATACTGAAGTTTGACTTCTGTCAGTCAGTAAATCCTTATTGTGTAAAGAAATGTACCTCTGTCTAACCATAAAACTTTCTGTAAGCATCTTGAAAAACCATAAAACTTCCTGAAAATTGGGAAATTATTCTAGCCTATCCATTTTGCAGTATCATTCGCTTGTTACTGGAAGAGGCTGACCTTGCAGGACTTATGGAAGAAAGGTTTTTCTGACCATATGCATGCCCTTCTGCCTTCCTAAATCCTTTAAACATAAGCTTTGTATACAAACATTGTTTAGGATCTTAAAATTTTGTTTGTCAATCTAAGTATATTTTTAGTATCCTTGACTAAAAGAGAAAGATACCACTGAAGTATGGTTTTAAACTTCTCAACTGCCATGTTATGTTTGCACATTATTCATTGGTGATAACTTGTGCATTTCTAATGAGCTAGCAATGTACGCAGTATACTCAAAGCATTCCTGTTGCTTTGCATTTCCGTTAGGCCTTAATGAGCAAGAATGCTTTCAAGTGCATTCAGTACCCGCAGGTGTCTGAAGAGCTGGGGTACAAGGGTTGTGCTGTGCTCATGGCCTGTATCAGCCTGCTGAGCACTGAATAGCGGCAGTGCCATAACGCAGTCGGTTATTACCTAGATAAAGATCTAATTATCTCTTCACTGAGGTAGTAGTTTTTGGCCCAGTGAAGTAATAAAGTGAAGTTGTAGGTAGTGATTTGTGTAACTTTGAGATAAAGCGTATAGCTGTATGTGCAATTTTTTTAAACGCTTGTTTTCAGCTGAAGTTGCTCTGTAGAGTTAAGTGGACACTACTTATTTGTGGTCTTTTAGTCGCTCTCTGCTATTTCTTGTTTTTCTAGAAGGGCATGACTCTGTTGTAACCTGCTGTTTCACTTCTGCCTCTGTTTCAGGAGCGTAGGTTGTACAGTGGTAGAAATGCTCACTGAGAAGCCCCCGTGGGCAGAGTTCGAAGCAATGGCTGCCATCTTTAAAATTGCCACTCAGCCAACCAACCCCCAGCTACCACCTCATGTCTCCGACCATGCTCGGGATTTCTTGAAACGGATTTTTATCGAGGCCAAGCTGCGACCATTTGCAGATGAACTGCTAAGACACACGTTTGCACACTATCACTAACAGCCTGCCTCAACTCAGCTTGCATCTACTGCATTTATTTCCTATTTGACTGCACTTTTATTTTTATTTTTTACAAAAAAAGGAGAAAAAAGACAAGAGAGAATATTCTCTTGAATCTTTGTTTCACTTAGATTGTAAACAATCTAAATTTTGTATCTAAAATGAGAATCTTCTCTCCCCTGCTCCCACCAGGACTAGAACTTTTTGTTTCTATAATGTACTGATGTGGTTCATGTAGATAAAGCACTTTAGTACATATTTGTTCCTTATTTAAAGGGGAAAAAAAAAAAAAAAAAAAAAGACAAATGCTTGGACAGTCAGGAACTGTGTGACTTTTTCTGACACCGCTGACTGACTCAGGGTGCAGGGAAAAATAGACATGCAGCTGAAGGACGAGAAGGTTACTTCTCTGTGATTCTTCTTTATATTGTAGGTACTTGGGGCAGAGAGTTCTAAGTTCTTATTATACTTTAGCATTTTAATCAGATTCTGGATTTTACAGTTTAAGCTGGAACACGCAGCTCTGAAAGTTAATGATAAAGCTGGAAGAACTTGGAACTCTTTGTACAGCAGCGTGTCTAACCGGTACTTCTATGTGACCAAAAGAAAATAACAAAAAAGAACTCAACACTGATGTACTAGTTAGAGGTTTTGGTGTAGAACTTAATACGAAAATAATTACAGGTAAACAGATTATGGACCCAGACTCCTAGGAACTACTACACTGCAAGGGGAAAATTTCCATAATAGACAAGGGTCAGCTGTTGGATGTAAATAGTTAGGAGAATGCCTCCTGCTGTATCTGCCAAAGAGAACCTCTGTTGCATAAGCTTGGAGGGAGACGGTTATCTTAGATAAGAAAAAACAGTGATGTTGAGAGTCAGTTCTTCTCCACAATCCCATGAATGGCTGGAGGGGAAGGGGAGTGACTAATCCTTGTGCAGTATATGAGTTACTTGATTCAGAATGAGCTATAAGACACGTTTTCAAAGCTTGTCGAGAGGCACTAGGATGGAATGTATGTCAACATCAAGTGCCTGAATAATATAAAATTCTTCCCGTTATGCACTAAAAAAATTGTTTTAGTAACACAATTCAGTCATCTAGGACATGTTGAAAATTCCTGAAATAAAGTTAAACATCTTTTAACACCAGGAATAAGTCACTGAGAAAGATAAGACTCCAGTTATATTTTTAATAAGGTAGCGATGATGAATCCACATGAACGAGGAGGCACAGCACAAAAGATTGTATGAAGAATAGGCCAAAAGCGTAAAGAGAGCCAGCAATTAAATAACATGAGCGTGATTACTCCAGCCTGATAATCCAGATGATTGGTGTTTGTCAGATTTCCAACTGTCATAAAACGTACGTTAATCACTTTTTCCATTTCTGAAAGAGTATAATAAAAGAACAAAAGTAAAACTCTGAAATACTGCTTCTCAGTTGAGAAGTCCAAGTACTGATCAGGTGTAGTGAATAACTGACTTTTCACAACAGGAAAGTCAAACTCTCATATTTTTGTAGAAGAACACAACATAAATAATTTAAAAGGGCATTTGGAAATAAACTATTGGACTACAGAACTGAAATAACGTATACGGTTTTGGATGATTTATTGCTTGCTTTTGTTGTTTTGTAAAGACAGAGCGGGCTGGTACTGTGAACCTTGTCCACTCTGACAAGGCTTTACCTGTTTTGCATCGTTAGAGGACTACCAGAATTATGAAGTGCATGGAGATAGAATAATAAGCTTACCCATTCACATGGTAGTTCACTCATGAGATTTCTGAATTTATTCTGCTAACTTCCAAATTTTGTACCAGAGTGTTACATGAGGAGGAGTGATAAATAAGCAGGAGTATGGATCTATCCTAATCACTTTACCTGTAGTGGAGTAAGAATGATTTTTTTGAGGCTCGCTCTCCTGAGACTGAGAGTGGTGGCTTCTTTGGTTTATGTGACTATTCTACCCAGCTTATAATTTTCTCGGTCAGGGTACACAACTGTGCAAGGTTTTCTGAGCATGGGAAGAACTAGTCAGACCGGGGAAGGTTTAGAAGGCTGAAAGGAAAGCCAGCTTGTACTGGCTTCTCTGTCACTAGATAAAAGCTGTGAAAGCAGCCTTTAAGAAGAATTGGTATGTACTCTGCTGTAAAAGACCTTTGCTTTATAAGCAAAATTTAGTGACAGCAGGGATGGGAAGTTTGATGTAGAGCCTAATAGTTTATGTAGGTAATTTAAAGATCATATAATTGAAATGATTGATTTCAAACAGATTAAGAAGGTACCAAAACCAAGGTGAAAATGTATATAAAAATCAGTAGTGGACAGTGATAATCTGAAAAGGTAAGGAAACTTTACATTACCAAAAAAGGACATTAAAGGGAAAATGTAACCAGGTTTATCTGTAGCGTTCATAACATTTAAATATACTATTCTAAAAAGAAACTGCACTCTCTGAAGCTTGAAAATTTTCAGAATCTAGTTTTCTTATAATGTGTCCTTTTTGTGAGACAGTGCTGGGTCATGTATATTGCAATATCACTTCCTCATTGTGATTTTTAATTACTGAATAATTGAGTTTGCTGCTTTTGTGCCTTTTCTAAAAAGTGGCATTCAGTCATGACAACGGTAAGCATTTTGGAGCCAGGAAAAAAAGAATTGGCAGAATGCATTTTCTTTGATTTCTTTGACGTATCAGAAAGCTGCCAACATAAAGACAATGCTTCTTAAATGAAGATGACATTTACCAGTTCCAGTGATTCTACTAAAATTTTAGTAATTTAACCAAGATTAGGCTTGAGCTGGTTTTTTGKTTTTGTTTTTGTTTTTTTTCCCACCCTATGGAGAATTTGTCTACTGACTTAAGCAACTTACAGTAAATTAGATGGTTATTAACATAAATGTTTTGAGCTAGAAATAATTATGAAGCTAAATCAGACTTTTACCAAAAGGTTAGCTAATATTTATCCCCTGTTGGGGTAATGTAGTAAAACAAGCTGTGTTAGATAACGTAGTACCTCTGTATACAATGTCTGTAAAACACTTACCTTGACTACTGGCGTGACAATGAACAAACCCTAGTTCTAGGGGTTGAGAGGGCGCATGGAATTGCATGCTTAAAACTCCATTGGAGGAGGGCTGCAGAGCCAAGATTCCTGCTTTCAACTTCTAGTATCTTACTAACAAAGATACCAGCATTTTAGAATCATGAATCATTCTTAATTGTTGAATCCAATTACTAGAAAATGCCAGTGAAAACAATACTGTTGCAGGGTTGTTCTGCTTTTCTGTAAATGCCATGATGAAGCTATGCTCTCAAAAAATAAGGATCGAGGTTCACAGTGAGTATGCATATTTTCAAAGGACTGACTTATCTGCTAATGAATTTTATTATCCTGTTTGTTGCACGTATTAAGTAACAAAAGTCAAGCTACTTCTGTAGTATGGTTTTAATGGTGTAACTAACAGTCCTGTTAGAGTGCGACTGAAAGTTTCAGTCGTGTTAGAGCAAGTTGTTTATTTTTAATTTGGGTGATAGAAATATCCCTGCAAGGACTTAAAAAGGTATGGATGTAATAACTGCAAAGTTAAATCTACATAGACTTTTTTCCTTGACGGTTTAAATATAGTCTTAAAATTTTAACTTGATTTGCAATTTGATTTGTAGCTTAACAGTCCTTTCAGTATAGCAAAATGAGAAGTTATTTGGGTTTTTTTTTTAGCTAGTGCCTTTTTAGCTGTATGCCTTAATTTTGTTCATATTTGAACACCATATTGAAATATGTCATACAATTCCATGTCACCAAAACAGCCTTAGAGTATGGGTTTTTTCAACGTGCCCAAACCAGAATTCGCCTAACTGCATTGAAAAGTGTACTTTAGTTATCTGCTGCAGACATTTAAATTGAGAGTTTTAAAAAGTGATTTTTGGACCACTTCCCGAAGGCTTCCGGTGCTAATACAGGTTTTGTATTTGCATTTTGGAGATTGTACACTGATGCGTGTACCGGAAAAATGACTTTTCTGCACTCACATAAATACTATTAGAGTTGAGATTTGGCTTCCTAGCTCTGGGTACTAGACTCTGGGTTTACTGTAGAGACCGCAGGAGAGTTCTTAACGGACTTGAAATTACAGTCAGTAYGTTTGTAAATGTGGTACTGTGTTAAAAGCTCTTTACTTTCAATACACAGGAATATGATGTGTCTAAGCAAATCAACAGATTTCTTAGTGAAGCTAGCATCGTGCCCGTGAAATTCTTTCTTGTGTCTTTTGGATAATCCTAATCCTGCCATTGTCTTGACTGAAAGCCTTGCAGCACCTGTAGGTACAGCACAGTACAGCAAGCCATTCTTTCGGCCAACATAGAGCAATGTCTAACTGCAGCTTCAGAGACTTGAGCAAATTGGTCAGATCTACAGTTATTTATAACCAATTTCTTACTTTTCCAATCTTGAAAGTCTTTGTCACGCATATAGAAAAGCATAATGTGTGTGCTTGAATGTAAGTCCCTATGGTGTTTCTGGAAAAGCAAAAGTATTACCGCCAGTATCATTTCTTCTTGCTGGTAACTTGCTGTCTTGTGTTAATGACAAGTCTGCAGTGTAAAATCACATACAATTACCAAAGCTTTTCTATCCCCATATACATATAGCCAAAAGTGATGTTTCATGGATTAGTACTGTTACTTATAGATACATATATATCCATCAGTAAGCTATTGCTAACTGAGTAAAGCAGGTACTAGTAAAAAGTGATAGATACGGCCCATATTTAAGAGATTTGGGTGTTTATAGTTGCTGTTTTCATGTGCAAAATTCATGCTGGCATTAAAATGAAGAGTTTGCTTTTTAAAACTCTTTTTAACTTCTTACTGTTGTCGTTCTAAAATTAATGCATAAGCTTGGTGACTAAACCTGGTGACTTGTATAGCCAGGTTTGAGCTTTGGGACATTTAAGGAATGCCATGAAGACAAGTAGATTTGTGACCTGAACTGCTCTGTGCGCCTTAGTAAGAACATTTCAAAGCTGCCGGGGAGCAGTCCRCTTGACGTGACAGCCAAATGGCACTCACAGATACCTGGGTGTCGATGCTGCCTTCAGGAGGAGCCACAAACGCACACCGAAGCGGGCAGGCAGAATTGCCACCAACCTGGGGTTTCTGAATCAAAATCCTTGATCAGAAACAAAGGAGCTCCTTTCTCTTTTTATTTCCCCCACTTGGTCTGCACGGTTTATTTTTCTTTCTAGTTGGCATAACTTAAATACTGCATAGGTGGTGGCCATTGATAGCTCCTGAATAAGGTGCGAGTTAATGCACAGCTTTATACCAGGGCCCCATCACTTGAATCCAGGACGCTGCAGCTCCCCGCTTGCTGGAGCAACCCTTGGGTTTTCTCTAGCAATACGTGCACGTACGCATTTGAGGGGTAGATGGGATGGAGGAAATGAAGTTTCTCATGTTTCGAAGCACCGATGCTAGCAGTCACGCTTTGGCTAGGTCTTAGTTTTCATAATCTTACTTTAAAGGGAGAGGAACTGGATTAAAACACGTAAAAATTGTATCTCATGGTCCAGCCCTTATGTTGAGTCCACCAATGAGGACTGGAGGTCAGGGTATTCTGTCGAGAGATAAGGAAAAGGATACTCTCTAACTCCGGAGTGGATATTCATGGGAAATATTTCAGAGGTTTTTCATGTCTTTTACCCCAAAACTAGAGGAACCTTTTCCCCAGAGGTTATATAATGTGGATTTAAAAACAAGGATTGCATTTTCTTTTCTGAACAGGCATTAGATTGTCAGTTCCCTAGTGTTTGTTTCTCGTTGATACCAGTATAAAAGGCGGTGTCATCCTAAAATTGGAACGGTTTATTAAAGCATAGTGTCTGTCATCTCAGACCTCGCAGGAGTTGTATAATGGAGTATCACTGTAAATACGTGGAGGAGACTTAGATGAATTGGAGCGTAGGCTTTTAGTTTTCATGAAGCTATGAATAAAAATTTGTAAATTTACTCTTGATCTAATGTACATTTTTATGTAGCCATTAAATTCTCTATTTAATCTATCAGTTTCTCACTGTAAATGTTTTTACTCTCAGTTGAATGCTGGGCACAGTTTGTAATGTATGTACACAAAGGTGTTTTTTTCTATCAACGTTGACTTTTTTGCACATTTTTGGAAATATTTAATTTGTACACTGATTTAATACTCTGACCAATTGTTGATGGGTGTATGAGAATCACGTGTGTGTGCAATGTACTACTGTCTGGATGTATGGTTTTTTATTACTTTTGAGATGTTGCTACCAGTAACTGCACTGCTGTTGCTGCTTTACATGGAATATCTTGTGTATAAAAAAAAGATAAAAACGATTAAAAAATTAGCCTATGGTTATCTTGGTTGAGGAACTCAGGAGTTGAGCATCGCTTACTAGTTCGGTTTGTCTGACAACCTTCCAAACTTAAAAACAAACAAACAAACAAACCCCCCTTGTAATTCTGTGTATGCATTGAATGTGTGTGTGTATATATATCCAGTAATCTTATTCCACAATTTCATTTCTACATTTTTATGAACTTGTTTTTTAAGGGTACTATGTTTAGTTAGAATAATTAAATATATAAAAGCTTTGAGAGATGATTTACTAGATAAATATATTTTCAGCTGGCTGATGTTCAAAATATTTTTTTAATTTTTGTTTTTAACCATTCAAAATGTATTTGTATTTCCAAAATCAGACACGAATTGTACTTAGAAATATATTAAAACACTCTGTAGGGACAACAGTGTGATTTCTCTTTTAAGAATTTTGTATTTTAGAGCAATGTGGAATGTCAGTCTCGTACTTGAGTTTCCAATTGGCTTTTTTTTTTTTTTTTTTTTTTTTTTTTTTTTTTTTTTTTTTTTTTTTTTTTTTTTTTTTTTTTTTTTTTTTTTTTTTTTCTCTGCCTTTCCCGTTCTCTCCCCGCCGCTACGTGGGTGTTTCGGGGTGCAGCTGCCCGCTGTAACGAGGCCCCGCTCCCCTGCCCGCCCGCGCCTCTCCCCGCGGCGGGGGCGGCCCCGGGAACAGAAAATCGATGGCACTCGGCCTGGGGCGCCCGCTCCGTGCCCCCTCCCCTCCCGCGCGGCGGAAGTGACGCGCTGGGCGCTGGCGTGCGGCGGGCGCTGCGCGGCGGCCATGGGCAGGAAGGAGCGGGGTGAGCAGCCCGCGGCGGCGCGGGGCCGGGAGCCCGGCGGGGAGCGCCCCGGCGGCGCGGGGCCGGGGGCGAGCGGGGCGGGGAGGTCCGCGCTGGGGTGTGCCGCGGGCCCGGGTGGCGGCCGTGCCCCGCGTCACAGCTGCGGCTTTGCTCCCAGATAAGAAGAAGTCCAAGAAGCGCCATTACGATGACGACGAAGACGATGAAGACGAAGCTCCCGGCAAGGAGTCGCAGGAGGCGGTGCCGTCTGCGGCGGGGAAGCAGGTGGAGGACAGCGGCACCAAGGTGGACGAGTACGGGGCGAAGGACTACCGGCAGCAGATGCCCCTGAAGGCCGACCACTCCTCGCGTCCCCTCTGGGTGGTACGTGCGGCCGCGGGGCCCGCCTCGGGGCTCCGCTTGCTCCGGGGGGTCGGTGAAGGAGCACCCGCCTCSCTGTAGGGCTAGCGGTTCCCCTTCACTGCGGCTGTCACAGACTAACGTGGGCTGCGGGCCTGGGCAGGCGGCCTGGCTGCTGCAGATCTGCCCCTTGTCGGTGAGGTTTGTAAGGGGAACGGGCAGGGACGTGCGGGCTCTGGGGGTTCCCCCCCGTAAAGAAGCCGGGACCGTGCCGCAGACCGACCGGCAAAGCACGCTCTGCTCTCGGGAGTCCAGCGGGGACACCGAGAAAAAGGGTTTGTGCGCGGGTGGAGAGAGCCTGCGCCTGGGCTTGGCCTTGGCAGCTCAGCCAGACCGAGGTTTGCCCTAGTTCTGGGGGGTGGGCGAGCGCGGTACCTGCGGCGCCCGTGCGGGGACAGTCGGGCTGTGAGCAGCGTGAGGCCGCCCGAGGTAACGCTGCCAGTCCCTGCCAGGGAGCCCCTCGGAAAGCCTGGGTGAACTGCTCCTGTCCCAGCAGTCTCCTCGCAGGTCCCCTCTCTGTCGGGCATCCCCTGCTGTGCGTGTGCCATCGACCGGACGGGGCAGTGGAGCACCTCAAGCCAGATGTTTCTGGGAGGGAGGTAAAATGGCTTGTGGAAGTGACTGCATTGGCTAATGACACAAGTGCGATCTGTTGTTGCAGTGACACAGTAGCGGGGTGTGTATGTTGGAATGAAACAGCGTTAAGACAGGCTGGCCTCATCGTCTGTAACTGGTGTCGTTGGTTTTTTCTGCCCTGAAAGGGACGTCAGTAAACCTGTCCAAGACACCGCCAGTCGTACAAGCGTATAGAGAAGAGGTGGTTGCTCTGCTGGCATCTGCAGGGCGTCTGTCACTGAATGCTGTGACACACAAGTGCCATCTCTTCTCTTCCGTTCATTCTGTGTAAAATGAGTGAGGAGTTTTGTTCTGTTTCAGGAGAATGGGGCTGGAAGCTTGCCTCTGCTCAAGCAATTTGCTTAGCATTAAAAAGGAAAAAATACCCCAGGATGTCAATCTGGAAAAGCTTAATTGATCTGGGTGTGGTTTATTCTTGGTGCCATAGAAGGGACACAGACAAATCAATGTGTGGACCCTTTCAGAAGACAAAAGTTGTATGTTCCTGTGTCTCCTTCCATGTCTGTTGCTGGTTTTTGTGGTTCTGCGTAAAGTTGTCTGTCTTCTTTAAAGTGCTTCAACACCCTGATGGGGAAGAATAGCTACAGTAAAATATATTAGATATATATGCTAAACTTATGTTAGTTTTGTGTTTTGTTTGTGGTTGTTATTTTTTTAAAATTGGTTCTTTGTTTCTAAAATTACTTTCTTGTTTTTCTTGTAGTTTCATCATTAGGGCAAACACTTTTTTTGAAACCCTATGATGCATTTCCACCTAAATACTGGAATATGTCTTTCTCATAATGGCTGCTTTATAGGTAGGAAATTCCTTATTCTGCTCAACTAATGCTGTTGTGCCTTCAGCATTTCTTTTTATTTCTGTAGGCTCCTGATGGCCATATTTTTCTGGAAGCCTTTTCTCCAGTTTACAAATACGCACAGGATTTTTTGGTTGCTATTGCTGAGCCTGTGTGCAGACCAACCCACGTTCACGAGTACAAGCTGACTGCTTACTCACTGTATGCTGCTGTTAGTGTTGGCTTACAAACAAGCGACATCACAGAGTATTTACAAAAACTGAGCAAGACTGGTGTCCCAGATGGAATAATTCAGTTTATCAAGGTAAGACTATTTTATTGGCATTGGAAATATATCTACTGCTACTAGTGAAAACCTTTTCTGCTGCCTCTGCTTAATTGATTTTTTTTTTTTAATCATTAATTCATCAGTTTTACCTTGTTATTCTATTTTGTCACTGTTTCAAGAAAACAGAGGATTTGTCTTACTTTTTGTCTTTTTTCTATAGTATATTATTGCACAAATGCTACTTCCACAATATACCCTGGGTGCGGTTTATTGCTTTTAAAGAAAAAAAAGTATACCAAAGTGTCTGCGTACACACTTCCAGCCAGTAGGAATTGCACGTGGGGAAAGTTTCCTCAGATTTGCTCTGGAAGATGACTATGAATGTGGGAAGCAGTCTGGAATAGCTGGGCACTATAAAACAATAGCTTACCTTATCCTGCAAGTACATTCTTGCAGTCTTGGAAGCAGATTGGAATTGGGTATAAAAACTGAATATCTGTGACTGATCTCCTGCGTGAGATGATGTGCGCGTGTTCTAAAAATACCTTTTCAGGTTTGTTCCATAAGTATAACAACATTGCAAGTAAATGTTTTATGATACCATGCTTCCCCACAAAGACCTAAACTGCATTGCAGCATTTGGTCCCAGACATAGAATCGCTCTTTTGCATATTCCTAATGACTGCTCTTGTTCGTTTGTAGCTGTGTACTGTCAGCTATGGGAAGGTGAAGCTGGTACTGAAACATAACAGGTAAGTGGCTTCTCCCTTAACTAGTGTGGCAGAGGAAGTCCTCCAAGTGCACAGCTCTGCATAAATGAGTGGTCGCAGTAGCTTTTGAGTCTTACAGCTGCCAGCTGGGTGTAGCATCTGTCAATACAAGATTGCTTTTTCAATTGTTGAAAGTGTTTAATATGTTAGTCGATGAATTCAGTTTGGCTGTCCTGAGCCACTACTGGTTATCATTACATTTTTAAAAGTAAGTTGCGGATTTGATACTCTAGCTTGTTTCTTTATTGCTTGGACTTGCAACAGGTTTTCAGATAATTGTTTCATTTATTCCTTCCTAATTTACATGAGCCTGGCTTGACAAGTTTTTCTACAGCTGTCCTTCAGTCTCAGGTATTCTGACTTGTAACCCATTTATTCAGGAAGGATAAGCAAATCCAGTGGCAAGAGGTGTGTGCTTGTTACTGGGTTGAATCTGATTTGTTTTAAACATGGAAGATAATGTTGGAAGGGACCTTGAGAGATCAGCTAGTTTAGAGCTGACCAATTTTATATAAACCTGTGATTCTGTGGTAGGGAGAGACAGCAGAAACCTGAAGCCTACGTCTGTACCTTGCCTGTGTTTTCTCTTTCTCCTTTTATTTCTTTTGCAAAGTTCTCTGTTGTCTGACAGCCATAGATAAGCCCTGGGACTATAATCTAATGCTCTGCTTGTGCTGCTGTTTTTTTGAACCTGCTGCTTTGGGTAAAACTAACGCTAGTATTACTAGCAGGTTTTTGTCGTCTTCCTAGGTGTTTCTGAGAAAAAGATTTCTCCCATGCCAGTTCAGACTTAAGTCTCTCTTGGCTCACATTTTAACTGTGATCTCCAACCAGTGTCATTATTGATGAATCTCCAGGGAGAGAAACAATTTCAGGATGCACTAATTTAAATTTTTAGATGGCTTGTGTTTTGGAGGTTTGGGGTTTCTGTCTTTTGGGCTTTTTTGGTCCTGTGGGCAGGACTTTAAAACACCACATCCAGTGTTTTCACAGACTCACGTCAATTCAGTCTCAAAAAAATTGACTTGTGTCACATGTCACAAATAAGACATGTATGAGAGAGCTCTCTCTAGGCAGTTCTGCTGGAGTTTTCCCACTCGTGTTATTTTAGAGAACATTTGAGCAAGGTGGATAACTGCAAAGTACATGATGCTTTCGGTATGAGGCATCTTTTAAAAATTTTGATTGTCATAATTTCTTTATTTTTAAATTACCACCCCCAAGATGCGATACTTGAGAGTGCGTCTGGGATAGCTATATATTTAAGTATCTATGCCACTCTTCCTGTAAGTTATTCAGTTGATTAGTTCATAAAATGTTTTTCTTTATTCTTTAATTTTAGATATTTTGTAGAAAGTACCCACCCGGATGTCATTCAGCAGCTTCTGCAAGACCATGTTATTAGAGACTGTCGCCTGAGAAATGCTGAGGGTGAAGAAACAGAGCTTATTACAGAGACATTCGCAAGTAAATCAGCGGTATGTTTGGGCATGTTTTAAAGTGATTGAATTAACATTAGATAAACTGTTGAGTAGTTTGGAGTGATTATTGTTTGTTTGTTGTATCAGCATTTGCTTTCAGTTCTGTCAGCAGTGATCTGTGCCTCCTTAATGAGCCCAAATTTAGTGGGTGGTTGGGGGGGTGTCTCTCATGAAACCTTTGGTGAAAACTCCTGTCCATCTATTTCAGATTTCCAAATCTAGTGAAGGTGGCTTTGGTCCGTCAACATCACAGGGAACAGATGCTCAGAATAAGCCAGATGTCCCAGCTGACTTACTTGAGTTTTATGAACAGATGGACAAAGATGAGGAGGAGGAGGAGGAAACGCAGACAGTATCTTTTGAAGTCAAGCAGGTATGAGTATTTTAGTCGCTGTAAAAGACGACAAAAAATGTTTCTATAAATACATTAGCAACAAAAAGAGGGCTAAGGAGAATCTCCATCCTTTATTGGATGTGGGAGGAAACATAGTGAGAAAGGATAAGGAAAAGGCTGAGGTACTTTATGCCTTCTTTACCTCAGTCTTTAATAGTAAGACCAGTTGTTCTCCAGGTACCCAGCCCCCTGAGCTGGAAGACAGGGATGGGGAGCAGAATGAAGCCCCCATAATCCAAGGGGAAATGGTTAGTGACCTGCTACACCACTTGGACACACACAAGTCTATGGGGCTGGATGGGATCCACCCAAGGGGACTGAGGAAGCTGGCGGAAGTGCTCACCAAGCCACTTTCAATCATTTATCGGCAGTCCTGGCTAACCGGGGAGGTCCCAGTCGACTGGAAGTTAGCAAATGTGATGCTCATCTACAAGAAGGGCCGGAAGGAGGATCCGGGGAACTACAGGCCTGTCAGTCTGACCTCGGTGCTGGGCAAGGTTATGGAGCAGATCATCYTGAGTGCCATCACRYGGYAYGTACAGGACAACCAGGTGATCAGGCCCAGTCAGCATGRGTTTATGAAAGGCAGGTCCTGCTTGACYAACCTGATCTCCTTCTATGACAAGGTGACCTGCTTAGTGGATGAGGGAAAGGCTGTGGATGTTGTCTACCTAGACTTTAGTAAAGCCTTTGACACCGTTTCCCACAGCATTCTCCTGGAGAAACTGGCTGCTCATGGCTTGGACGGGTGTACTCTTCACTGGGTAAAAAACTGGCTGGATGGCTGGGCCCAAAGAGTGGTGGTGAATGGTGGCCAGTCAGAAGTGGTGTTCCCCAGGGCTCAGTATTGGTGCCAGTTCTGTTGAATATCTTTATCAATGATCTGGATGAGGGGATCGAGTGCTCCCTCAGTAAGTTTGCAGATGACACCAAGTTGGGTAGGAGTGTTGGTCTGCTTGAGGGTAGGAAGGCTCTACAAAGGGAGCTGGACAGGCTGGATTGATGGGCCGAGGCCAACTGTATGAGGTTCAACAAGGCCAAGTGTTGGGTGCTGCACTTTGGCCACAACAACCCCATGCAACGCTACAGGCTGGGGGAAGAGTGGCTGGAAAGCTGCCTGTCGGAAAAGGACCTGGGGGTGCTGGTTGACAGCCGGCTGAATATGAGCCGGCAGTGTGCCCAGGTGGCCAAGAAGGCCAACAGCATCCTGGCTTGTATCAGAAATAGTGTGGCCAGCAGGACTAGCGAAGTGATCATGCCCCTGTACKTGGTCACTGGTGAGGCCGCACCTCGAATGCTGTGTTCAGTTTTGGGCCCCTCACTACAAGAAAGACATTGAGGTGTTGGAGTGCATCCAAAGAAGGGCAATGAAGCTGGTGAAGGGTCTAGAGCACAGGTCTTATGAGGAGCAGCTGAGGGAACTGGGACTGTTTAGCCTGGAGAAGAGGAGGCTGAGGGGAGACCTTATCGTGCTCTACAACTACCTGAAAGGAGGTTGTAGCGAGGTGGGTGTTGGTCTCTTCTCCCAAGTAACAAGCGATAGGAYGAGAGGAAATGGCCTCAAGTTGCGCCAGGGAAGTTTAGATTGGATATTAGGAAAAATTTCTTCACTGAAAGGGTTGTCAAGCACATTGGAACAGGCTGCCCAGGGCAATGGTTGAGTCACCATCCCTGGAGTTATTTAAGAGACGTGTAGATGTGGTGCTTAGGGACATGGTTTAGTGGTGGACTTGGCAGTGCTAGGTTAACAGTTGGACTTGATGGTCTTAAAGGTCTTTTCTAACCTAAATGATTCTATGATTCTCTCCATTTGTAGCTTTGGGGAATGTGCCCAGGACTTGCAAATAAGCATGAGAACTTAATGTAAAGTACTGTGGCTCTTTGTTTGATAGGGGAGGTCACTGGAAGTCATTAACATTTCTTTCCTTTTGCCTTCCAAAATCTTAGGATCATTTTCTTCAGTACAGAGGGCGGCAGACTGGGTATTGTTCTTTCCCTGCCCGCAAGAGATAGTTCTTTTTGGGTTTTGGTTTTGTTTTGTTTTGTTTTCTGGGTTTTTTTTCATGATTCGTATTTGCAGAAGAAACTCTTGATGGTTCTGATTTCATAGCTTGAGAAGGGTAGCTGGAGGTTGGAGCACAGTCCTGGCTTGACCTTCAGAGAGTTTTTGTAAAATTTCTCAAGTTGTTTTTGGACTTGGTGATTCTAATGATGTCTTACTGGGGAAAACAGAAATTTTTTAAAAAGATAACTTAGTAGCTACTTTGTTTATTTTAAAAAACCCAAACCAAACCAACAACCTCTTGGTGATTGAATCAACCTGTCATTGTGCTGGAATAACTGCATTACCAGGGTATGAAGATTTTCCAGATAACAGATGTGCAGCTTTGGTAGGTTCTTCTGTGTAACACACAGAACCTTTTGTGTCTGTTATTGAGCTCTTTGTTGCAGGATTTCAGGGTGTAGTTTAGTCACTGCCGGATAAACAACGCATCTGAGATTAATGCGTCATGTTCTTCCATCTGTCTAAATAGCCCTCTCTAATATCAACTGTTATTTAAAATGTTTGAGGGGGGCGGGGGTGGTCACGAATAAAGTTTTTGGAATAAACTTTAACTCTTGCAGACTTTGTGAGCATCAAAGATAAATGTAACTTCACGTGGTACTATATAATCTGGTTGTTTGGAAAAAAAAAAAAAGAATTAATTCAGATGTGGAGAATTTACCATCTGAAGCTTTGTTCCCTCTTCAGGAGATGATTGAAGAACTTCAGAAGCGTTGTATCCATTTGGAGTACCCCTTGCTGGCAGAATACGATTTCAGAAATGATTCCGTGAATCCCGATATTAATATAGATCTGAAACCTACAGCTGTTCTCAGGCCCTATCAAGAGAAAAGCCTACGGAAGATGTTTGGAAATGGGCGAGCCAGATCTGGTGTTATTGTCTTGCCATGTGGTAAGTTTCTGGGTTGGTATTTAGGGGTTTTGTTCTTTATTTGCCTTAGGGAAGTAACTTCCAAATATGACAGCTGCTTAGATTTCATACAGTAGTAGGGACTGTTCTGGGTACTGGTATGCAGAGTCCTGTTGGTTTTTAGCGAGTGGGTGGCAAGGCTGTGGTGAGGGAGAGCCTGGTTGATAGGGCTGTCAGGCATCTGCTTAACAGAGCTGTCAGTATCCCTGTAGTGACTGAAGAACTGGTTTGTGGTTGTGGCAGCTTCAAATTACCATTCATGCTTTCACTGTTCCCTCTAAGTCAGCTCTGCTTCAGTCTCTTCCAGTGACATGTAAAGCTGTTGGCATTGGAATAATTTGTTCCTTGGTTGGTGATAGGGAGACTGGGGGGAACTGGGAATACAAATATGGCATAAGGGGGGTGCAAGGAAGAAAAGAGCTTGTCCGCACAAGTTCTGGGCAGGGGAGCTTGAGAAAGAAGTGAGAAATGTGCAGATTGGGACAACCTATGGGAAGCAATGGAAAAGGGAGAGAACAGGAGACTGCATGCCAGTGCCCTTGGTATTGGGGGTGGAGGAGGCACATAGGAGATACAGCGAGGGCCTGAGAGAGTGTGTAAGGGATGCTGGAAGAAGTGTGAAGAAAGAATGGAAAGATTTAAGGACTTGCTATGTGGGGGAACGAACATAGCTGGTGGGGGCAGTGGGATAGATCAGCTCTAGGAGAAGCTTTCTATAGCCACCTGGAATTTAACATGCTTTTGAAATTAAGAAAGCATTAAACTGATTGCTTCTAATTGGCAAAGCCATAGTTTACAATGATTTTCTTGAGAAAATACAGTTACGTGTCCAGTAGACAATCCAGCTGGTTTTTTAGAAGTGAATACTGCGTTTCTTTAAGGCTATTATAGTAAAGAAACAATGAAGAACTTGCCCTTACGTGATTTCATATCCCCTCACAGTTTTCCTGTTTTCCTTTGCTCTTTTTTGTTTTGTTTTTTTTTCCCCTCCTACTCCAGTGATAGCTGAGAGATGACTAATGAATATCACTCTTCCCCTGCAGGTGCTGGCAAGTCTCTAGTTGGAGTGACAGCTGCATGTACTGTCCGCAAGCGGTGTCTGGTCCTTGGTAATTCTGCAGTGTCTGTAGAGCAGTGGAAAGCCCAATTCAAGATGTGGTCCACCATTGACGACAGTCAGATATGTCGGTTCACTTCCGATGCCAAAGACAAGCCCATTGGCTGTTCTATTGCTATCAGCACATATTCTATGTTGGGACACACGACGAAAAGATCCTGGGAAGCAGAAAGAGTAATGGAGTGGCTTAAAAGTCAAGAGTGGGGTCTTATGATACTTGATGAAGTACATACTATCCCTGGTAAGGAAATGGTGTATAACCTTTCATGTTATATACACTGTTAATGTTACTCTGCTCTTTTAGAAGTGGTGTTTTTTTGCTGTCTTTCTCATGATTAATAGAGTGAGTAAACCTGTGGCGTAGGGTTTTGAGACAAGTAAACTACCTTGTTCTATGTTCTTTTTTTTCTTTTTTTCCCCCCTGATACTACAGAGTTTAGCTGACCATTAGTTTTCTGAAATCCTTCAAATTAGACGCTGTGTTTTCTATAATGGCAATGTAAAACACAAGTGCCTTCTCCTTCTGTGTAGGTTGATTAAGTGCTCTTAAGGTACCTGAATTACATTTGTATAATTTTGCTGTAGACAAATTTGAACAGGAGAGGAATTCATCTGCCTTCTTTTCATTGAGATGTAGTGGCACTGTAGGCTAGCTTTTAATATCTATTTCTACTCAATAAAATATGAGTAACCATAGTGATTACTGTCCAGAAATAGCTGTTGTATTTGAAATTACAGTGTAGTTGAGATCTATGATCTGAGTGCACCCTCAGCAAGTTTGCAGATGACACCAAGCTGAGTGGTGCGGTTGACAAGCCTGAGGGACAGGATGCCATCCAGAGGGACCTGGACAAGCTCGAGAAGTGGGCCTGTGTGAACCTCATGAGGTTCAACAAAGCCAAGTGCAAGGTCGTGCACCTGGGTTGGGGCACCCCCGGTATCAATACAGGCTGGGSGATGAAGGGATTGAGAGCAGCCCTGCTGAGAAGGACTCGGGGGTACTGGTGGATGAAAAGCCGGACATGAGCCAGCAATGTGTGCTCGCAGCCCAGAAGGCCAACCGTATCCTGGGCTGCATCAAAAGAAGCATGGCCAGCAGGTCGAGGCAGGTGATTCTGCCCCTCTGCTCTGCTCTGGTGAGACCCCACCTGCAGTACTGTGTCCAGCTCTGGAGCCCTCAGCATAAGAAAGCCACAGACCTGTTGGAGCAGGTCCAGGGAGGGCCACAAAAATGATCGGGGAATGGAACGCCTCTCCTATGAAGAAAGGCTGAGAGAGTTGGGGTTGTTCAGMCTGGAGAAGAGAAGGCTTTGGGGAGACCTTATTGCAGCCTATCAGTACTTAAAGGGGGCTTATAAGAAAGGTGGGGACAAACTTTTTAGCAGGGCCTGTTGYGACAGGACARGGGGTAWTGGTTTTAAACTAAAAGAGGGTAGATTTAGACTAGATATAAGGAAGAAATTTTTTATGCTGAGGGTGGTGAAACACTGGAASAGGTTGCCCAGAGAGGTGGTAGATGCCCCATCCCTGGAACCATTCAAGGTCAGGTTGGACGAGGCTCTGTGCAACCTGTTCCAGTTGAAGATGTCCCTGCTCATCGCAGGGGGTGTTGGACTAGATGACCTTTAAAGGTCCCTTCCAATCCAGACTATTCTATGATTCTATACTGTTGGAAAGCAATAATGTAGTATTAAAGTGTTGGTGGAATAATCCTGGCTAAAAATACCACCCAGGATTCTGTTAGCTGCTTTACCTTGTTCTCATGATTTCATTTGAATATAATTTGGTGTCTACAAAAATGAGGATTTCAGAAGTAGACCTTGATGATTAACTGCCATTTTATCAAAATAGCATATTGCTGCCACCATTCTTTGACTTCTGTTCTTTCTTGGTTTCATAAAAATTAAGGTATAGAATCTCCTCTGTATCTTCAGATTCTGCAATTACAGGATCTCTAGCAATACTAAAGATGAGTAATTCTGCCATGTACTAGAAGTCCTGAATGTGGCAGAGTCAGCCAAGAGTCCTTGTGTCATAGTTCTTTCTATGAAATACTATATGACCTAAAACAAGCCATGTAACCTCTGAGTATATTAATTTTCTCTTGGGAAATAACACAGATGCCAGRAGGTTTACTGGGATTTTCAGAGTACACTGAAGATGTAAACTAAAGCTGCAGTCAGTGTGAAGTTTTGCTGTGTAACACATATTTGTTAAAAGTATATGTGAAATGGGGTAAAATTTCCCAACACTGTGCTTGCTTTGTGTTCAGGAGTTGATGAAAGTGTTTTTTTAAGTTGCAGTATTTGTCTTCTAAATCCATTCAGGAAAGTAAACAGAGAATTTGTCTTGCATTTCTCAGCAAAAATGTTCAGACGTGTGCTCACTATTGTACAAGCTCATTGTAAACTGGGGCTGACTGCTACCCTGGTCAGAGAAGATGATAAAATTGTTGACCTGAACTTCCTGATCGGACCAAAGCTCTATGAAGCCAACTGGATGGAGCTGCAGAACAGTGGCTACATTGCTAAAGTCCAGTGTGCTGAGGTGATGCTCTGCTTTTTGGTACTACTAGTGTTTGTTTAGTACACTTATAACTTTTTTTTTAAGGAAGATGTATAAAATTTTAAATATTTAACTGGGAAAAACAGATGCCCTTATGACTTTTCATTTACTTTGTAGCTTAGGCAAGGCTGTCGCTGGTCAATATGAACATGTGGCAAATCCAGTAGCCACATGTTCTTCAGCCGCATGTTCTTCAGAGTGACTTCAGCACTCTTTCTCTTTGCGGGGTTTGTGGTGTTTGATCAGCTGTCTCCAAGTCAGCATTTGGAAATGTGAACAGTGGTTGCAGTACTGTAGACCTAGTTCGACGCACTTGACATTCGTGTTGTCTGACTTGACTTCATATCTTAAGCTCAGTTCTCTGTGGTAGCGTAACATCGTAAAATCATGTTATGATGAGCATAACATCAGGTGGTATGCTGGAAGCTGCTTTTTAGAGACTTCAACTGGTAGACAGTCTGTAGTCATTTGAGGAAAATTCTTGTAACTCTTAAAACAAAGAAGGATAGTAGAAAGTTTAAAAAGAAAAAACATAAGAAAAGACCTGCTTATTTCAAGCCTGAATGCATGAGGGTGAAAATTGAAAACATAGGGCTGGATCTTACTGTTTCTTTCCAATATAATGGTGTGTGACCTCTGTTCTTTCCAGCATATGGATGAGATAAAAATCCAGTATCAGAGAAGCAGAAACCTTTCACACAGGCACATTAGAACGTTAAAGTAACCTTTCTGGGTCAGACTAAAGGTCTAACTTAATATATTGTCTCTGATAATTGTCAAGTAAGGTTCTTAGGGAAGAGTATAAAAACAGGGCGAACATATCTGTTACTTCTCCAAGCCCTCAATCATTTGAGCTGTACGTGGTTTCTGTGTAACCATCAGTGGGTTTCTTTTTCATTAACTTGTCCAGACTCCTGTTGAATGGAAGTAAAGTTTTAGCAGCTACAACTTGCTGTGGTGGAGTTTCATAACTTAACTGTCTCTTGGGTTTTTCCTGGGGGTTTTTTGCTTTCTTCTTTTTTTTTTTTTTTTTTCCTTTTCCTGTTTGTGTTTTTTTTGTGTTGGTTTTTTGTTGTTGGTTGTTTTTTTTTAAACCTGTCTTTCTAGTTTCATGCAATTCTTCCTAGCTCTGGTATTGGAATAAAAGATGCAGATGAAGGTCAGCTGTTCTCCTTTTGAACTATGTGCAAACTGGAGGTTGTAGAAGGGAAAAAACCCACAACTATTTTTAAGTAATAGAATGCAAATGAAGAGCATCTAGAAAATAACTAGGTTGAAGGGAGAGTAACTAGTCTGCAAATTCAAATTTGACTGTTTAGGCACTTTGGTTAATTCTGCCTTGGGAGCATAATTCTTCTCAGTCCTTGAACTGCCCTTTAGACACTGAGAAGTGAAGCATGGGCTACCTTTGTTCTGAATGATGTGAAAATTCTGCAAGTTTATATTCTTTAGGCCAATGTTTTGAAATAACATTCGATGGGACTAGCAAAAGCAAAGAATCAAAAAAAAGCAATGTTGATGGCTGGCAATAACAAGTCTAATACATGTACAACTGCACTGCATATTTGTTTGGATTTTCTTGACATGTTGTTGAGAAGTAGCGTCTTTAATCAACTTGCCTTATTCCCATAGCCTAGAAAGATGTCTGGTTTGCTCTTTAAGTGCGGTTCTTTCCAGGTGGCAAGAGAGGGCAGTGCTGCTGTCTGATAAGGCAGGTCATGGTCATTGCAGGTACTACTCTTTCACTGCTTTAAAAAGAACAAGCAGCACAGTTAAAAAAGTTAAAAGAAGTTTAAAAAAAGAGAACAAGCCTGTTCTTTAACTATATTTTCAGAGTTTTGTAATTTACAAATAATCCTTTTCCCAGCTGCCATACTAAGTCTTTGGCTTGGAGTGCGTGTCTTGCAAAATATAAAAATGGAAAGATAATTGGGGTGAGAAGTAGATTTTATCCATTTCCAAATCCGGAAGAGAGTACAAATAGAAATGAAAATATATTCAGTTTGCCATGTAGTCAGAGGCATTGAGCAATAGATGAATTATTTTACTACAATCAAATGTTCAGTATTCATACCTCCTTCTCACTGTGAAATATTCTCTTCTGATTTAAGAATTTTAAATCTTTCATATAGACAGCATACAATAACAATGGAGCTTATACAATGCATAAATTTATTGTTAACATAGTCAAGGGATGAAAAAAGCCTCATCTAGCATTTAACTCACTGGAAAAGATGTTTTGAAACAAAAAGTAGTTCTTAACAGTACAGAACAATTCAGGTTGTTTAAATAAACTCCTGTAAATTCTCAAATAACTTCCTTAGCTGAACAATGGTTATGAAACAGGCTTTTCTTTGCAGTATTCTGTAATTTTTACTGTGCAATGGATATGGGGGAATAAGCCCTGTAAAGCAGAATGAATGTCTTCTAAATTATATGCACTATAGATAGTGTCATTATATGCTATAGATAGTATCATTGCATTGGCATAAACTTTTAAATTCAGAATTTCTTTGATTTTCGTGCTACAATAGAAAAAATATCTCAGTAAGCCTAGATTTGTGCAGTACTATGATATGTATTTACATAATAACATAATTGCTTAGGGAAACCTATTGAAAACTTCTAATCAATCCTAGTGTTTTGAAAGTTGTAGACTCAATAGCTGTTAAAATAAAGGTCACTCCTTTGTGGGTATATGAAAAAAAGATGGGTAAATTTGTCCTGTAATGAAAACTAAATGTGTCTCTGAGCTTTCAGAATATGGATGAAAATTAATTTTTATGGAAAAAGCTTTGACTGCTGTGACAGGGCGATTACACAGACAGTTCATTCCCTTAATTATTGCTCTGTAAAAAGTAGTAGCATTCAGTAAAATTATTAAGTATGAAACATAAAGGAAATATTTTCCAGTCCTGTTCCAATCCCCGCTGCCTGTTTCTGACGTGGATCTCACTGCCAAAGCATTTTGGAAGGCCAGAATATTAATGACGTTTAACAGAGTTTGGCACTGCTGGAGACTTTCATTTTAGTACAGAAATTACTGTGTTAAAACCAGTGGCCTGCGCTGTACAGAAGGTTATAATGCGTTACCATCCCCCCAATATCTTTTCAATTCCCACAGGAATAAAATAAATAAATAACGGAGGGTTACTTTGGGTGTGTGTGTGTGTTTTTAATTCTAGGTTTGGTGCCCAATGTCACCTGAATTTTATAGAGAATACGTAGCTATCAAAACAAAGAAACGGATACTGCTGTACACCATGAACCCAAATAAATTCAGAGCCTGCCAGTTCCTGATTAAGTTTCATGAGCGACGAAATGATAAAATCATCGTATTTGCTGACAATGTGTTTGCACTGAAGGAGTATGCAATCAGACTTGGGAAGTAAGTGTTCACAACCGACGATGGCACTGTTGTTTTCCTCCTTCCTGGAAAATTGCCTTGTAATCTCGCAGCTTTCAGTAGTCTGTAGACATTTCTTGTAATTCTTTGATTTAACTCCAGTCCTCCCATATAAAAGGAGCTCGGGAGGGTGTTTTTTTGGATGGATTTTATTGGCACTGCAACATTATTTTGGGTGTAGAACTGTTTGAAAAGAACCACTGTTTAGCACTTGCCTCAGAGGAGTTTTCATCCAAGATTTCTGTGAAAGACTGTTAGTATTTCTCCATTCATTTTATTATTATTAAAAGACAGTGGAAAAATGAGGGGCTCTTAAAAATATCACTAGAACTATTTCTTTAACGGATGGTAGCTTCCCCTGTCTCTCTGAGATGAAGGTTTTCAAATAAACACTCTCTGGATCTTTCAACGTCTTTTGGACCCAGGGCATTCCTTTTCAGGTTCTCAGAAGGTCTTAACCTTGTCTAAAAAACCTGAGACAAACTTTTTGGTGATCTGTGCTGTACCAGTGCACTGCCTAGAACTACTGTAATCGTTTAATAAACGAAAGGATATTGCTCCCATGAGCTCCTCAGCTACCTTAAATGACTCTAAAGTGAGTGTAGTTACGGAAGGTGGTACAAATAGAGTTTAATGAGGGGTTAGCATCAGTGTGTGTGTAGGGTTTGGGGAGGGATGATCAGGGAGAGTGTTTGCCAGGATCGGGCATAGAGCAATTATTGGGGAAAATAAGCATAGAAGCTGGCCTCATCCTTTCTTTGACAAGCCCAAATAACGCCTTGTTTGCTGGAAGCTGTGTGGCATTTTGACTGCGTATGATTTCATGTCTTGGAATTTCAGCAGTACTTCTTAGCAAAACCACAAACAAGCCTTACACTCTGTAAAATTCATGATCAGTTTTGACTGTAGTTTAACAGCCATGTTGTGCTGGCTTGCTGTGACATCAAATAGTAAGCAGAGCTAATGGTGCTGGATGAATTCCAACACCCATGGTCTCTTTCATCATTTTTTTTAATCTGTCTGGTCAGAGATTAGCTGTAATGATGCCTCTGGAATGTYTCTAGCAGTGTTCAGTGCACCACAGAAAAAGCCTTTAGCAAAGGCGATGCTGGGAGGGGGTGCTTGCTAAGTAGCACAACAGTTGTTAAGTGGGGTAGACACTGTAGAAGCATGACAGGAAAACTAGTTGAAGAAATATTAGGTCCTTGCTTTTCATGTTTTTGAGTGAATTCTCCGTTCCTCACATCACGTACGAAGCTCCAGGTTATATGGCCATCAGTGTTAGAAAGAAAGAGAGGCTCTCGGTGCTGGATACAGGAGTCTTTATTTTAACCAGCGAACTTTCTATCATAGTTTGCTATGAGCATGCTGAAACAAAGGGAACTGTTTGTTAGTTTGGGTGGGGCAGGAATTATACATGTAAGGAGGAGAGGGCAGCCCAGTGGGTACGGCGGTAGTGGCCGAGGTCGCCTGCCTGGCCTGTGCTGGCCCAGGAGGAGGACAGTTCCCCCTGCACTGCTCATCACCTGATTCAAGCACGTAGGGTGGGTGGGCTCCTGGATGGAGGGAGAGATGGCCATCGTCTGGCTGCCTCTGCCCACTCCTCCCTTACCCCCCTTTCCCTTGGTAGTGGCAGGGAAAGACCATGCATGTGACAGGAATAACTTTGACTATAATTTTGGGGGCCACAGAATTCAAATTTGCTTAGCCAGCGTTTACTCTGTCATGAGTCTGTCATCCAGTGTCATATAGCTCGTGTGCTGGCTGTTTTTTAMTGGTGTTATTAATATTGAATCACTGTTTCTGAAGGACTATGCCTCTATGGTTTTGACAGTTATGTCAATTAATGGGAGAGGGATCTATCTTTGCAGATCCCTCAAATATCTTTTTTGCAGTGAGGAAAAGGGCTCGTTTTTTTAAAAAAAAAAAAAAAATCAATCTAGCATTGGGTGTTCTAGGTTTAGGAGGGTACTCAGATACGTGTTAATGAATCATTGTCAAGTAGGAGCTGAGGGGAGTGTAAAATAGAGGATTGATAGCCAGAAGTTCTAGGTTATTCTGTTCTTAAAAAAATGTGTTTGAACCGTTTCTTGGTGGCTTTAAGAAACAACAGGCTTGCAAATGCTTTAGTTTCGGTTTAAATCTTCCATTTAAGTTTTGTTGAGGATTAAAATCGTCACAATTTAAATATTAAATGAAATTTCAAATAAGGCTTAAAAATATTACTGAATGCTACTACTTGAATAATAACGGTATTGTTTCAGAGTTGACTAATTTGCCACTTTCATTTTTTAGTTGTGTTTTTCTAAAAATCTGGTTAAATACACTAAATAGAAGAATTCGATTAGAGGTGACTAGGATTGTTTGGTAAAAGAAAAACTAGAATAAGGTTTGTTGTAAAGAAAGCAAGAGGAGCCAATGCACAGTAATTAGTTGATAAGAATAGAAAACCTTAGTACTGTGCACTGCATGTTTATGTTCAGCTACCACCCATATGTGTGCAATATTACAAGTTAAATGAAACACGTGGGGTTGGTTCCTTGTGTTAGAAATAATGTATGGAGTTGTGAACAAAATAGAAATTGTAGAACTTGATTCTTGTTATTTGGAGATGCTTGTTAACGAGCATTTGGAAAAGTAGTGCAACAGATGCCTGCCTCTCATTTTTTATGTGGGCTTCACTGTTTCTAGCTTTTTTTTTTTTTTTTTAAACTCTGCTTAGGCAGGAAGAAAACAGCCAGACACTAGAGAGAATCTTGGAAAATTCATAGTAGTCCAAGTTACTCATGAAGTCTGTGGGTGACTGAGGGTTTGTGTGAGCCTTCTGGATTGAGATGTTAAATGTTCCAGGTGATTCATCATCAAACGTTAGAAACCTTAGGTGAAATGCCACTGTGAGCTGCTTGTGGCCGTGGAATGTTTGGGACCTTGTTCTCATTTCAGTAGGTCCAGAAGGTATTAGGAGGGGCAAGAGGTTAGCTTCAAAGCAAAAATAATTTTCCCAGAACAACATCCAACAGCCAGCTTGTGACACTCAGCATATCATTGATGGAGAAGCCTGCATTTTCAAGTGTCTAAATAGGAAGCAAAGGTTGCAGCTGTCAATGTGCTAATTCAGTAGATTAGAGGAAAAAAATCTCTTATTTTAACAGCTGCCTTCAGTCTTTCATGTAGGCTTAGCAAATGTATTCAGTCTGTTGATGTACAGCTTCATTGGTGCACGTAATTGCAAAACATTTATAACTGTCGGAATTTATTTCTGGCAGACTGGGTTGCTGCAAAGGGTTCCACAGACAAGTGGGTAGCTGCCATAAAGAGCCAAACAAGCTAAAAGTAAACTGTAAGCTGTACCAAAATCTGTTTTGTTTTTATATCAGTTCAAATGTGTACTGCACTCCCTGTCATGGTATCTTAGTACCTCATAAGAAATGATTGAGAAATCTTGAATTGATTTAATTTGCATATGTTCTGTTCTTTTCAGACCCTATATATATGGTCCTACTGCACAAGGAGAAAGAATGCAAATTCTACAAAACTTCAAGCACAATCCAAAAATCAACACTATTTTCATTTCCAAGGTAAGTGAGGACATTCAGTGTGTCCTTGTACCTATCTTCAGAGTTAACTTTATTTAAGAGTAAGTTATACGGGCATGTTGTGCATTTGACATCTTTGTATCGCAGCTCACAAAGGTGTACTTAAGGTACTGCTCAGAGGCTGCTTCTCTGTTACAGGTAGGTGACACGTCCTTCGATCTGCCGGAAGCCAATGTTCTGATTCAGATTTCGTCCCATGGTGGGTCTCGAAGACAGGAGGCTCAAAGACTGGGACGAGTGCTGAGAGCCAAAAAAGGTAAATGAGGTGGTTGTTGGGCTCTGGGCCTTGGATCATAAGATCATAGAATTGCAGAGAAACTGGATGTTCATGGTACTTCTTTATATTGTCCTTGGATTATGTTTTAGTCAAAGAGAATACATGCCTATATACCAGTGAATGAAAATGAAGCATTTTCTGGGTCAGTAAAGCTTTGTGTCAGGAAAACTTCCAAAGGACAAAAAAAGCTGAAGGAAAATGAACTTTTTGTTCTTTGGTGGTTCTTTCACTTTTTCATTCCTTGATAATTTCCTCAACATGAAATCATTTTTAAAAAATCATACTATTACTCTAAAAAGCAAGTCTCTAGAAAGCACATTTTTTATACTGCAGATTACTTTCCTTTAAAAATGGGATTTGGTTTCCAACTAGTTGTGTTTTTGCAAAACATAACCAAGGAGCTTTTTGTTTAGAAAAATGATTCTTAAAACACTTCCTACTTGCACTTAAGATCTACATACATTTATTTTACATGTAGTTTGTGCTTGTTACAGCTGAGGCTTTGTTGAAAATGCATACAAAGCCCATGTTAGTGAATTAACAAAGTCTTAGTGAAACCTTGGGTTTTAAGAGAACCCAATGCTGCTTGGGTAATAGATCTTAAGGACTGTAGGTTTAAAAAAAATAAATTATACGCAGCCTGGTATATCCTGGGCATCAAATAGCCCTATGAATTCTTAGCTAAATATCTTTGTCTCACCTTTTGTAATGCAAAAAACACTGTAAACACCGGTTTACATTGATAAAACTTTTCCTTTGTCTTTTTCTATTGAACTTTTTTGATGTGTTGCAATCCTTGCTCTTGACTTTTTACTTCTTCTTCACATAATAGGCTTAAAAATAATTTTATCTTTCACCTTGCCTAGAATAATAAAGAAGCAGGTTCTTCTTAGAGCACCAGTGTAATTGTGTTAGTCTACATTTCCTTTTCCGTCTTTTCCTTTTCGTCCATTCTCAAGTTACTAAGAACAAGAGTAGGAATTTCCATGCCGTGTGCTTTGTCAGTCAGGTTATGTAAGGTCTGGGTGCAGCTAAACTTCGCAGATTGTTTTTGTGGAAAGGCAACTTATTTAAACACCTGTCTTCAGTATCCAGTCCTTTTTTGTTCTTGGTTGCAGTGTTCCAAATGGAACTAATCACTCGGTGTCTTTGTCTCCTAGGCATGGTTGCAGAGGAATACAATGCCTTTTTTTATTCTCTTGTATCCCAAGACACTCAGGAAATGGCATATTCAACAAAGCGACAACGGTTTCTTGTAGATCAAGGTTATAGCTTCAAGGTAACTCGTCCCTTCTGTTTGTTATACTTGTGGCCTAAGAATATAACTTTCATATTCTTTCATGTTAGTATTAGGTCAAATACGTGAGAATTCCAGTTATGGAATGTATTAATGAAGGTTTTGCTCACAAGCAAGAACTGTTCCAGTATTGTTTTATCATGTAAACTACTATAAGGGTAGATACAAGTAGCTTAGTACAGCTTCTAGAAAGGTAAGTATTCTAACTTCAAACAAAGCGCCTGCTGGGGAGTGAAGCAGAACATTACTTGCATGGTTGGTTTATATTCGTGCTCCTCAATTGTCCATCCATGCAGGCCTCCTATTATATATTATCATACCGGTTGTGCATAAAGCATTGTTGATAGGTGTTCATGTCATCGTGGCCAGCAGCAATTCAGAAAACTTCCAAAACATCACAAGTCACAAATAATTTCCAAAGAACTGCAGTCTGACCAGTATTTCACTATGGGGAGAAAATCTTTCTCCTTGTGACTAAAGACAACATACAACAGGCAGGATTCATCCATCCTACATGCATGCATCTGACCCTGAGAATCATAAAGTTAGGTGTCTGAAGTGTCTAGCAACCCATTCCAAAAGAAATACCTTTCAGGGATCTTTGTTCACGCACTAATCTTGTGCACCATTTCCACAATGCTGTCCAAAGCCTGCAGTGGTACAGAAAATCAGTGAGGATGCAGACATGTTGATACGGTGGCTCTGTGTTAGCAGAAACTGTTCTGGCCAATGGAGGTCTTCAGACTGTGCTCATTTAGCCTCCACCAACAGTTTGACCTTGTAATTTTCTCTGCACGGAATGAAGTATATCACCAAAATCACTGGGTTGAATGTTAATTGATTAAGAAATGACAGAATTTACTGCAGGAAAAGACTGTTACTGCAGAGTAGAAATCTTCCTACCTACAACTAAAACATACTCCTCAAAATAGAGAACATCTTCAGTGTTGACAGTGTAACAGAGCCATGACTTGAAAGTCAGAAGTTTCCCTTTTGTAAAGGACTTAATGCTGTCTCATTTCTCCAGACATACTTGAAAATTGATCACCCCTTGTACTTCAGTTTATTAGGTATCTCTCTATATGTTGTCTTCTTCCAAACATAATATCTCATTCCACCAAAGCTCCTCTATTTTATAGATTTCACAGTGTATCTCATTTATTTTTCTTTTAATCCATGGGCTGCCCCATATGCTCATCTATTGGGTTGTTAAAGGCAACAGTGTCATGATAGCTCTTGCTTTTAGGAACATTATTCCTTCACAAAACTGAAGTTTACTGCTCTGATTAGAAGTCTTCCCAATACGAAACATGGCTGAGAAGAAGAATAAAAGATAAGGCTCCCATATCTGCCTTTAGGGAACAAGCTCAAGCTTATGGCGTTGACAGAATCATGCAAGGATTGCACAAGGTGCAAGGGCAAGCAGCCTCCACTGGATTGCACTTGGGCCTAGCTATTTAAGAGCTTTTCCTCATGAGGCATACATGCAGTACGGGACATCACTATGGGGTCTGAACTGCAGCTATGCTGAAGTAAGTAATTGCTCTGTAATCACTGGCCTATTAAAGAGAGCTTTAAGGGGGTCCTTACACTGTAACAGACATGTCAGTCTTTATAGGTAAAAACCTTGTTTTGCTTTGTAGTGAATGTATTTTGACAAAATTGTAGATCAGTATTAAGCTGCAACTAATTACAGCAAATGCATCTATGTGGCTGTAGCCAAGAAGATTAGACAAATCCCTTTACTTATATTTGAATGTCTTTGATTTTAGAACTAAGAAAGAGGTTAAAATAGAGGGATTTTATTTTGCAAGGAAGACCTAGTCCTAGGAGCTTTGGTGTAATATGGGGAAAAAGGCAGTGCAAGTGGCAGCTGAGTATCTGGAGCAACATTTTAGCTGACCAGTGCTGGAACATTCTTTATTTGCAATTTAGGAAAAAAATGTTAGAATATCTATTTTCTTCTGTTTGCCAAACTTTAAGCCTTAGTCATAGCTGGCATCAAAGAATAATAGGGCTGGAAGAAACTTCCAAGAAACCATCTATTGTGTTTCTTCATTCCAAGCCAGGATCAACTATGTATATATCATTCCCAGCAGATGTTTGCCTGCTTATTCTGCCAAATATGGTGACTCTACCTCATCTTTAGGTAATTATTTCAGTGCTGATGTCCTGTCCTTCAGAATTTTTGTTCCTAATGCCTAAATGACTAAAAATTCATTACTCCTTTAAAAGGGTAACAGTTTTCACTTTTTTTCTAGGACTTTGTTTCTTCTCGCCATCTCTCAATGGCTCCATTCTCTGCCTTTCATCAAAAAGAGGACTGGGATAATATTTTTTTTGCTAAATCACTTATTTTGTCTTTGCTTCTTAAATAGGAGCCTTGTCATCACAATTTACTGCTTGGAGTCTAATTATCTAGCGGGGTTTTTTGGTTAGCTGACTATAGTTTAGTTATTTACTGTATTGTGGTTTTATTTAGAGGCTGAATGTAGGATATATTAAATTTTAAACCAGTAACAGAACTCCTCACTATACCAAAGAATTGGGTATAACTTTAAACTTGGCATCTGTTGAACAACTTAAAAAAATGATGATGCAGTGGGAATTCTTTCTGTTCTATGAGTCATGTTAGCACTGTTTTGCAACCACAACTGGAAACAGGCTAATGCAATTTAAAATTGCTTTTCATGACTCCTTTTTCTTTATTTTTGAGATGATCATAGCACATGTGCTTCTAAATAAACAAGAAGGGGGACCATAGTGTTCCTTTAGCCATGTAGTAGGACAGGTTGCTTCCCTGAATGGATTCTTAAAGCTAGGACATTTCTCAGAAAGACATCCATTTTTGAATTAGAAGTTGCCATTGACAACAGCCCACAACACTGATTATTTGTTCTAGTGTTTCACTACCCTGTTTTTCAAAAACAGCACTTTGCATCTAATGTGGATTTGTTTTGCCTTAAGCTGTGTTTATATCGTTTTATCAGTCTTTGTGATCAGATCCATCCAGCCCAGATTACTGAGGTAATTAGTTTCTAATTGTATTGACTCAAGAGATAAGCTGGAAAAGGAAGATGAGGGGAGGAAACACTACATAATCAAGGGAAGTGGCTGAATTAGAATGTCTTTCTCAAAACCTCTTCAAGTTGGAAACATAGTGGGAAAACTGAGATTCTCATGTATAAACATGTGTTTACCAGAATGCATTTAACTGCAGGAAAAATTCTTGTGAAATTTTCAAAATACCTCTAATTAAGAAAGCAAGCTGCCTATGGTAAAGCTTTATAACAGAAGCTTGAGAGCTTTTCAATTCTTCAGAAGAGGGGGTTTTTCAGCTAATGGAGTATATGGCACTGTATTGCCAGTAGATGGCATGTGCCCTGCATCCATGGTTATCAAATGAGTTACTAAGAATTTCAAAGAGAACAAAAGTAACAGCTAAGTTATCTTGTGTCTAAGTACACAAACATTGAAAGAGTCCTTTTGCTCTGCTGCTGGTGCTTTGTTGCAGTTGCTGCACTGTCTCTCAACAACTGATCATACATCTCAATTTGTTAGGTTTTTTTTTTTCCTGTATTCCTCAATGTTTATTGCTAAAACTGGCTTATTTTTGTTAAATATAAAGTACTAGTTCTTAAACTAGACAAATCTAGAGCCCACAGCATGAAGCTAACCTTTGCAGTAAGTTGAATATGCATCTGGGCTATATGTGCTTTGGTCAAGCTGGTATGGACAGTGTTTGGCTGACATTCTCTGTCCAGAGCTTTTCTTTTTTCTTTTCTCTTTTTTTTCCAAAGGTTTGTATTTTGCATTTCCAGCTAGAATATAACAGGGGATGTGTATGCGTATATATATGTACACCACTTAGCAAGATTTTGTATGTATCTGTGCTATCTGTAGTGTTAAGCTGTTCAGACCATTAATAAAAGTTGAAGGCTGTTCCAACAGGATACAGAATCAGAAATCCTTGTCTTGGTTTTGAATAGCTAACACTGAGGAGGAAGAGCCCTCACCTTGTACTGTGCTCTGTATCTTAGGTAATAACAAAGCTTGCAGGCATGGAAGAAGAAGAACTTTCATTTTCATCCAAAGAAGAACAGCAGCAGCTTCTCCAGAAAGTCCTGCAAGCATCTGACCTGGATGCTGAGGAGGAAGTAGTCGCTGGAGAATATGGTTCAAAGTCAGCTCAGGTAATGAAGAATGCTTTGAAAAGGATGACCACAGATGTGACAGAACTGGACCGTTCCATTTTAATTCTAAATGTGATGCCATCATTGATGCCTTAGTATCTTTGTGAAACATTGGAGAACAGATTTATTTTTTTAAGCTGCGTTAGCACTTAGCTATTTGAGTAATTCACTTGTTGGGCACTAGAAAGAAGTTAGACATGGAATTCATGTCCTTCTCCATCATATTTGAGGGAGAAGATGACAGATCTATGGTTACAGATTTTGAAGTAAATCTTCTAAGTCACAAGCAATGAAAATATTTTAAAACGTTGTTAAGATACACATATGTCAGAGCACGTCCTCTTTTGTGGTGGCACTGTGCTCCTTGAATCATGCCCTGATTTCCTCATGCCCAGAGGGCGGAAGCATAAGGGCCACTTTTGTTCATTTTCAAGAGAAGTACTATTATTGTAGGTAGTTTGACATTTTCAGCAACAGATATAAGAAAAATAAATAGCCTGAAACATTTATTGATACATAAGTTAAAATTAAGCTACAATGTGGTAATTGATTTTTTAGGGTTACTGTTTAGCTAAATGGCATTGTGCTGAAAGGCATTAGGAATTCCCACTCTAAGGTATTGGTTTCATATTAAACCTTAGAAATGTTTGTATACCTATGGTGAGTGGCAGGCAGTGACTTACTTTGTAGAAATTCTTCTTAAGAAAAAAAACTTTGAAGGCTTTTTGGCATTAAGGTCACTAAATGAACAGTGCTGCCCAGTAGCCAGTGGGCATCAGTAGGTTAGAGTTGGTCTGTCTAAACTCACACTAAGCGTGTGGTTTTTCTCTCCTTACTTGCAGGTGTCACGTCGTACGGGCACAATGAGCTCTATGTCAGGAGCTGATGATACAGTTTACATGGAATACCACTCTTCACGGAGTAAGGCATCTTCAAATAAACACATCCATCCACTATTTAAACGCTTCCGGAAATGATGTCCTTCATGTGTGCGTTTTGTTAAAACTGTGGATCCATGTACCTGTTTCCATAACTAAAAATATGGAGTTGAAATTTCTGACAGGTCCTTTAAAAGACATTTTTATATGCATCTATATAGCCACATATTTACTTAGCAATATATGTGCTCTCATGGGTGAATGTGAAAGGAAAAAAGGAACTAAATCTTACCACAGGAAAGATGATATCTAGTGACTGGATCCTGGTTATACCTGTCTGGTTTTCAGGGTAATCAATAGAATTTATTTTTATCAGCTGAAGACCCTTTTTCAGAAGAATTCTGGAAAGGTTTTGTAAATGAAGTTTGTACTGATGTTTGAAATATTATTTATCTGATTATTGTGTCTGCTGAACAAAATATTGTTTTTTAAAATGCTTAAATAAAAATCATTCATTGAGCTGAACAAATCCTGATAGGAGCACTTTACATAATATTTTTAAACTGGGAGCTAATTTATACTTATGACTTAACCTGTCTTAAAATTCTAACAAATTGTTTGGAAATATTTTGAAGTTTGAAGACAAGGAGAAAGAGGGACTCTGTCTCCAAAGTAAACTCAAGGAAAGCATTAGTAAATACAAATAAGTTCTGTGCTCCGTTTTCCTCATTTTTCTTGCTACTGTTGAGAAGTTGCTGAAATAAAAGCTGTTTCCCTCGTCATTTATATTCTATTTATTAACCATGCAATAAAACCATCATAAGTGCTAAACAGTGCAATGTCACTACAGAAGTTATTATTGAATCAAAAAGCATTTTGACTTGTCATAAGGTGAGTTGGAAGCAGAGGTGTGAAGGAAAGATTCCTGAGTTTGGGGTTTTTTTGTTAATGAAGACTGCAGTATATTTCTAGAAAATTGAGGAGAGGTAGTGGTGGTTTGTGGCAGAAGAACGCTTTTTAAATAACATCTGCTTAATACTGTAACGGGTATGCTACTATTATGAGGTGGGTTTTTTTGCTGAGAGTTTGTAGAGCTTTAGGAACAATCTGTGAAATAATATTGATCTTGATCTGTTGGTTCAAAATAGGTTAGTATAAATCTTTACCATACAGGAACGAGTATGCATGGTAGAGCTATCCTGGTTATACGACAAACGTGCTTCAGAAAAATATTGATTCTATTTCTTACTTGCATAAATTCACAAATTGAGAATATAGTAATATTGGAAGCATAATTTAGAACACATGGTGCTTGTTTTCAGTCTCTGTATCAGAGTCAGGTAATTTTGAAAATGGAACTGATCTTGTTCAGTTTAAACTTTGTTTAGTCTCTGAGCCCTACCCTATAATGCATGGTTCTTTTTTCTTGTTGTGAGTCTGCTGCTTCACAAACTGGGACCAGCCATGACAGTGCTTGAGTGGCTTATATGGAAGAGATTAATGTGCAGTATTCTGGTGCTGATTTCCTCTCCCCAGTTTTAAAGCATTATTTACTTCTAATAGTAGTTTGGACCAGCTCTTGTGGCAACAGTTAGTGGAGGAATGATAATTTAGTATAATGGGAGGGGTCTGTGACAATGGGATAGCTGAGCAAGTCAGCCAGCGTCCCTCTGCATAATTCTCTCTAACACACTTTATGAATTGCTTTGGAACTATTCTCCACTCTTCATAAACTTGAAAAAAAAACCCTACTAGATGTGGAAATGGCTAAATTTATATATTTTATATAAATACTAATTTTTGTAATTGTGGCACTAGTAGTAGCTGGATTTAGGACAGTGCTCTAGTTCTTTTGCAGTAAATCTTGTCTGTGATGACTAATGATCTTACTCTTCTAAGTAATGGGTCTGTGTGGGATGCAGTACTTTCAGCATCAAGTAAAGCATAATAATTTTACAAGGTAAGAATGATTCCATGCTTCAGAAATAATGTGTTGGTACTCAAACTTCAGATTTAATTACTTTGATATGATTACTGCCTGCTGTTACTCCAGACTCTAGCTGCACGTGGCAGACTGGTATGCATTTCCTCACTACAAAACAGTTGCTGCTGCGCATGGTAGCATCTGTACTGGAATACGGTCAGTCAATTCTGCTTTCCAGACAGGGGTCAGTTGCTGAGAAACACTGCTGGTTCCTGGGGCTTTTATTGTACTGTTGGCCCCTCACTACTCCCACAGTCCAGCAGTGCTCAAAGGTATGACTCTTCACCCGATGGTCGCAATAGACTGCTCCAGAATTAGTCTGTAATCCCAGCCCTCTAGGAAACTAAATTGTCTTGTTCAGCCACAAAACTCAGCACTGTATTTTGTCTTTATTTGAAGCAGTACTGTAGACTGCAATCGTAACACTTCATCATGACCAGACAGTACATGGTGGGCTCTTGCTGCCCTGTAGTCTGAATCCACAGAATCTGGGCCCCAGCTCTCTTGGAGTGCAGTCAGGTCCTCACATGCTTTATCAGATGGTCTCGTTGGCCAGTGCTTCTCTTGCGCAAATGGATAGCGAGATCCCTTGCTAAGTAGGCTGTGGAAAAAACATGGCTGAGAGCTCCATGTTTGCCTTGAAAATTGTGCACATGAAGAAAATTTTGCTTTCTGCCGTGGCACTGCTGTATACCTACCGTTCTGAGATGCTGCCTTTATCCCTACGGGAGTATGCTTGCACAACGCCACCTGTTTCCTAGCAGCAGCAAGGTGCAATATAGTTCATGGATCCAGATGACTTGCAAATGAGCAGTGATAACTAGATGGTTACCCAGAAAAGATTTGTTTGCTGTAGGACTCTCACTAAACTGGGGGCAAAATAACATAGATTGGTGTGGCAAAACTGTGTTTCAGACCATGAGCAATGGCAGAGGCAGGTGAACTTTGGGGTAAGTAYATTATTCTTGGAAGTCTGGACAGAGGAGGTGTGATTTTCTTGGACGTAATTCAGGTTTCCTTGCTGAAATAAAAGTTTTACTCTTCTCCCTGGCCACCTCATTAGGCTGAATTCCACACCGAGGAAACTTAATCTTCTTGAGGAATTGTCATTTTTAATAGTTCTTTTCTTTGTGTTTCTGATAGGCTACAATACTGAAACTTGTGTTTATGTGCTCTTCATCCTCGTGGCAAACCAGCAAGTGTCTGTGAAGGGATTAATGCTTGAAGGATATTGTTGTTGTTCATTAAGATGGCTTTCTAGACTGAAAGGGCACAGTGACATTGGGGTGGCAATTTCAGCAGCATTACAGCTCAGCAAAGCACTAAACTACACCCAGTTTCTATTTCTCTGGTTCTTTATGCCCTCCCAATGGTCATAATTTTTAGTAGTGCCTTACTTTTTTCTAGTGTGTTTAAAAACTTGGGACTTCAAGGCAAGTAGTTCTCAGGATAATTTAATGTGGTACACAATAAGAAGCATAGGATAAGGATCTAAACCTTCAGTAGAGCTGAATTCTTTATTTGTTGCAGTTGATTCATGGGGTTTTTGTTAAGCATGAAACAGTAAATCATGTAGAGTGCTATCAACACCTGGGATTGGCTAGCTTGCTCTGATTTAAATATCTTCTTTTTGTATGATATTTGATTAAGATTTTAATTCTTGTCATATGGTAGATGAAACCAAAGATTGAGAGAAGCTGTTTTCATTTTTCTTTTAAACTAAAGCTGCTTCAATAGTAAATTACCTATAAGCTCTGTTCTCACCTCATTGCCTGTTAAGTTCGAAGTTGTCCCCTTTTCAGGAAAAAAGCATATGAATTTACAAAGCATTTAAAATTCCAAAGAAGTAACTTCACAACTTGAAAATATCTTTCAGAAGATGGGTTTGAGGACAGTCAGAAAAGGCAAAAATCATGACTAACTGTATGGCTTTTTCAGTGAAGAGATGTTTCAAACTACACTGAAAATTTTTGCTTGCATTTCTGACATTTCAACACTGGTTTTCAGCTTTTCTTCCTTGCAAATGTTCTGAAGAGCCTGTCTGTACAGTCTTAGCTGAAGGTGTTACTTGGGCAAAGTTAAATGCCTCTGATCAAATCTCTTTTACTTCCATAAATTACACTTGTAGATGCATTAACTCTTTAAACAGTTATGTAAAACATACAATATTTATTATTCTGTATGTCATAAAAGAATGTTCAGATAATTACAAGCCAGATACAACCAAGACTATTAAAAAGTGATAATAATTCTGAGAAAACAGAATTCCTGGTAAGATGATAATGTAACCATTGATTCTGAATACCAATGTTATTAGGACACAAAGAAAGCTTCAACTGAACTTTCTCAGAGTTCATGCAAAGAGGAGGGCAAGTTTAAATTGGATTTAGAAATAACTAAGTGAAGGTAACAAAGTACAATTAATATGACCCCACTAGGGGGTCTAGACTGAGAGAACAGTGCGACTGTGGATTTGGAGACAAATTATCATCCAAAAATAATACATAATCTAAATTATCRATAGTCAAGTTTAGCTTATACTGTGATCCCGTTGCATACCAAAAGTTAACTAAAATTGAAGCACTTCTACTGTGAAGAGGCATGTGCTCCAACTTGTTTGAAATAACAAAAGTCCAAACTGACTAGTTACATAAAGCAATTTTTCAAACTCAACAGACCGACAGGCTAGGACAAACGTCATTGTTTAAATTTAAAGAACTGCGAGTGTGTTTTCGAGTCACTGTTAAGACSTCTGATAAATATACATGCTGGAAGATTGTAGAAGTAGGAGAAAATATTTATCTTCTAAGTCACATAAATGTGTTTTGGTTGGCTAGTGCTGATGGCATAACTTCTCCCTTTACAGTTTGGTGGGTTTACATGGATTGGAGGGAAGTTTTATATCATGGCTGCTACACTCACCATTGTTCCTGGGAATTCTGTGGCGATACTACTGGACTTATGTTACCTGAAACAAGTCTGAAGTCTGTGATCATATTTGGGGGGAAAATGGGATCAGGCAATGCCGATCCCTCCACCAGTTTAGGTTACACCCTAAACCTTTCGCTATATAAACCCCTCTGCTGCTCTTTCAAATGTTTGTTGGTTTCTTTCCTTCACTCTTCCTTTCTCTTTTTCAAGTCTACTCTAGGAAACTGTTATTTCAGCTTCATCTATCTCTTGTAGCATAAATTTTGGGTTTTACTCATAATGTTTATTGTTTAACATGCTGCAGTTTGCATGTTTGACCTCCAACTCAGATTCTGCAGTAGTAAGGATGCTAAGTGTGTCAGTAAAGCAGCAACCTTAGTGGCACATACATACATTGATAACTCTAATTTGAAAGTCTAACAGAACCACACAATTATGATCTGCCACAGCAGAGAAGCAAATAGTTTAATTACACATTCCGTGTTGTGGTAGCCCACATGTATTCATTCAGATTCCTAAATATTCTCTTCCTGTATTTGGCTATTTAACCACCATACAATTTGGCTATTGTTGTCTGGAGTACTTTTTCTATAGTTTACCTAGAAAAACAAACTTGTATCTGCACTGATGGGTTACTACAGTATTATTGATAGTATTGATATTGTATAGTAGTGTTGTAATAGCGTACCTGAGCCTGCATCTATTAGTGGCTCTGCATGTCTACTCCATCTAACAAACCTCCTAGAAATATCTATTATTTATAAATATTTTTTGAACATTAAAACAGGGTTATTTGACAACCTAGTTTGTGACCCTTCTGTCCCACTGGTCCTCAGACCTACTACTGATCTACCACCTGCACTACGTAAAAATTAGGTACCTGTGGATGTCAATCCACTCATATCTCCTTTTGCACTTTTTATACAGTTTTGCAGAGTGGCATCCTTATTCCCCTTTAAATTCTTCGTCTGTTACATCCAAGAAATTTGGCAATTTTCATTGTTAATGCATTGCTACTTTGTGCTTTATTCATTTATTTCTTTCTGTTGTACTCGGCTGGTGCCTCTAACCTACTCTGGAAATTCTTCAGGATGGGGTTGTTTTGGTTTTGTTTGTAAAACACTGATGGCACTTTCTAATAAAAATACAAGATAGCAAGTAGTAATGGAGGTGTCTCATAGGCGCTCCCTGGTTAGGACTCTTTTCTCAAATGAGAATACATTCCACCTTTTTCTTTAAAAGCAGATAGCCGATAAGTATAAAATCTTATTCAAAGTTAATTATGTACTTTGGTTTTTTGTTTTTCTTTTTTTACATTAAGAAATATTTGCATGTGAATAATGGGAGAAACTGTGTTAGACTTTCCATTGTTGAGCGCTATCTTACAAACAACAACATAGTCTATCCAGACAGCAGAGAGAGCATCAAATTCCTCAGGAGGCTTAGCACAATGGATAGCTAGATTTTTTCCTGAAATTGGCTTTACTGTGATTGTATAAGCTGCACATATAAACTTGATAGCCGGTAATCACAGAATGTTTGACTAATATTAAAGGTTTGCTGAGTATTGCCAATAATGAGATGTGAAGGTCTGCAGCTGTTTTACATGCCACACCAGGTGAGCTAGAAATAGAGCATACATATATAAATGTATCCAGGTAGCAGTTACATTGGAGGATTCATTAGTGAACAAGGTAACTATTTAAGAACAGCTTGGCAAGGTAGAAATTATGTAATGAATAATCCTCCAGAGACACTACAGATGTGAAGGAGCATAGCTGCCTTGGCTGCAATTAAAGACAAGACAGCTCTACTTTATAATATTAAACTCATAATACAGCACTCTCTCCATCCTGTATTGCTGCCTTGCACATTGTACGTAAGTTCTATGGCTTAGTGTCTCCTGAAGTGAATGGCATATGGATGATTAGTGCTGTCTTCAGCTCCCTGTTTTACTGAAAACACATGTTGCCTGAGTGTTTACCTGTTTATTTTAAATGGGATCTGTGTTTCAGACCATTTCCGTGCAAACAAACAAACAAAAATCTAACACTAGTAAACTGCCTAGAAGACTGAGCGGGAGTGGGGTTACATGACACTGTTCCTATGCTGGGAGTACTGCCACCTCCAGAAATTCCTCAGAGCAAAACAGGTACTGTTCTCATGAAGTACTTACAAAACATCTGAAACTCTTTTTTCAAGTAGCTTGGCTAGAAACACTCTTTCCTACAATGATTTTCATAGAAAAGAGGTAATGGGAAAAAAGTGAATGTCCAAATACGGAATTAACTGCAAAAATGTACAACCAGAGAAGGCTACTACTAGTTGCAAAACTGTAGCCTTTACAGCATAATGTATCTGAGTTTATCGCACTAGCATATTAATAGAAGCAGACGCATATGCTTTACACAATCTTAATGGTGTATGACTTTAATAAAAAAAAAAAAAAAAACTACCATACTGATAGCCATGAGCAGCAGTTTTTAGGAAGGGTGCATATATTCTCTCCATCAAGCTAGAAATTAGAATATGAATATAATTTTTTAAAACTGGAGAACTACTGCTTAAATTTGAAAAAAAAATTTTTTTTTCAAATTATTAGTACTGAGATTAAGAATTTTTTTTTTTTAATTCTGATATAACATTTAATATTATATTGGTGTTCACTAAAAAGTAAATTCATATTCTTTCCTTTCTATATGTTGACTTACAATCTAGTGACATCTGTTGTTCAATAGCTTTAAAATTTTGTGGTTATTGTTCTTAGAATATGGCAAATGTAATTTAGATAGTGCAGATAATTTAGATAGTTTGGATTGTTCTTTGCGTGTTCTAGGACTTGTGCCGTCTTTCCTGTCGAATAAATAAATGTTCTGTTTTTAAATCCTCCTGCAGACATCTCATAGTGCATCTACTTGCTCTRGGAGATACTCCTTGTTGTTCTTGTCCTCCACTGTCCGTGAGTGAGATGTGGAATTAGCCTTTCATTTACTTATGATGATAAACTTGTTCTGAATTTCACACTCACCAGCTGGTTTTAATATTTTTCCCCATAAGTATTTATTTTCTGAGTAACTGTGTCTCTCAAAGCATCTTTAGATAAATATTAAAGAAATAATGTAGCTACACCATGTAGAAATGTAGGAGGAAAAGGGAAACTCCAGAGGTAACCTAGATGGTGATATACCCAGATGTGCCTGACAGATGTTTCTCAAACCTGTTCTTACAAAGTTTAGTGATAGCAACTACATAATATCCTGAGATACCTGGCTATCTGAAATATCTAAGAGACATCCCAAAAATATCTGAGATAGCAAGGCTACCTGAAAATCTAACTAAGAAATCTGTAGCTGCARACTAAGCCCTTTATCTTCTGTATTCTCTCTCTGACATGCATCTTTTTTTAACAAAAGATGTACACATCTGTAGGCTGTTGTCATGCTCCTGGTAGTCATCTTTCCCAGATGAAATAATTCTCTCAACCTCCTCCTCATGTTATTGTTAAAAAACCTCCTTTTTTCTGTTGCTGTTCTCTGGACCCTTTCAAGTATGATGAAGCCTATTTTAAAGACGTTATTTTAGCTTAAACCAATATATACTTTATAGATTTTAAGACTGTTTACCACCTGCCTTTTTTMCCTGTAATACTTACTGCTGTATCTACAAAGACTGATGCACATGTCTAACTTCAGAGGTAGATTTATTTCAGTGGAGTTATCAGTGGTAAAATTAAGCATGTACACAAATCTTAATTGGATTGCGGCCTCAAAAATATAAATGTAGAAAAATAAACAGAAGGAAAACAAAGGCAAATAAGTCTGACGCTCACTAGACTTACTTCTCCAGCAGTTTATTCATAACTAAGTTCTGGAAATGTGGATCTTCCTTGAGACTTTCCTCTGTCCTCAAGTTTTACCTGAGCTTCTGATTCAATTAAAACCAAGGTGGTCTCTTCCACACAATTTCTGAAACTAATCAACATTTTACAGATTATCACTAACACCTTCAGAATTATACAGAAATAGGTATGAAGACAGCACAAGCACTTTTGAAATTGTGCAAAACAAACTCATACACAGGTTGGAGCTCAAGTTCTCTGTGTGTGATTATAGGTCTATGCAGCCGAATTGAGAAAAAACTGTGGTGAAACACTATACAGTTACAGGGCACTGGCTAAGTTGACACAAGCTGCTTATGGAGTATATCCTGTCCAAAGGAGAAATCATTCTGCAATACAAATAACATCCCTGGATACTGTAATTTACAGGAACTATTTGTAAGGTTACTGTGTAAAACCATTGCTATTTGCATGTGGATGCAGAAATGTTTTCCATATATGTTACAGGATGATGAATGGTACTAAGAGAACTTCTTGCAGAAAATACAGTATTTTCTAACATGTGGGAATGAATTAATGCCACAGAAAAAATAGCCCTAAACCCACCTTTCTAATGAAGGAGAAAGATGGGATAATCCTTATGTGAACTTTTTGCCAAACCAATGGGGGAAAGAGGGGAAAAACTAAACTTTGGCTGCATGCTTAATGGGTAGATTTATCTGATTTGAATTATACAAAATAATAGGTTCGTTCTATTCAAGTCTCATCCCAGACCCACCCCCCTTTTCCAGCCCTAGGGGAGGGAGCGTTAAATAATGGTCTGTGTAAACTGATGCTCATGCAGTAAGAGTTTGGAGAAGTGCTGCTTGTACAAGTTAAAGCAGGCAGCGAAGAAAGAGCGACCAAATAAAAAGCAGCTGCAGGAGCAAAGTGGACCCTTCTGAAATTAAGAGACATGTCTTTCTTCACGAGAGTTTTGACAATGAAATGCAAGCAGACGCTTGAATCTGAGAGGACTTACATTTACCATGCGATTTTCGTCAGCAGGTTTCACCAACTGCCCAAACTTTCCAGCAGCCAGTCCCTGGAGGTGCAGAATAACTCACCAGCAGCGGCAGAGAACAAAGGCGAGGAGATGGTGGCAGATTCAGGGCGCGCAGGGGAGCTGCTGACGCCCACCCCGCACCAGCTTGGCAGGGTGAAGAGCCTGCAAGAAATGCCTGGACCCAACACCCTCTACAATCTCTACGAGTTCTTCTGGAAGGACGGCTTCGGCCGCATTCATGAAATCCAGGTACAGCTTACTCGGCTATTTAATGTTTTATTCACGCCAGCATTACTTAAACCTTTCCTTTTCTCCCCTCACAAAACATTGCTTAATCGCCGGGTTACCAGCACCGCAGTTAGTCATCGCCGCGCCGCGCTCCCGCTGTTATGAAAGAGTCGGGATTCAGAGGATCCCCCCATTCCACCTCCGTCTCCCGCGGCTCTTGGAGGTTTTAGCGTCTGTGTTTCGGTGAGGAGCCTACGAGTACGTGGCTTTCGAGCCCTGCCGACACCCTGCTCCCGCGTCCCCCCCTCTCCCTCGTACGCGGGTGACTGCCTCGCCGGCAGCCCCGCTCTTTGAGCTCTTTTCGTGTTTGCGCCTGTTTTGAACTTTTCGCTAGGTGCCTTAGACTAAAAAAAATAATAATCCCATCTTTTTGAACTGGGTTGTTTCACAAACTTGCAGAGGACTTATTTTTGGCGGGCAGAGCTGGGAAACGTGGGCTTCCCTAGAATCCCGGACCGCAGCACCCACCCTGAAGGTGAGGCCGTGCCGGCAGCCCGGGCTGTTTCCACCCCGGACCGCCTCAGTCCTGCTGAGGCTTGCGGCTGAGGCGCTGCCGCCAGGGTGGTGTGCGGGGGACTCCCGCCGCTTTCCTTCCCTCGGCTCAGCCCGGCGCCCCTCTGTTGCGGCCAGAGACCATTTTGTCTCTCCAACCCTCACTTCTACCCTGGCCTCCCCTTACGTAAATATACTTCGCATATATAGGTCCCCTGAGGGGGCGGTAGATGCGCCTGGCCCCGCTGCCGTCAGCGCTGGCCGGCCCACGGCTGCCGCCCCCCTCCCCTCAGCAGGAGGCGGGCGGTTTGAAACCTTCCCGGGGGAGGGGGGGAACGGGGGGGCAACGTTGGCGGCTGGCGCTGCCCGCCCGCCGCCGTCCGCCGGCTCTGCCCCCCCTCCCCGGGCGGCCCCATTGGCTCGCGGGCGGGCGCTGCGGCGAGGGGGAGGGGAGGCGGGTGGCGGGAAGCGGGGCCTGATGGCGGCGGGAGGTTGATGGCGGGGTGAGAGGAGGGAGGGCGGAGAGCKGCTCCTGTCACCTGGCGTGCGGGTGGCAGCTCTGGAGTCCGCGGTGGGGTGGGAGACGGTAAAATAAATCTGAACCCGGGTGGGGGTTGAGAACTGTCCTCTGTGGTTGGGGCACCTCCACTTCTGTGGTGGTCCACAGGCCGCGGCGCGTCCCGTCCTCGGTCCCACCCGGCGAAGGTGGGTGAAGCGTGGTTATCCGTGCTCGGGGCAGCAGGAGTTGGGTGAACGAGTATCCTTCCTCTGTACAGCGTTTCTTGGATGTTGGCATGGGCAGCTGTCTTACCGTAAGGCTGTCTCTATCCAAAGATGAATTTTTTTGGTTGCTTGGCCAAACGTGTGGGTTTCATTCCTAAAAAGTCACAGTGCATCTCCTGGGGCCCCTTCCCCATGCAGTCCGAGTGATTCTGAAGTGAGCACTTGTGTTTGAGGGAATAAAGAGTGGTTTTCACCCTTTTTCAGTTGTGGATCCATAACGCTTTCCACTGGCAGTACAGATCTCTTTGGGAATACCTCAACTGTGGCATTTATTATTTTGCTTTTCTTAGTGACCTTTCCCAGATCGCTAGGAAGGGATTCACAGACAACCCCAAGAGGTTCACTGCCTGAAAATCACTGAAATAAAAAAAAAAAAATGAGAGGGGGAAGTAAAAACAGAAAAGGGAAACCAAACAGAACAGGACAGAACTTTAAATGGTTTGAGGATCAAAACTTGAAAGTTAGGATTTACAAGGGGCCTAAAAACACCAGAAAGAGGCAGGAAACACTTAAAAAAAAAAAAATCACATCTGGCTTTGTCGTATTTACCATTGAGATTTCTAAAAAGAAGTGTTAGGCTCCTCAGTCTATGCTGTGTTTGATGATTTGCTGATGATGAATTGCTCAGCTTAATTGCTTGCTAACCAAGACACATGCAGATGAAACTTTATGATTGCTAAAGCTTTTTGTTGCATTATATTTCTTTTTCGTCTCTACCTCTGTGGTGGTGCACAGAATTTGAGAGGCACTCACCATAGTCTCATAACACTAAAAAAATACTACCATTGAATTCAAGCTTTCACTGTTCTTTCACTGTCAAAACAGTGAAAATTATTCAAATATTAAAAGGAATAATAGACAACCTAAATAGTATATGCTTTTCACTACCACTAGCTGATCGGGAAATTTTCTTCTTTAATGAATGTTATTCATAGAAAGGAAAGCAGGAGGAAGGATAAGGAGGACTTGTAATATGATACTAGTTTTTATTCTGTTTAGAGTCTCAAAAATCACTTTACAAATCATGGATGCCCTGTTTGCATACACACTGGATGCAAATAGGCATTAACTGGATTAATAACAGCCTGTTAAATTTAACAATACAGTGAACATCAGGAATGAATTAATCTGAAACCCTTTGGTAACCAGCACAGCTACTTAAACGATGTCCTTCGGCGCACACAAATATTCGTACGCTATATGCAGAAGGGGTGGGGAAGCCGAGTGCTTTTTCACAAAGGAGGTTCTGTTCTCAGTAACATGATTCCAGTTAGTCCTGGCCAAAGCAGTAATGCCTACAGCAATTATGACAAAGGCAAAGTATTTTTAATTTGATGGGGTTAGATCTCTTTTGTCTCATCAGTGCTATGCAAGTATAAAGAAAGGTGAGGGGGGAGGGTTTGGATGCTGGCAGTTTGAATTTATGATGTGTGAAAGAATGTCTGGTGTGAGAGTGTTATATGAGACATGAAAGTGTAATGTTTTTAAGGTTTGGAACAAGGGAAAGAAAACCTATGTTGTGATAGAAAATATGGAAGAGAAATTCCGGGCATTTCTTTAAACATTAAGTTGGTACAACTGAAGATCATTCTGTTTAAAGCAAGAGATGTCCAAATACCTTGTCCTTGTCTGTTTCTGGTTTAAAACTAATATTTCATTTATTTGATGGGATGGCTTGACACTTGATTTATTTTCTGTTGAAGTTTGTCCTCCCATGTAAACCTCACCATCAATGGAAAAAACAAGCTGCTCCATAAATAGCAAAATTTGTTGAACCTGTTTTTCTGTGACTCGTGACCTGTATCCCCCTCTCCCCACTGCCTTTTCCTTGCAGCACTTATCTCCCAACTCATGTTTTCCTTTAAAGACTCATGCTCTCAATTCTCTCCAAGTTCAGTTTCAATGTCCCTAAAATATCTCTGGAGCAAGAGGTACTTTGGGTTTTGCAAGTGCTTGTTCGTACATTGGTCTGCATGTGGTGTTTGGTTAGCAGCAGACCAAGCAGAAATGGTAACAGTTGAGTTCCTACTGTAGCATTCCCCTCATGAGGGTGACTAATACATGTGTCTCATTTGAATCCAGATGTTGATTTTTGAAAATGGTAAGAATATAATTGCAGGAGACCTTTAACTCTCTGTTAAACTTGACTGAAATTGGCCATTGTGTTCCAAAAGTAGTTAAGACGAGACTAGCAGAGAGCACAATTGCACAACTCTTGTTTTATTTGGAAACCAGGCAAAAAGAGTTAAATTTTTTTAAAGCACTTGGTATCATGTGCTGAAGAGTGATTCATGATTCTTAAACTTCTTGTTGGCAATTAAACAATTCATCTCTGTAACCAAGACTGATTAAAAAAATATTTCTCATAAGTTAATCTTGGGTCAACACTAAACTTTCACTAGTGTAGTTGTATCAAACATCTTTGACCTATAATAAACATAACTCTGCAAGCAGATGTCTTTAGATTAGATGCAGGTAACGTGTCAAAGTTAAACTTTGGTCAGTTTAACTTGTCTTGCTACTTTAACCTGAAATAAAGGCTTTAAAATTTAAAGCTTTCTTAAATCTAAAGCCCTAATAATATCTCTTTAACAACTCCTTTGCAGTTTTGTTTTTTTTTCCCCTAAAATGATGATGTACCTCTACTCCAGGTGAATTTCTGGGAGCTGGGTGCTTCATTTCATGACCATGTCAGAATGAAATTTGTTTGAAATAATCAGTAAGATTTCATGGGACAGTGATAGCGCAATCTTACTGGAAAACTTTTGGGTTTCTTTTTATACATAATTTAATGTTTTCCAATCCTCTTTCTTAATTGCCTGTTGCTTGCCTCCAGCTTGAATCATACAACTTGTGGATCAGCCACTAAATAAACCTCACTGCAGGAATAAGACCTCAACTTTTTCTTCCTTTTGCAGATTTAACGTATGTCATTCTAAAGTTCACTGCTGATGAAGCTGTCCCAAAATGCAGTTTCTCACTAGGCTGCTGTGCTATCATCGTCCTTGGTTAGGTGTGAGAAACTTACAAGTAGTTTTTTGTAAAGAATAAAATGGTAGAGTAAGTCTTTATTTATAAAAGACATTAAAAGTAAATTATTATATCTTTGTATTATACTGTTAATTTCACCCTATTTACCTCTATGTTCTTCATTTTTTCAGACATTCTTTCTAACCTGTTTGATCTGAAGTGATGTGTTTTTAAGTGCCCCAAGTCCTTTCATCTTCTCAGTATTTGGTTTCACTCACGCTTTGTGCCTTAGAGCTTTGGGTCTTTTCAGTCAGAGGTCCTGAACAGTGTGACCTCTCTGTTTGCCTTGTGAATATTTCACAGTAATGCTTAGACGCTTTCTCCTGACATTTCAAACCATTCCTTGACTGGAAAGCTGGGGATCAAGTTCTAGATGTGATAGATTGATTCACTGTATGACAAATTGTCAGTTTCCTTTTGTGTTATTTTTCCTTAGTAATACTTCACTTCTGTTTCTCTTTGTTGGTGATATTGTAGCAAAAACACACTCAGGAATATGGAAAGATCTTCAAGTCTCACTTTGGTCCCCAGTTTGTTGTATCCATTGCAGATCGAGATATGGTTGCTCAAGTCCTCCGGGCAGAAGGTAGAGCACCACAAAGAGCTAACATGGAATCCTGGCAGGAATACAGAGACTTACGAGGGAGAGCCATGGGACTTATTTCCGCGTAAGTGTTGTTACTCCTTCGTTTTCTAAGTTTTCTTGTAAAAGTTTAGTGATTTTCTGAAGGACTGTACAGGTCATCTGGGAATTCAGACTTTTCTGTGTGGGGAAATTTGTATGTCTAGTGGGGGAAAGAGGGTAGGAATTTATGGTGAATTGTCTGTTCTGCTGTAAATTTTCAAAGGGATGGTAATAATGTGTAGTTTGAATGTGGAGTAAGCTACCTTGCATAAAAACATTCTTGAGGAAAGTGTATCAGCTAGAGATGTCAGAGCTGACTTGCTTACCTGGAAGCAGTATTGCAGCATAGGGCTTACTAACTTTGGTACAGCACTGTGCAAATGTGGTTTTATTGCTTCAGATCTAGACTGTTGCATCCACTTGGCAGTGTGCTGTGTGGACTTGTTGGCTCAGGTTGGCTTTAGCTTTATTGTTCACCAAAGTGCCCCCTCAGTAGATTAATGTAGAGAAGTCAGCGTATGGTAAATTCACACTGTAGTGCATCGCCGTACGGATATTTTTCTACATGGCTGATTCTAGAAGAGTTGTCTGTCTTTAAAGCTTGCATAAGCTGGCAGTGCATGTGGGTGTGGTTAATTGCCACTGGGAACTACTCACAGTCCCCACTGACATAGGATGTTTGTTTAGAGGGAAACTAATTTCCTGAGTCATGGGTGGTCTGTTTCTTTCATGGTGGCAAAAGGCATTATGTATTGCACTGCAGACTCAAATCTTAAGCTTCAGTTCAGAGTCAAACTGACAGTTCCTTGATATTTTGTGAAATGAGATCTTAAATCAAGAGATAGTCAGAAAATATCTGTTAAAGAGATTTAATTCTTTTGCTGGCCAGTAAGTTTCTGTACCTTGCAGCAGCATTGCTTCAGGTGAAGGAATTTAATGGGAAATACTTACATAGCAATTTAAAGTAAATCCACAAAAGACAATTACCTGTCTTCATAAGGAATTGAAAGATATCCCTGGAACCACTGTTCCCAAATACTCTACTCATATGAAGCATGCAGATGCTACAATTCAGATTTTTAGGCTTCAGCACAAAGATTTCAATACATAGCTCAGCTAAAGGAGAATCTAGCTGTAAATTGTTTCTCTTTAGCTAGGTCTGCTATCCTGTTACTTTGTAGGTTTAGAATTAGGGTATCTGAAAGTGATGTATCAGTACTGGCATTTATGGTACTAGCTCAAATTGTTGATTTGTCAGACCTGGATGTGATACCTTTGGTAATCAAGCACCAATTCTAGGTAAAAGCAATTTTGCAGACTATCCATTCAAATATTTATTTAAAGTAATTTTAATAAGAAAATTTTGCAAAATTCTTGTGTTAGCTACTGCTAAAATACTAATATAGAGACACTTGTCAAATTCAGAACTGAGTCGACAAGTTCTGTCACTCAAACCAGAGATTGACTTACAGATGTACATACATGTTGCAACACTGAAATTTAATGAGGACATGCAATAAATACAGAATAAAAATGTAGGAGCATAATACCAAATACACATTATCATCGTTTCATTTCACCACATGCTTTCATTTGAGATGAAAAATCATAAACAGTTTCACTGCAGAGCTCTTACCCAGCTAATGATTGTTAAGGAGAATTGTGTTTAGACATTATTAATAATTTCTTCTAGGGAGGGGGAACAATGGCTAAAAATGAGAAGTGTACTGAGGCAAAAAATTCTGAAACCCAAAGATGTGGCTGTTTACTCTGAAGGAGTCAATGAAGTTATCTCAGACTTAATTAAAAGAATCCACACCCTCCGAAGTCAAGAGGACGATGAGGAAACAGTCACCAATGTTAACAACGTTTTCTTCAAGTATTCAATGGAAGGTAAGCCCAGGCTGTATAACACCTGTAAAGAAAATGGATGTAAAGCAGTGTGCTTACGGTTAGGCGTTTTTGTCAAATGACTAGTGCTCCATTGTGATTAATCTGTAAAGGGAAGCTTGATATTCTGCATTTAGGTGTCTTCCTACTTAGTGCAGTAGATATCAGTAGAATTCCTTTGTAGAGTCCAAAGAGATAATACCTTGTATCAAGGGAAAATTCCTGTGGAAATGCTGGTATATAGGTAAAATGTACAATCAAGGCCCCGAGCAGTTTCAGTACTCCGTATTTCTGTATTAATTTCTCAAGAATGAGGGTGTGACTTCTAAGACATGTTGATTTAACAACATTTAACAAATTCCAGGTGGAGAATCACTGTGTGATGTATCTAAATTCTGTTCATAGCTTAATGTGGGAAAAGACACTGCTTTCCCCTGCCTCCACGTGCCAGCTGTGGGATTGTTATGCTTGCCTTAAAATCATCTGCCACTGGCTACCATTAATGAGGGAACGCTAAATGGAACTCCAGCCTGAGCTAGTACAGCATTTCCTGTGTTCTTATAGAAATGTAGTGGTGATTCATATTTCATACATTCCTTTAACTGAGTGCATACAACCTGATCTTGTTATATGTAGTGCCTTTTAAAAACATTGGTACTCTTTGCTGACAAGCAGCTGAATAATTTGAGATTTGCAAGAACTTCCAAATTGCTCACCTATGAAGGTGCTGTATCAAATGGCTGGCTGGCTGTTTGGTAAACTAACCTGAGTCTGTTCTACATTAATAATGTCTAAAAATGGCATTCAACTAAGAGTTACCAATTTTATGGAATTTTAAACTCTGAGCTTACAGATTCACTTTAACTGATGGGTTAGTTTAAATTCTTCACATTCTTTTAGCTTTTCATTTATAACTTGTGCCTGGCACGCACTTATTTCCTATATGAATTGCAGTTTTAATTAACTTACACTGTCAGCTGTTCAGGGAACCAATGTGTAAGATTTTTTTGAAAAGACCATGTAAAGAGCAAAAGAATGCATAAGAACTAGCAGTTGCTGAAAGAGGCACAAGAGAAATAAAAGGCATAGAAAAACATCTCCCCAGGGAGGAAAATTAGGGAAGGAAGACTGAGTTGAAAATAGCCAGATTTTAAAATTATTTTTGTCAGTAAAGAAGAAATACGAAGCAAAAAACAGGGAAAAAGAAAAGTTTCTTAAAAAAAAAATATATATATATACACACTTGAGAATTTATGGAGAGTTTGATGGAGGGCAAGATCAACGTTAAAGATCATATCTATTGTGCCTGTTTTTAACAGGAGAAACAGAGAAAAAAGAGACTAGAGTGTTAATAGACCAGTTACTCTAATTATCTAGTTAACAGTTATTCTAATATTTCCTGGAAAGATGTGGACAAACTCTTAAATAATGAATTTAAAAGCACAAAATTTATTTAAAAACATTTGATTTTATGCAAATGGCTTTGAGAATTTTTCTAAATGCCTTTTAAAATTACCTAATTGCCCCACTGGATTTTAGAAAAATCATTAAATAAGATTATTTTGATAATAGGAATGCTTTTTGTACTGTACCATGTGATATTTTCATAAAGAAACTGGGTAATATAATCTATATTTTGCACGTTGGGAGGAAAAATTGCTAGAAACCTGTGTTCAGAAAGTAATTAAAAATGGTTTGCTGTCAAACTCAGAGAACATTTTGGCTAACTCCAGTAGGGCAGTTTCTGGCTGAGTTCTGTCTAATATTTACTAATTTGGGTATGTTTATAAAAACTGAGCTGAGAGATTGCAGGGACACTAATGGATGAGTAAGAATTAACTTGATAAATGGAAGAAATGGTCCAGAGTTGAGAATAATAATAATAATTTAATAAAAAAATATATATAAAGTACTGTTCTTTGGGGGGGAGGATGGTATTTCTAGCAGGGATCACTGCAGTACTGCAGACAAACATCTGAGGAAATTACAGCTAGTCAGGAACGAGAGACGAGTCAATATTGTCACTTGCAACAGCGTCACACACTTGCTGTTTTTCAGGGCTACATGGAGTATATTGTGTGCAGTGAAATCACTGTCTAGAGTGCAAGCTCTCTATCCATTTATGCATACTCATTAATCATTTACTACCAGCTTATGATGAAGAAAGGCATAGCCGCTGCTAGAAACTCCTGCGTTATCACCAGTTATCAGAAATGTCTTTGGACTTGTATGTCCCTGTGTGTTCAGAGGCCAACACAGCAGGCTCAGGATTTGTGGTGCAATGCAAAACACAGCAAACACGCTGGAGGGCTGCTCTACTTCTGCTGGAATTCCTGGCTGTCTTCTCATGCTGAGCATTATTGACGTAGTAGCCACTGTCTCACTACAATGTTTAGCTGGGATTTTTTACTGTGTTTTAAATTTCTATTTTATCTGCTCCCAGCTGCAGTAATAATAACTAAACATTTTTGGAAGATAGTGCCATTATGTTAGCATTATAATTCCTTAAATTATTAATATGTATATATGCATGTGTATAGCAAATTCTTTGATTTCATATGTGCAGGTGTGGCAACTATTCTGTATGAATGCCGGTTGGGCTGCCTGGAAAACAACGTCCCACAGCAGACTGTTGAATATATTGAGGCTCTGGAGTTGATGTTTAGTATGTTTAAGACCACTATGTATGCAGGTGCTATTCCCAAATGGCTTCGTCCACTTATTCCAAAACCCTGGAGAGAGTTCTGCAGATCCTGGGATGGACTCTTCAAATTTAGTAAGACTTAGTAGTAGAAAAGTTCAGCTGTGTTTCTGCAGGTTCTGTGTGTGTTTGAACAGGACTTGCTGCATTTCTCTTCTAAAATTATAAGATGACATTGTGGTAGAAGTAAGTTTCATATTAAACTCAGACTGGCCAAGGGAACCGTTTTAAAAATTACTCTACTGAAAAAGAATTTTACCAGTACACTTTAAATATTCCCCTATTTTATACTGCTGTTTCTTTATTTGTCTCACCTGTTTCAGCGCCCAGTCCTCACTCCAGGTCCAAGTTCTTTGCCAAGGCTTTATCTTGAGCCACTCAGATTTTAATGAGGGTGGTTTTGTTCACTTCAGCAAGTTTTCAGTCAGGCACTCTGACAAATAATCACCACTAAAACTGAATAAAAAGTTAAAAAATGACACTCTAGCAATTAATTAAACTCTTTGTGAAGTTTATATATACACATACAAGCGTATAAGTTGACATAGAAGTACACTGCATACTACAATATGGTTTTTTGTGAATAAAGCATTCCAGGCTACTTTATCAATCAGCTTTCATGTAAATAAGAAGAAGGAGTTGTCTTTGCAATATTTTTTTTTTAATATTCTGGAGTGTTTAAAAAACCTTGAAGCCTTTTCCCCTCTCTAATGTTAGAAAGCTGCATGCATTTTTACATTTGTTTTATTAGCACTATTTGTCTAGGTAGGTCTGTGTACATCTTCTTGAGAATAGATTCTTTAGTTTCTTAACTTTTAATATGCCTAATATGCTTAATTTTTAATATGTATTGATCTGTACCTACAGTAGGCATTAGGGAATCCATTTAATGCTGATACAGGTGTGTTTTCTGTGAAACATGTACTTTTTTACACTGCCACTTTTAAATTATTTCCCATGATAAAGCACTCTTGTTCCCTTTTGTGGGTTAAAAACAACAGCAGACTTCAGCTTTATCCTAACAGCAGCTGAAAAACTGTTCTTGAGGAATTTGTTCTGTTTGAAACTTGTTATGCTGTTTCTTTGTTTAATCCCTTTGTGAAAAAGGAATTAAATGGTGAGAATCACTGTATGTAATGTGTGTGTTTGTGTAGGTTTCATAAAGGAACATGTTGATTCTAGTTTTTTTTTTTTGTAAGCTCATTCTGCAGGGCATTAACTTTCTGAGGAGTTTTACTCTTTTTAAAGCCCTTGTTTCACTGAAGATGCTGTTTGTAGTCACTAAAGTATAAATGGGACTGTGGGTGAAATTGCTCAAAATGTCATTCACTGAAGTTTTTCAATTTTTGTTATTACTTGATGATCCTCATCTTTGTCTTCAGTGTGATTCAGTTCTGTGGCTTTGACCTTCTGGTTGCTGCCAATATCTTGTAGCAACCGCTGTGTGCTGACTTGCAGCACGCTCTGCAGAGTTCACCACTTCTTGCAGAGTCATCAGAAAACAAACCAGGTGGGCATAAAAACTCGACCTTGAGCTTCCTTCCTTCCCAGTCAGAAACTATAGTCTCGTGTCCTTTCCTTGTGCTCAGCATTCTCATGCTGTGAGCTACCAAGGTTCCCGTCCGCTCTGTCTTTCCTTACTGTGAGTACCCAAGGACCTCCACCACCACTCTATTCTCTTTTCCCTGAGAAAATAGATTCAAATATTTTGTCTTTTTATGGCTATGTAGTGTAGTGTAAGGGGGAAATGTAATTACTGAATGGAACCAGCAGAAAAATAAAAATGGCAGCTTAACAATTTTTTTGAATTCCAAAGGTCAAATCCATGTTGACAACAAATTGAAGGCTATTCAGTCTCAGCTGGACCAAGGAGAAGAAGTAAATGGTGGGCTACTTACATACCTCCTAGTGAGTAAGGAACTTACTTTGGAAGAGATCTATGCCAATGTGACTGAAATGCTTCTGGCAGGAGTAGACACAGTAAGCTTGTTATCGTTTTTCTTGTGCACAATTATTTTTGTAAACCAGTACCATTCACAGCTACCTTCAGGGGGGGTTATGTTGTTTATAAAGACATAATTTCTGATACATTTAAGTCATTGCATCTTTAAAATGATAGAAAATACTTACAGCACTCTCTAATCTCTCTACTAGAATGAAGTCAGTGTTGTTCTGTTCTAGCTGTGGTTTACAGGAACCCATCCTTTGGGAGTCAGTTCCACAGTTTATTAAATGGATAAAATAGCAATTGTCTTTACATTCGGCTTGAATTTCATACATTTTCTTTTCCCAGTTTGAATATCAGGTTGGTATTTGTGCTTCTTTAGGTAGACCACAATAGAAAAGGCTGCTGAAAGTTAGTGTGAAAAAATTGATCAATAAACTCATATGTAGAATTTGGTAAAGGATTTTTACATATGGCTAATTAAATCAACTGGGACACACATTATGGATCAGATACCTGGTTTGTGCTGAAGTCCATTAGGAGGGGGGTGTTAGGCCAGCACTAATGTACGTAAGGCGTAAGTTCGCCACCCATGCTTGTGCTGGCAACATACAGTCAGTCTGAGGCAAAGAGCTGTGGTGATGGGGCTCAGCATTAATGAGGTTAGTGTACAAGGTATGTTAACACCTAGTGATGCATTTTAAGTGGCTATCTTTCCTTATTCTTCTGATATGTCATCTAGAGCATTTGAAGAAACGTTAAGGTCATGTATATATCTTACCCTCCTTTCATTCCTATCATGTGAAATCAGCGTAGCTTAGCATTGACTGCAGCATGACAATCAGAAGAATAAGAAAAGCTAAAAATGAGTTATTGTATTGTATATACAATGTATATGGAGTTATTTAGAATATCAATGAACACTATTATTGTAAATGAGCAATTTTTTAAAAGAAATCTATATGAATTTTATAAAGAAAGTGCCCTGTATGACTGTGTTTAATAGTCTTACAGTAGAAAAGATTAAAATAAGTAAAAAAGTAAAGTAGCCTTAAAGTAAAAAAAACCTCTCTGGATAATTGAATTCAGATTTTTTTGATTTAAGAAAGTTTGTGAGGTTTCTAAAGAAAACAAAAAAAAACCCAACAGTAATACTTTTGAATTCCAAAATAAGGAGCATATGTAAAGCTTATTTATGTGCTGAAGATTATTCCATTGGTTAAATATCCCAAGGGCTTATGAGTTTGGAGAGCTTTTTGATGTGTGGTTCTTAAGTAAAGCAGAGTTATTCATCCCATTCATTTTCTAATCTTTCAGACCCTTAATTTTCCATTTTTAGTGTGTGAGAGAGTTTTCATTAAACTAAAAGGACAGTGTTCAAGTTCATGCCAACAAGAGTTTCTCTTTCCATTTAACTCAGCTTTCTCAGCTGGCAACAATCATTTTGTGAGAGGACAGTACTTCTGATTTCCTCATTTCCAAGTACAAGACAGAAATTGAGGGAACCTTTTTTCCCCTAGTGTCGCTTCGGATCTCATTTTATCATAGAAAATGAAAGAGGTTTAGAGGATTATAAAAGCTTTCAACAAAATTGTAAGGCAGTTTTTGGCTACAAAGCATTTTGGCTGTCCCTGGAACAGTGCTAATTTTTAAGAGGTTATGAAGGAGCTGGGAACCTGGGAAGAAACAGTGCTTGTATCAGAGAAGTTCTGTATACAGCTGGCACAATTGCCAGCTCCTCTGAGCTCTGAGGAGAATAGGACAGGGCTGCATTTTAGCAAGGGACAGCCACTCAGTATCACAAGAAGAAAAAAAGAAAGGTTCTGAGAATGATACTTCTAGCATTATACCCCAGTTTGAAGACAAGACATAAAAGGTCACCATCATGATGAATTTGCATTCTAAATTGATTGTAAATGTAAGCCCAAAATAAGACATTTCCAGAAGTTGGGTTTTTTACCCGTACATTGTTCGTAACCTTAAGCTTTGTTGTGCCAATGAGTGAGAAGCTGAAAATAAAACTGTTTCCTGCCTCAAAAGTGAAACTGGTTGTCTGTCTTCGTTATACAAGTTGAAAAAAATACATTTAAAAATAATTCAAGAAAATTAGGTAGAGGTTACAATTTTTCTCTCTTAAAAGCTGTAAGATACTAAGAACAACACAGGTAAGGAACAGAATGATTACGTTGTCACTTTCTCTGCCATACTTACTCAGGAACACCAAACATACATTTTTCATGGTAAACCTTCTGTCTTCAGTGATGGTTGTGAGGCAAATGGGCTCAGGTAAGGCCATTTGCTTAACCTTAATGTCTTGGATGCAGCTGATCGTAGAAGCAAAATGTCCTGAGTCTGTCTAGTATTTGAATGGAACAGTCCCTGAAATCCAGGTAGCTTAAACACAGGGACGCATGGTTAAATAAATGGTAAATATTGGATCACAAACAAAGAGTTGAAATACTCTACTTAGTTCCATGTTAGTACAGATGGAGTGAGTTCATGCTCTCAGTGTGTATCCTAAACCACAAATGTGCATTGAAGTGCAATTTTTCCAGCTGAGGTGAAAGAGGATTACATGATGGGTTCCTTTAAATCATCTTGTGCTCAAAGTTGAACTGTCTTCTGCCTTGTGTTCTGTTTCTTCCTTCAGACAAAATATTTTAAAATGATTTTTCAAACAGTACCTCTTTTCTGGAGCCTTGATGATTATTAGAATAATTAATGGGGGGGTAGGGTATATTTTAACATTTTGGGGCCACTTTAAATATATAAGCTCCTCTTTTAGCTTCCTTAAGAAAGCTTTCAATAGGATGCTGAATTTCAGTCAAGTGGGAATTTTCAAGAGGTAGAAAGTGCCAGCTGTGGTGTAGCATTCCTTACCAAAGGATAAAGTATAATCTTAGCAGTGATAATATCAATTTTGTTGTGTGGATGCTATGAGGAGACCACCATATGCTTAAAAGGGGTTGTTAATGTTCTGAGTAGTATTCTCTTATCTTGTATCCTGTGAAATGTTCTTGTTGGGAAGAAAGGTGAAACACATATTGAAAACTAACAGTTAATTTAATCCATTGCTGTTTAGAGTCTTTATGTTTCAGTATTGTTTATGTAGTTTTGTTTGCATTTGGTTTTTCTGTTGCTTTTTAATATTTCACTGGGAAAATATCAGCATGGGTTGTTTTGATACGTGGGGGATTTTTAGATGGAAAAGGGATGAAGGAGGGGATGGCAAAGTCTGACAACATCCCACTGAGTCCAGATGTGAATCATGATACCTTTAAACGTATAAAACACATAGTTGAAAACTGATCATTTTTCTTGGCTTGAAATCATTTTTAATCTAATCTTGTTGGACTTGATGGTAATGGTTGTGGTCTCTTCCTTAGACTTCTTTTACTTTGTCCTGGGCAACATACTTGTTGGCAAAGCACCCTGAGGTTCAACAACGTGTTTATGAGGAAATAGTCAATAAGCTGGGGAAAGACCAAGTTCCTGTTGCTCATGATGTCCCAAAATTGCCTTTGATTAGAGCTGTGCTGAAAGAAACTTTGAGGTAAGTAGCAGACAACTGCAATCATTAATTAAAAAATTTAATTCCGTGTAGTTGTAATGGATTTTGAGTCCATCCTAATGTTTGTATTTAGTTGTTATTACTGCTATTTGCTGCTTCTGCTTTTATTTATTGTAGCAGTATTGTGTCCAAGGATGCCCAAGCAATGAAATATGATTGTTTACATAATGTTTAATGTTTTTAAGTATGGTAGAATTAGTATCACATACGTAGGACGTGTTTGTTAAGGTAGATAACTGAAAGTTTGATTTTTGCCTTTTAAGTATTAGTCTGTATGATGGACTGTAACAACCTCCTCCCCACCACACTACGGCAAAGTGGTACTTTGCAGTGCCACTACAATAATTTTAAGCTTCTTGACTTAAATTGAAGGCATGTGACATGCTTTTTTTATATGTTTATACCAAATGTTCATAGTGAGGTGAGGGGAGTAAGAGGATTTTAGAGAAGGCATCAACAAGGCTTTTTCAGCTCCCAGTAGTGCTAAAACGTTTCCAGCTTGACCAACTGGTTGCATGTTTGTACATGTGTAAAGCAAATAAATATATAGAACAAATAGCTCAACCTCCAGTTACTAGTAAATAACTTTTCTTATGTATTAATCATATTCTCACAGATGATTCAATGTCTTTGAATCTCCAAGGTGTTCTGTACTTTTGAAAAACCTTTTTGCTGTGAATGCATATTGCATTCATATTGTATATTGGTGAATGCAAATTGGAATCTAAACTTTTTAAGTTGTATTAGTAATTACTGTTGAACTTCTCATAAATATTTGTCTCTAGGTTATATCCAGTATTGCCAGGAAATGGAAGAGTGACCCAAAAAGACTTGATCGTTGGAGGGTACTTGATACCTAAAGGGGTAGGTTCTATTGCAGTCCTYTGCAGAGAACACAGTTTAATTTTTGTGTATGAAATGTGATTTGTTACAACATATATACACTTCATTGATTTCAAAAGATTTCACCAAGCTAGAGCATTAAGAGGAAAGTATTTCAGTAATACCCATTTATATGACAAATATGGATTTTATAATTGACTTGTTGCTGTTGGTTTTTTTAGATTTGGGTCCTCACCTGCTAATCAAATTTACCAGCATGACTTGTTCTTATATTCTTGAGGGTGGAGTCTATTGATAACATCTCTGTGCAATGTTACAATTTGATTAAAAAAACATTCATTATTCTTGCAGTTTTCTAATTCTTTGCCTATTAATTCCCTTTGTAGAAAGACTGTGATTTCCTTTTTAAATTATGAATCTTTCCTTTATACTATTCAAAGATTACACAGAGATCATGGTAGAACTGTGTGGCTCTATAATGACAGCACTTCTGTGTTAGAGCAACATAGCTTTAAAACAGTCAGGATTCTTAATTCTTAATATACTTGTTTAATATTATTCCACACACACATCCCCACCCCCTATCCCCCCCTCGCCCCCCGGATTTATTTGGAAACATCATCACATCAATTATTGCTGTTTTTTTTTCTGAGGTGTTCTTTTTTTTTCCCTTCCCATTCTGTGTTTTTTCCTTTTCCATTGTCTTGTATCTCTCTTCTCCCTTTCTCTCATACTATCCTTTTGAGACAATTCCAAATACTTGTGACCTTTGTTCCCTTCTCCTTCCCCACTGCATCTTCTCTAATATATCCAGCAACATTTAAAACAATTTGAAGATTATTTCATTTGACCAGTTGAGAAAGGGATCTGATTTTCTAGGTATCCTTTTTTCTTCTAGAATTACTTAAAGATACTTAATTTTTATCATCTCATATTGCAGTAATTACAATGCTTTTTTATTTTGTTATGTGTATTGGAGTTAGCTAAATATAAATATCATTTATTTCCTCAGACACAGCTGGCACTCTGTCATTATACTACTTCATACAGCGAAGAAAATTTCTCAATGGCAAATGAGTTCCGACCTGAACGCTGGCTGAGGAAAGATAATTTGGACAGAGTAGACAATTTTGGTTCCATCCCCTTTGGTTATGGCATTCGAAGTTGTATAGGAAAAAGAATTGCAGAGCTGGAAATTCATCTTGCACTGATTCAGGTTAGAACTATGTGACAGCATTACAAGAAGAAAAATATATTGGTATGATTCTTTTCTATGTATACCATTTCTGGATATCTTACAGTGCACAAAACCTTTGTTTTGAAGTGTTGTCTAGCATAATCATCCTGCAAAGGCTTAAAAAAATTAAAACAATCATGCTTGAAATGTAGCACACTAGTTAAACTACATTGCAGAAGAAAAATTCTTTATACTACAAATGAGGTAAAACTAAAGGTAAGATTGTTAAGGAAATACATGGATTTAGTACAGAAGGTTTTTGTAAGCAAATCGGAAGTCTGTCTTAATGACCATTAGAATGGTTACCTGCTCAGTTTCAGTATTTTAGTTACAAAGAATTCAGTACTTACAAAGACGTAAAAAAGTTTTTATATCCTCGTACTGACCACAATGTTATGACAAATAGTAGAATTTTTCTATGTTCTGTGGTTTTCTGTCCCTTCTTGTTCTTTCTTCTAACTTTATTATCATTTTAGATATACATAATCTATAGTTATATAGTAGTTAGTACATATTGATATATATTGTTTTCCATTGCTTCATATCATAAAGAAAGCTTTCCCAACAGCTGCCACATTTTTTTTCATTTATAAGACACCCTTTAACTCAAATACTGAGCTCAGATTGTGCAATCAAAACTCAAAGATTTGGAAACTATTTATAGTTACTTAACTATAAAAATACTTAGACCCTTTATATGTATTCAAAGCAAAGCTTGATTGAATTTGCCTTAGAATTTCCTTAAGTAAACTCCTAGAGCAATCTCTGAACAATTAGCATCTGTCTTTTGGAACTCTGAGTGAGTTAGCTCGCAGGGGGCTGGACAAAACAAACATACTTGCATCTTTTTGAAAAGGAGGATCAAGGAAGTAATAGAGAGCCTGCTTTTGTTTTCTGGAAAGAAACTAGAACAAAATAGCACACAACCTATTTACAAGCATCGAGATAATATTTAAGTGATTTAAAAATAGAAACACATGAAGCATGGAGCTGATCAAAGAGAAATTGTTTCAGACCAGTCTGGTTTCTTTCTTTGAGTTGGTCACTTACCTAATGTGGTGGATATAAAATAAATCATGTATTCTGACTTCAAGGAAGTGTTTTCACATGTCCTATACATTGTTCTCACAATTAAATTAATAAAATTTTTTCCAAATGGAAGTACCTATAAAATGCATGCAAAACTGGTTGGAAAAAAGAAATAGCTGGAGGCAGTAGCTGTCAAATATTTGCTGTTGAACTAGGAAAGCATTTAATTAAAATTCTGTAAGAGTCTGTCCTGCGTTTGATTTAGGTTGGTATTTTCATTAACAGTGTAAATGATGGATTAGAGAATACTTTTAGAGTTTGCATAGGATACCAAGCTGACATGGATTAAGTTAAAATCAGGATGTAAATATAGAATTACGAAAAAAATGGAGAAATGTTCCAGAATCAACACAAAATTGTTCACTAAGGACAGTTGCAAGTTACTGCTCTTGAGAAGAAATCAAATGCATAAATACAAATTGCTGACCAGCTGGCTGGGTAATTAGTACCGTAGAAACAGACTGGAGGGATATAGTAAAAAATTGGTCAACAATAAGGATGCTAATTCTGACAAGGCAGTGTAATTCTTGGCTATATTAACAGTATTAACCGGCATGTTGTATGTCAGAAAGAGGAGCTAAATTACTCAGTCTTACCAAACACTGGCGAATCCTCAGCTAGACAATGATATGCAACCGACACCGTGCGCTGCATTTTAAGGACAGTATAGTCAAATTGGAGGAAATTCAGAAGACAGAGAGAATAACAAGAATGAGAGGTTTGAAAAAGAGAAGAATGAGATGAAAATTTGATCAAACATCTAACACTGAAAAGGTAGTTATGTATAGGAAAATAATGCATTGTTCATCATGCTTACTAGGAGAAGGATAAGAGAAGATTGCTTAGTTTATAGGAAAAAGTGTTTGAGGTTTAATATTAGGAAAAGTTGAGGATGTTGCAGTATTTCCTTCTTGAAAGTTTAAAAATAGATAGCTGAGGTCTTCTATGTTCAGCTTCAAAATGGGTGAGATAAATCTCTTGAAGTTTGTTTTAACCCACGATTTCTGTGATTTATGTTTGCAACTGATTCTCTCAGTTTCATTAAGTCTAGGGAAATAGAGGTTTAATGTATACAAAACATGTGTGATTGAATTACAGTGATTCTGTTCAGGAGAGGTTCTAATATTTGACTCCTTGAATTATGATTGTTTCACTCGGTACACTGGATAGTTGCTGTCTCATGTTTGTTTTGTTTCCTTCTGCCCAGGAAGAGGAATGTGTGTGATGGGATTGGGACTTTTCTATTGCTTTGTTTTATAATTGCATGTATTGATTTATATTAAAGGAAGTGAAATAAAAAACACATAGAGGAAGCTCACGAGGTTTGAAAGAGACCTTAGCTTCTTTGATAGCTCAGACCGTTTAATCTAGTTGTGTGGAAGTTCTTCAGAAAGGACTGTCTCAGTCCTCCCTCAATCAGAGGAGTAAGATTTTTAACTATAATCTTCACCTTGTAACAACTATTCTTTCCTGTGTGGGAATCATAGCACTTGGACTCCACAGAATTGGCAACAGAAATTCCATTTCTGACAGTCTGTTATGTTCTCTTTTCCAAAGTCTAATCTTCATCTGTAATTTTGCAGCTTTTCTAATACTTGTCCTGTTTATCTTCACAGTTGCTTCAGAATTTTGAGATCAAAATTTCTCCCAAAACCGAACCAGTTCATGCCAAAACCCATGGACTTTTGACTCCTGGAAACTCCATCAATGTGCGATTTTCTGACAGAAAGTGAGGCTCAAATGTTTTGGAAATACTTGTGTGATTTTCATGGGAACAGACTTGCATCTTATGGATGTTTAATCATGCTTGTTCTCTGGTTTGTAGGTATTTGGCAAAATGATCAAGTATTGTGTTCTGCCTTAGTTCTAGCAGTACATAAGAGAAATTACCTCTCCTATAATAGATAATTACACATATGAAAATATATACTGAAAAAATTCCTTCCTGCACTGGGAATCTCCCTTTACCTGAAAAGATTTCTAGTAATAACAACACATGCATTGAAAAAAAAACCAAAATTAAATTCAGACATGTCAGTATCATTCAGTGGTTTTGTTACACTGCTTTGTCATAAAAGTCAACTACTCAGTGAGTCTATTTGAGAGCAAAAGGATTACTATATAATATGTGAAAATTAGCTGCATTTATGAGTTTGTGCTTTCCTGTTTCTTGTCCCCCAGTGTTTTTTAAAAGTTTCCACCTACCATTGAAATTATGAGATCATTTTTCTTTGTCTGTAAAACGTTTACTCTGTGTGTTAAAAAATTAATACAGTAATATGAAAAGTAATGATAGAAAAAAATACAATTTATGTCACTTTCTTTAGACTCAAAATGCAGAACAATTAAAAATTTATCCAAAAATAATCCCCATAAAATGTTTCTATATAAGTTTTTTAAAAAATTAAAAATCTTAAAAATAAAATTTTAAACATCACATTGCAGAGTTATGAACCCAGACATTGTCCTCATCACCAAAGCATAAGCTGAGTGGAATAGCACAAGCCACTTTCACTGTTCTAGCTAATATTATGCCAAAATCAAATGTAAATAATAAAAATGAAGTAGCTGTTACATTTTTATCATTTAATTAAAATACTACTACTAACTATCTTCACAGTTCTTGAACAGTAAGAACTGGAAACTTCCTGTTGTAACATGCTGAACCCATAGGCAGGTACACAGTTGCCTTCTGTAGGATGGAAATGTGACTACTGAAGTATTTGGAGATTTTTTTACTATCTATTGTTTCATACAAGGAGTGGACACCCGAAAGGGGTTTTTTTAATTATTATTTTATTTTTCCTATGACAACTTACAGAAAAGTCTCCCTTGCATGATACTTTAGATAACTTTAGTATCACTGCACTAACCTTACATTCTCATTTTTGAGAGAAACCTTATACCTTGGGACCATGTTATGCCTTGAACAATGCTCAAACCTGCATATCCTAATATGAAACTAACTATGTAATTATGTATAGTTAACTGTTTACGTGTCAGGCTCTGACTGTTGTTTGTGAGGTAGTTTACGTACTGATAATTGTAAACTTTTCAGACATATGCGGAGTTAGAGAAAAGTTGTGCAACTCAGTTTTTAAAATGACAACATTTTTCTTTGCTCATCTAGCTATAAGAAGTCAAAGACAGGTCACAAATTAAATGACACACTGTAGTTTTAATGGTGTACATGAAATTCCACATAGCTAACTACTACAGTCACATTGTTGTAGTATTTTGGTTACTTTTTGTAGTGACTTTTCAAGGTCTTGACAAAAGATAAAAAAATCTCCTTTGTATGGATCTCGTATATAAAATAACAACACTAAACAAAATTGACTTGATCTATGAGAAGATTACATGTTTACATGATGACTTTAAAATGTTAATCCTGTATTGAGCATATATATATATGTACTATAAGAAAAACAGGTAATCTGTGGAGGGTTTTTTCCCTTGAATGAGCTTGCCTTCTGATGCTGTTTTCCAGGGCTTCACATTATTCCCTTTTTTTTTCTTTCCCGTTGTTATTTCCAATTGTCCCCATCTTAAACAGAATGAAGAGAGTTGTATTTGCCAGAGCTGGCTGACATCCCAAAGGAGATGTTTTGCAAAGGTCTGTTTAAAAGTCTGTGGATTTGACTCCATAACTGTCTGTTTTTGTTGACTTGGGGACCAAAGAGCCCAAGCCTTGAATCCAAATTTGGATTCTGTATGGTGCCCTCCTTTTGCATTGTCATAGCATCATTAGAAACACCAGCCATTGCTATGTTGCAGTACATTTGGTATCAGTCCCTAAGTTATACATCACTGTAGAAGAGGGAAGAGGCATTCTAAAATGCTCTTTAAAGCATTTGAATCTTTTCATGCAAACAGAAAGCCTGTGATTTGTTTTAATAGAGCATCTATCCATGTAAGTTGTCTTTTATACATAATAAAATATTTATACAGAATTTACAAGTCCTGGTTCTCATTTTAATTGCTATTTATAATTGCATTTTCTTTAGCGTCTTAAAAGTTTTTAACTTGTTGGATAGAACTGGAAGATTCACTGCTACGTGGGAAATTACTAGTTCAGCTAGAAAAGATGGGGATCATACAAGAATTTAAGGTGTGTAATGATCCGGCTGAAGGAGAGATAATATTGTATTAAGAGTACTGTCATTCTGGAGGAAAGTTACTGGCAAAGTTACTCAAGAAATACCCTAGGATTGATTCTAATGTAACGTTTTGATTAATGATAATTCCTTAATACATAAAAGAGTATTAATGATATAAAGAGTGAAGGCATAAAGTATAAAAAAACCCCCCAAAACCAACCCAGAATGTAATAGAGATGGGATGGAATTTAATAGCAAAAGACATGTATGTAGGGAATAAAAAGAATTTATTTGAGGAGCTCACCAATTGAAAATGAAATGTGTAGAGGTAATCACAGATGACTAGAAATTGCAAGTGTATTGGAATAATGAAAAATACAGCCTAGAATGTATGAGATGAAGTATCTCTGATAGAGATTGGGGAAGAATAGGTGAGACTGCATCTTAAGTGCTATGTACAGCGTAGTTATGTGTTTAAGAAGGGTGGAGTTTGATTTGAACAGGTAAGGCAACTGCTAAGATTATCAGGTTAATAATGTTTCTGTGTGGAGAAAGGGTTATACTACAATGCTTTTTGCTCTGCCTCCCTGTGGTTTAAGCAGACCACAAGCTTACAGATCAAGCCCTGGCACATCTGGAAGCTATGTAACCGTGGGCTTAGGAGAACTTGTTTCTTTGGACACAAAATTCTGCTGGCTTGATTATGCTTCTTCCAGTTGGATTAGATAGCAGGTAGCGGAAACATGGATGTCTGCAAGAGACTAAATGTATTCTCAAAAATACTCACATAGTTAGTCTAGAAAAGTGAATATTGAGAGAGGAGATAAATCTTCAAATACCTTCAAGTTAAGGTGTTTACCCCTTAAGGTAAAGGCCAATGCTTGCCCAAAACAAGTATCACCAGCTAGCAGTGAATAAACTGGTGTAGAAAGTTTCAAGCCATCAGGAGAATGAGAGTTTGGAATAAATTTACTGTGACAAATGGTGAAGACAAAAAAAAAAAAAAATCTCCAACCAGCCATGAAATGATGGAGCATAGTGAAAAGAATTCTATAAAGTGATTGTTTAACTAGAATCACTGTATTCAGTCAGTCTGTTCTCTGTTTTTTCTTACTCTGTTGTAGGTACATAGGCGTGGAAGGAATCTATGAGGTCAATGGTGAAGTAGTCACAACTCCAGCAAAGTTGTATGCCAGTGGTGAAAGAAACTTATGAGCTCCTTAAATACCCCAGCATTGATGTGGCTGTGAAGATGGAGAGTAGCATGCCTGGCAGCTGTGAACATGAGAGAAGTAGGCACTGGGGGTGTGTTTGGAGCTAGAAACAGAAGAATTGTGCTGTCATTCACAGGACTGGGGAAGGGGAGTAGGAGGGCCACGCAGAGTGGAGGCTTTGGGGCTATACCAAATAGATAATCTATGAAAGCATACATGAGATCAAAGTTAAGGAAGGAACTTGAGAGGTGAGCTGTGGACTGCTTGTAGGATGGGGGAGGATGAGGGAAATGGGATGAGGCAAGAGCATTTTGGGCACCTGATGTGTGTGCTATTTGCACCATATACAAAAAAAAAAAAGGACCACTACTGTTTTTGATCATTGAATTTTTTCCTTCCTATGTTATGTTGTCACATAATGTTCATAACTTAAAAAAATGCTATCATATAATTACTAAAGATTTACATCTTTGGTAATGCCAAACTTCCCCTGTGCGTGCCCAGAGAAAGGCTCTGAAGGGATATAACAGATCACTAAGTCTTGGTGTTCTAGAACAACATTAGTTTGCACTGGCAGGCTCCCATGGAGGCAGATGCATTGGAGGGGTTTTCACTTCCTGAAGTGTCAATGGAGGATTTACAGGGTCATGTGAAAAGCAGATGCTAAGATGATTTAAAATGCTACCAAGTTATAGTCATAGCTACTTAGGACAGATGTAAATACATATCTATCCAGTACAATCGCTATGGAAGACAAGTCCAACTGGTGTTACACATTGGACCCTTCTGATTTTTGCAAGGTGATCGTCTGTGTCATGGACTGTATGTATTGAAGCAAGATAAACTACGGTTCACTGGAATGTGTGTTGGAAAATACTAGGCAAGAGGTCCAAAGTTGCTGGGTATTTCTTATTCATATATAGGTTTTCATCTAGGTTTTACACCAGCAGTAGTAAATAATAGTTAGATGGGAAAGTGTGAGTAGTAACTATTTTAATACCTGATCATTTAAAAAACATATTTTTTTATATATATATATCTATGCACAAAAAAAGAAAAATATTTTATCCTCTGTGATTAATACACACATTCACATCTTTTTCCTTTTCAAAGACAATAAGTAAATATATATCCAGAGCTTGCAAATATTATTTATTCATGTTCATGCTGAATTAGGGAAAACAACAACAACAACAACAAAAAACCAATAAAAAACAAACAAACAAAAAACCCCACCAAAAACAGAAAAAAACATGTAGATGTCATGTGGGTATTTTAAAAACAATTTCATCTGAGAGTTTCCCCTATGGTTTCCAAAGTAATTTTCTTCAAAGAAACCACTGAAAATACTACACTGTGGGTTTGGTACCACTAGATGGTGCTGCCTTCATAGTATTCCTTAGTAAAAGTCAGTGATTATGTATCTATGAAAAAAAAAAACCAACTATAGCTAAAAGCAATGTACTTACTATAGCTTCTTAAAGATAGAGAAGTTCCGTTATACTTGTTTGACAAGGACTCTTAGCCCTTCTATGTGTAAATGTGCTCAATTTGTGTTCATCTTTTGCATAGGCTTGCTTAAAATGGGAATTTGCATATAACAAATAGTACAGTATGTCCAAAGTTTCATGTAGGCCTTGTTAGAGAAAATTCAGCCTTTGCAGTCCTGTATGCCTTCTGCTGAGATTTATCTTTAACAGAGTTTGTTAATCATTGCGCTTCGACACTCTACCTGTTATCATGCAAAATTCAAAATAAAGACAGTTCATACTCTGAAGAGACTACAGTCTAGATGAGATAAGAGTAAAGAAGACAGGAAATAATTGAGGGGGATATTTTCCTTGTTTCAGGCACCATTGTAAATTTCAGTCCTGCACTGCAGTGAACAGCAGATCTTTTGACACCGTTTAAAGAGTATTGTACCAATCTTGGCAAAGTTTGAAACATACTGTTTGCTGCCAAGTGTTTAGTTGGGAAACAGTTAATTTGAAGTGTAAACTCACTAAAGCATCCCACTTTACTCAGATAAAAGGAAGGCTGGAGTCACGGATTTTGGAAAGAAGTGTCTAAGGGATAAACAACTGCAAAAGAATATTTGCCACAGTTAAGTTTCAGGATAAGATCTGCTTTTACCATTTTATTGTTTCATATCAGTCGATTGTAGAACTGATGTCTAAACCAGAAGCCGAAAGGTGTGAGCAGATTGTTCAGATTGCATTGTTTCTGTATTTTTGAGAGGAAAAAATGGAAAAATTCAGAAGTATGAATGAAACATTTTTCTTAAAAGCAAAAAGTTGTGTCCTTTTCCCTGTGCAGGACATGAGCTATGAAATTGCCCAACTTTGCTCAAGTTAACCATTATTTTTTCAGAAAGCAAGTTGCTCAAGCAACTTCAAGAAACCAGTACGCAATAGTAGCTGTTCGGGATACATTTGAACTAGGTTAAATTTCTTTTTCTGCAAAATGCAGATAAGAATTTACATTCAGGTTGTCACTTGTCAGCTGAACTGCAGAAAGTTTGTGGAGGCTCTTAGCCCCTGACAAATACAAAATAATGCAAGTAACCTGCAATAAAGAATACTTAAGCAAAGCTGTATTGTCATGAGCCAGGAGTATGCACGTAGGCAACTACCAAACTGACCTGATATGCATTATCTTAATCATTTGTCTGAATATTAGCATTTATGGGAGATTTGTACAGTTTAAAGTGCATGCTGGGACACAAACTGGAAAAGGTATAATATTATGAGATAAAGCAATGCCCATATGAAAGTATTTCATACAGGACATACATTAAAAAAAAAAAAAAAACATACAAAAGCAAGTAACTGTTACAAGTGGTCTGAAAAATGACATCATGTGATACCTTTCCCAATAGCAAATGTTGGTGTTCTTAAAATTAGAAAGAATGCCAGCATATGAAGGCCATTTTTTAGAAGTGTTTATGGGAAATGTCAAAGAACTGTAGGCAGAGAACATAACTAACATGCTAAAGGAACTGTTGATGGAGAAATGTGTAATACATCAATGTTGACACATCTACAATTATGGCAATCTAGTCTTAAAATAAAAAGTCAGTTTATTTAGGATGAAATAAATTGTAACATGGAAAATCTAGGATGTACAATTAAGTAAAACACATATAATGTACATTAAAGATGCTAATTTATGATAGAAGAGAAATCTTTGACCTGGGTCTAAGGGAAGCTGATAAGAAGGGATGCTTAAGAACTTTCCTCAAATAAGTTCTTAGGTAATATCATAAGATTTCAGCCATGTTTACACTAGCAGCTAGGTTCCTTTTGGCAATTGGTTATCAGCTGTTTGTTTTTCTAACTGAATTAGTGCTTACCTTGGTTTACAATTGCAGGTGTAGACAAAGAGAAGATTAAAAAACATTTAGACAAGTCTCTCTTACTCTCAGTAGCTCAGCTTGTGAAGGTCTTTGTCTCCTTTATGCAGATAGGGGTAACCACTTGAATTTGCATGAAGATTCCCAAATACTGCAGAGATAGTCTCATCCCAGATGGAGAAAGGAAGCATTAACTCTAGATGATTAGAGAATCAAAAAGGTATGTGGGGAATTAGTTACACATATCTGGAAGGGCTTGGTTAAAAATCTTTATCTGAGATACCACTGAAAAGGCAATCAATATTTCACTATCACATTTACAGATGCTTCTTTTATGTTATTGTCACAAATTCATAGATAATAAATGCATAGTAATCATGATAACTCTATCAAACACCAGTTATTTTCAGATGAAGTTGTATGAAATAACATACAATTCTTTTCACACAGAATGTAAGCACCAAATTCATCCAAGGAATAAGCATTTACTTGTTGCTAGTCAGCTTAGTTTTGCGATGTAAATAGGTATCAGCACCAGAAAGTGTGGGCAGCCATTTGTCTCGCTTCTATCCTACATTGTATTTTAAAGGTGGTTACAAAAAATGCCAGCTGTTGCAGATTTCTGAGACACTAATCTCAGTCAGCAAAGCTTTCTAATTGATACCATGATGCAGTTGATCAATCACCTTCTCACCAGCTAAGACTGCAGGGAATGGCTAAATTTATCCGTTCATTGGCTATGTGAGATTAAGCTGACGCAGGAAAGATCTAATCTGGTCATGCCACTCTACCAAAACAAATGTCTCTAATGTTTGTATGTTTGCAAGACTGTAGATTTTAGGCCCACAGTGAACAGTTTCAGTATGTTGAATTCCACTTTCTGCATCTTCTGATGTTGGGTCATCTTGATTGATAAGGCATTATTGGTGAATGTATAGTAGAGATTAATGTTTTAATCTGTCATGACACTGGGCCACATTGGAATACAAGAGTAGTACTTGTAATTACTGCAATTATGTTGATGTATAATTTGGTATTATGTGCATTTATAATTATTTTTACACCTGATGTTGGCATTTCACCACCTAATACTATGGGAGAGGGAGAGAGCAAATGAAAGTTATGCAATCATTTGGCTGGAAAAAAATTACAAATAGCACACTATCCTCATTCTACTGGCGCAGAAAATAGTGTTCTGTTAATGAGTTTCTGTCATGAGAAGTGATAAAATATCAATTGTTCAATTCAGGTAAAATTAAGATGAATTAAATTACAAAAAAATGTATGGTGGATGGGGAATAATCTCATGTTTCCCAGATGATGGGTTATGTCAGGGTCCTAAGGCTTTTCCACTGTATTGGCTACATCTCAGTGGAGAAAATCTTTCCTAGGTCACTTTGCTTCACTTTTATGACTAGTATTTCAACTGCATAGTGTTAGAAAAAAGTGAGGACAAAAGAGTTGATTATTTTTTAGATGTCTTTAAGATAACGCAACAAGTGGAAGCACTCTCCAGTTCTTCATTGGTTATCAACATGTACTTGGCATCTAAAGTTTGGAAGTCTAATGTTGGACAATTTGACTGGAAGAGTGATGTTTAGCGTCAGGACCAGGGAACAATGAGAATCCATTATTTATTTCTCAGGAATTTGTAAAGAAGGACTAAAACAAGGAAGCCTATTGTATCATGCTTTCATGTTTTTTATGGAGTATTTTTTAAGAGGATGGCAAATCAAAAAAGGGTAAGAACTGCTAGCTAGAAGATATTTCCCTTGGTTGGTTTATGTGATTCTTATTGGTGTTTGTGGTGACTGGTGTTTTTGTAAAAAAGAGGCCAAGAGAAACAGATATCAAAGACAGCAATGACTGAGTATATTCTTCGTGATCAGCTGGACATTCCTATGGGATGGGTAGGAACTTCTAATTGCAAGAGAATGGGGGACTAGTACTTGTGTCCAAAGAACACTCTCTATCCTTCCATATCAATGAGCAGGAGCCTGTAAAATATTTTTTAAAAAAAGAGCATAGCTGATCTGATTAGCTTCATCAAAACATGTCTAGGGCACAGTTCCATCCCATATGGTATAAAAACAAAAATTGTGTGTGTTTATATATATATATATATATATTTTCTGATATTTATATAAGAAGATGAAGACGTGTTTGCTGTGAGTTTTGTGGATAGGATAGTTAATTAAATACCTCCAGGAAACATTTCATTAATGACAAGGTCAAACCTTCTTGTTCTCCCCCCTAAAAAAAGCTTCCTATTTAGAATGGGAATACGTAATTTCAGTAGGAAAGAATAGTGTTGTTTCTGGGATTATCACACCCCTATGAGGCTATGAGTAGATGTAGTATTGGTAGGATTTGCAACTGACTCGTACCTATTTGTTGCTCTGTCTACCTATTTGTTGCTCTGTCTAAGGAACGTAGGATTGCTTGCCTGGCTAAATGTTTACCAGGTAAGTCTTGGTAAACCTGGAGCATGTTGGCATGCTAGGAAGGGATATTCTTTTTTTTAAAATCCATGATCTCAGAAGATCTGTCAGCATATATACATCCAGAGGATAATGCTGTGCAAGATTATTCCTATCCAGGCAGTTTGCTTTGTCTTGCTGTGATGGAGCTCACTAGTGTTATGTAGACTGTAACACTTACAATAGTTGCCTTTTGAGTTTCTGTTTGCTACCAGTTTCTGGAAGCTAAATATGAGTAGCTACAGTATGCAGTGGCTTATTTTCTCATATCTATTTGTGGGTATGGAGTCTACTGCAGCTCACAGTAGTGTGACAACAATATTAGAGGTATGAGCAAGCTGATGACCTCAGTGAAGCAGGAGTAGATGAAGAACAGTCTCTTCCAAATCCCCAGAGCTAGAATATAGAACAATTAAACCCTTTGGAGTTGAAAAGATCAGATCATAACTGAGATTTTAATTCCTTTTTTTTTTTTTTCTTTTTGTCATAAGACATTCAAAATTTCTAAAATCACAACACTAGTCTAAATGGTATCTGGGGAAAAAAAATGTGTAAATGCAAAATCCATACAGACAGAGTGGGAGAAATTAGATGAGTTTATGATTTTGCTCTTTTTTTTCTTAACGACAGACATTTTTTGGATGTTTGTTTGAAATAAAATATTTGCAATAAGCAGTTTCTCTTTCATTCCTCTCCTTCCATGTAAGACGGAATTACTGGGTGGAAAAATGTCCTTTTGAGAAAGGGCAGGGCAACGTTAGCAGTAGCTGGAAATTATAGCTAGTTTTCACAGTTTCACATTCCCATTTCAAGCAAGATTTATTTGACATATTTTCAGGCAGGTTCCTTTGCTTCCTTAAAGGTACCGGATGATGACGGGTAATGGAAATATCGAAGGCTTTCCTTCATGGAATGTGGAGTTCCTCTATTTGGGTGTTTCTGGTTATTTTCAGTTTGTTATTTAGACTGAAATCTGTATGTGAGCATTGTAACCCATGAAGCTTTCTTCCTTTATAGAGATTGGTCTTTGGGAAGCTCAGCAAACTTCCAACTAGTCAAACTCTCTCCCTTTGGCTAAAGCGTTAGAGGCTCAAGCTTCTAGCATAGACGCATCCAGGTTTAGTTCACACATTCAGCCCAGGGCTGTGCACAAGAAGTTTGATCTAGTTTATCAGAATTAGCTGGTTAAACGAGGTTAGTCTGGCACCATGCACTGGTTTCGGACCAGGTAACTTCAGTTCTGTGAAACTGCCTGGATGTGGAGATGTGAGACTGCTTCCTCATTTTGTGCTGCTCGTTCTTGACTTCCTCATCACTGTACTGTTTTTTGTCAAGTTTTTACCAAATATCAAGGCAGGTGATGCTGATTGTGACCACGTTCCCCTGTCACTCTTAGGCAGGAAAGAGGTCCTCACTCCTCTTAAACTGTTAGGGCTGTACCTGCAATAGCTGTAAGAAGTCTGCAGGAAGGGATATAAATGGGGAGAACAAAGCATTTAAGGATTTCATACAGTAAAGGGACCAGTGTCTCACATGTGCAAGGGAAGGGGCTTACTGCTCCTATTCAACAAATTAGGAGCAGTGGGGGGAAGAGTAGGAAGTTCTCTGGTTGTTTTCYAAGCAGCACATTTTTGCAATATAGAAACTAAATTTATCTTTACCTCCATATCCAAGAGAGAAGTATCACATCTCATGTCTTCCCTTAGCTTATGACTCAATGTCACTATCATCAAAGTATTCAGGGAAAGAAATGACCATGAATGCCTTAAAATAAATGAAAATGTTGAAGCAATGGCTTAATTCTCCCTGCCCTTCTTTGGTTTTGAGTTTTTGGGATTCGGATTTTGAAGTTTTCTTCCTGTCTGGAAACCTTTTCATGTGTTTCCAAAAGGTGGAGTTTTGAGAGAACACCCTGTATTGCAAAATTCCTAGTAAAGACGTTGAGATGCTGCAACATTTCCAGACTTGTTCTTTGGCTTTCAGAGTAAAGTAGTAGAAATAGCATGCATTTCCATCACTTGTACAGTGACATGTTAAGAAAAAGTTTCACAATTTAAGATGTTTGGTTGGTTTATCTGGTAGAGTTGCCTTGTTTCAAAATAGAGTTTGGAAACAAAACAGAAATTTAGCTTGACATTTATGTTTATTCCTTCTAGCATGCTGATGACCCTGATATCTGTATACACAACGCTGTGACTCATTAAACCATCGAGGATGCTTACTTTAAGACTCTGTAGATGTTTTCTGCTAAATTTGGCAGCGACACTTCAAGATGTCAGACCATTGAATGACATGTAAAAATGTCACAAAATCTGTGAAGAGAAATATATCAATTCTACCTAGGTGACCCTCAATTCTAAGTCTCTAAGTATTCTGTTGTCAATCATGGATCAAATATTTGTCTATGAATAAAAGAAAACTGGTAATTTACCAAAGTTGGAAACAGCTAAGTATCTGCAGCAATCAAGTACAGTATTTAGAATTTAGATAAGAATCCAGGTTGGAATAGCAAAGAGCTGTTCACATTAAAAACCATTTTGATGGGATCGTCTGCTCTTTTCCTTCAAGATGCCTTGTGCTTCAATCCTGGTTTTCTAAGCATGTACTATCATAATGTCTGGACCCACGTTATTTTTAAGGTGGAATATTTGAGTGATGCAGCTGGCATCTAGATAATATAAATGATTCCAGTGCAGAAAGGCTAACATACAGTAAACATCTACTTTAATTCTCTTGAGCCTGTTCTTTTCTTTCCACTAGAAATTAACCTTTTGGTGTGCACCAAATAATGGTATCAAGAATAAAGCACATGCATAGTTTGAAAAATTCCTTAAAGTCCCTATAATATCATAGAATGGTTTGGGTTGGAAGCGACCTTAAAGACCATCTAGTTCCACCCCCCCTGCCATGGGCAAGGACACCTTCCACTAGACCAGGTTGCTCAAAGCCCCATCCAACCTGGCCTTGAACACTTCCAGGGATGGGGCATCCACAACTTCTCTGGGCAACCTGTTCCAGTGCCTCACCACCCYCATAGTGAAGAATTTCTTCCTTATATCTAGTCTAAATCTACCCTCTTTCAGCTTAAAGCCATTACCCCTTGTCCTATCACTACATGCCCTCATAAGAAGTCCCTCTCCAGCTTTCTTGTAGGCTCCCTTCAGGTACTGGAAGGCTGCTATAAGGTCTCCCTGGGGCCTTCTCTTCTCTTCCCCAGCTCTCTCAGCCTGTCTTCATAGGAGAGGTGCTCCAGCCCTCTGATCATCTTCGTGGCCCTCCTCTGGACTCGCTCCAACAGGTCCATATCCTTCTTATGTTGGGGGCCCCAGAGCTGAACACAGTACTCTTATCCAGAAGCACTGTTTACCTATATTGGATTTTTTTACTAGAAATGCAAACATTTGTATTGATTTATCTTTAATAAAAACTAGTGACTCTGAGAGTGTTTTTTGTAAAGATGTACAGTTAACTTTTAAATTACTTACTGTGGATCTTTAATTCCTTCGAGGTCTTCACTGTTTTTCACTGAGTCTTTATGAAAGGCTTTAACAGAGTTGATAAAGCCAGCTGGTGGAAATGGCTGAGTTGTTACAGGTAAGAATCACTTTTTTGCATTTGTCTGTGTTGTATTTTCTGCACTTCAGTCCTGGTCCAGGACTAGGAAAACACTATTATAAATGTCAGTGACTATTAATTAGAACAGATTGTATAGTAATGGTATATTGAATACGTGCAGAAAACTGCACTTCCCCAAACCGGAAAGTTACCGTCCTCATTTTCTGAAAAATCAAATCCCAAACACCAAAAGCAAAGAGCTGGATAATTTTGAAAACTGAACAAATCTGAAGTGATAGTGAGCTTACAGTAAATGAAGGTGAGATAGCTCTTGTAAATAATTTGTAGCGAATGAGTCACTCAATTTCGTTACCAAGGAAATGAAATGAGGCTATCAGTGAAAGGAAGCAAGGAGGAAGACATTGCAACTGGGGCAACTGTTACCATTACACAAGTCTACCTGGTATGGTTATCACCGATGTGAAACCTCGTGGAGGAATGTATTATATATAGTATTTTCTGGATTTCACTGATGTTTTGTGCTATTGATATGGTATCCTGGTGATATGACATCCTTTGTGTGATTCCACCAGATGGGCCATGTGTTCTACCATAGCTATAGATGGAGATAAACTGGCGCATCTATTAGAGTATATAATTAATTTCCATTTTTAAAATATTTTAATAAATAGTAGAAGGCTTCCAGAATTCTCAGAATAATTTCCAAAGCAAGCACACGATTCACTTACCTGCTCCCGTGTTGACGGATGATAATGAAAAACTAAAAAAATGTGTTTCATATGTGCCAAATCCCTTCCTTTCCTGCACAATGAGGCACATCATAGAAATTTTGGTAAGCTTCTTGGAAGTATATTTGTGCAAAACTTACAGACCATTCCCATTCTTTACTCACTTCATTTATTAGTGAAGGGTAGCTAATCTGTCACAAATTCAGCACTTAAGATGACTTTGTGGTGGCCAAATCCACACAGGCAGAAAACAGAAAATAGCTACATTCAGCTGAATCAAGCATCCATAATAGCACATGGATAGAAAAGAAATTTGATCTGAATTTTGAAATTCAGTGAAAAATCTGCCAAAGTTTTGAGGTCCCAGTAAGATATATCATGAATATCACGTAATTCTCAAGAATTCAAGCAAGGTTGCAATCAAGGGACAGTCTTCAGTGAGATACGAGACAAAGTTTTAATGTCATTTTATTTCCTGCCTCTCCCCCTTTCTGAGGGGGTGAGTCTGTCTGAACTAGACTGGCAAAGCTCTCGGCTTTGGAGCCTTCCCTGTGCTATGGTAGCAGGTATTTTTTTGTGTTTGGGACACAAGAAGAATCACTTAGGTATCCTATTCTGTTTCTCATAACAAGATAGTGAAGAGATTCAACAGAAGTCGTGAGTTTGAGAGATGTCGGAGAGCACACCTTCTGGACGCTATGTTTAAATCAAAGTTGTTTCATCTTGTTTTTGTTTTAAGGGACAGAGCACATAATCAGCGAGGTTTTATCTATTATTTTTATGGCAGAAACTTCCTAATCCTTCCCGGCACCTTTCTGTGGGAGAACAAAGGGAGAGTTTGCATGAGAATACAGTCAGTCAGAAAGGAATGCTAAGGCAAACTAGATAATGGTGAAATTGATGTCTGAATTACCCTTAATAAGGTTATCAGGTTAAAAGGAAAGATAGAAGTCACCTTTGCAAGCCCTTCCTGAATGTTGTCCCAGAAGAATGCATGATCTGCAATGGAAAGAAAAAAGTGAACAGACTATTTAAGATAAGCAAGGTTGGAGTCAGAACTTGATTAGATTTTGCTACATAATATATTTTGTGTAATTTGTTGTTTTCAAGATGTTGGATTTACTGTCTTAAATTAATCCTTTAACTGACATCACTAAAGCAAGGGAGTGATGCTGGCAATGAGTGAGGCAAACTGACTTTTAGTGTTATGGCTAGAGTTAGAGCTGGAACAAGACTATGGCTCCAAACAACCAGGGGCTTTGGGGTTGTTTAAAATGTGAACCTTAGCTTTGAATACAAAGAAGAAATCATGATTGAAATAGACCTATCTTGCATTATATTAGTACTCGGGGAGAAGGGCTTTAGAGTTCTTGGAATAATTTATTGCAAGTAATATTTAGTATGAATATAAACATTTTAAGAATTCAATGATGATATATTTATATTTACCATAAACATCTTTAATGAACTGAGCTCTACTAAATATTTTAAAAASACAATAATTATAAACTTAAAATCAGAACTCCTTTACTGGGTTTTAATCTTCTCTGTAACTGGAACAGAGAATACATACTTTTAGTTCCATGAATGGTAGAGACGACTACTATTGTCATTTTAAAATTATTTTATTTAAATTAATTGAATTATACATTAAAGAGTTTGCCCCAGCAGCAGGAAAGCAGATACATTTTGATTATCACAGCTTGTAGCTCTAAATACACAAGCTACAATTAAAACGTTCAAGTCAGAAAAAAAAAAGATACGTTAATGGACACATTGCTGAAATCACTCTTTAAAAAATAAAATTTTATACCAATTTAAATTAGGAATCATGAAGAAAACATCTTGCTCCCAGATGGACAAACTTGGCAAAAAAGTAATAATAAAAAAAAGAAAGAGATTTAACAACAGTTTGTGCAATGAAGGGAATAAATTGTACCTAAACTACAAAATAATAGAATCCAACCCAGCAAGCACTTAAGCATGTGCTTAATTGTAAACAGGTGAGCAGTTCATCTCTCTTTAATGAGACAACTGAGAAGTGAAATGCACTTATGGGGCTGAGACCTAACATAAGCATTACTGACTAGAGTATTAATCAATTAAGAAAGCAATAAAAAAGCAATGTTAGGTATGTACATGTTAAATATGTGTGTTTGTGCTATTGTGTTTGACAGATTTGCTTCTTCCCTATGAACTGTGGAAATGAAGCATACTGTCACCAGGGAGATGGACTACAGGTGGGTTTCACAACCCACCTGCCTTTCTTAACTTTAGCTATCTAAGCTATTCATCTAATCTCCCTCTGTAGCTAAGGGGGAAGAGAGATGTTTCTAGAAGCTGTTTTACCTTTTATCATCCTTTGGAGGTACTGATTTCTCTCTTGCAACTATAAAAGGGGCCTAGGTGACTCAGCTTAAATTAAACTAGACATGTTTAGCTGGTTACAATTAGGTGACATGAAGTGTCCTAGGGTCTAGTGTTGGAATAAATGAGACAACCATGCACATATTGAACCTAATGAATCTCATTGCAGGAGATGGATGTAAGCATCAAGCTCTATTCCTTTTAACTCCAATTGTGCAGAATCTGTCACTAACAGCTTCTAAAAGGTTAGACAGCCCTGCCTCACAATGACAGAAAGCACAAATGAATATAAKCATGAAGTTGCTAGCCTGTATGTTTATTACTATGTGCAGTCCTATTGATATACGGAATTATTTACATTTATAAGATTGTAAAAAACTGTAAGCTTGAGATCAGAAAAATGGTGGATGGATGCGAGACTGAAACCTCTCCTGTCCACAAAGCAACAGCCTTCAGCATGTATCACCTGGCTAAAATGGCTTATATGTTCATTCAAATGCATAGCCACTCATAGTACGTGGTGCTTACTGGGTCATGCTAGGTGAATACTTTTGCGACACACCTGGAGCCCGGCAAATACTTTACAGCTTTGGTACTGATCCAATCAAGCACAGAATTAATTGGGAAATGACTCATGCTGAGAGGTGGATGCTTGCTGTTAATCTTAGCTTTTAAAATGTACACAGTTTGTCATCATTTTTCATTGTGGTGAATGTGTGTGTCTGGCCACTTTTGTCTCACAATTGTCTGATGTTTGCCATGGACTCTCTTTTCAGCTCATGTGCTGCAGTCATTCGCTTTTCAATTAAAAGGATGTAATCAGAAAAAAATCCCTCCAAAACCAGTTTTACTGAAGAAAAGACCTAGGCAGGAGAAGCAAATGTATGAGGTAGGATGGAGAGGAATGTGTTCTGACCCTGAAACATCTGCTCTTTTAAACGTGATGTTACAAATGTTTAACCACATGTGCATCTTTCACTCTTAAAAGCTCAGCTAAGGAGGAGGAGATGGGGAGTAAGAGACAAAGAAAATGGGATATTAATTATGTTTCCAGATGATACTGGGCAGTGAGATGCTGCAAAATTATAGATGATACTGGAAAAGAAAATAGTATGAAAATACCTAGTAAGGCTGAAATTATGGGCAAAATGAGATGCATTTGGGACAAATACACAGTTGAGTATCTACAGAAAAACACACAGAAATATGAATACTAAATGTAAAGCCAGAAAGGAATTGAATAAAATTGCAGTTTGCAATACAGTGTGGCAGCACAGGTATGCACACACTTGAGTCTGAATATGTCTTACATCACTGCACTTTTCTCATATACAACCGAAGCACATGCCTAAGTATTTTATTAAATAAGAATAGTATGTCTACAAACATAACTAGAGTATAGCATGTATTTAAACTGGTTTCTGAATGAGGGCTTTTGTCATTAAGGAAAAAAAAAGCCATTGTCATAACAGGCAAGAAATGCAGAGGCACTGTCTCACGAAGCCTCACAAAGAGGTGTTGGCAGGTTCTCTGCCCACCGTTTCTAAGGGCTCTGGCAAGACAACTGTTTTTATTTCCAAGTTCTGAATGAACAGAAATAGTACTGAAGCAGAAATGAGAAACAATACATGAAATATAAGATGAAAAATTTGGCCTAGCTCTCTCAAGTAACCACCTTTAACATTTTTCTGTTGCTTTAGATCACAATAGTGAGTGCTACGCTACTCCCTATGTGTGTGAAACTCTGGAGATAAGAGTCTTCATCTGGCAAAATAAAGACTGTGTGAAATCATCTTGGAACACAGGTAGGTTTTGGTACCATCTTTCAATTAAAATAGGTGTAAGAGATACAAGTCTCCATCTTAAACAAAGGCAAATGCAAGTTCCTTAAATATCTAAATTGTGTGCAGAGCACTGGTTTTGGTTGATACCGTACTGGGTACTGTGTGCGCACAGAGCAGATGTAAGCTCCCACAAAGAACTAAGACGAGTGTGCAGAAGCAGGCTAGGGAGGAAGCTTCCCCACCACCTGACTGAGCCCCAGTGCGTGGAACTGACGGAAGCTTTGGGGCCGAGTATTATGATATGAATAACAGCGCTGAGGTGGCTTCCTATATTCCAGGAAGCAGAACRTTGTCCTATCTTGTAAAGGGATAAAGTTTCACGAAAGGTGTATGCACAGTAGGTCTAGCAAAGCACGACTGAAGCCCTGTTGGGATGAAAGCTGTGGCATAACTGCAGTGTAGGCAGTCAGGAAGCTCAGGCTCACTGAAGGGGGACAAGGGCAGGCAAGGGGCAGGGTGCATATTTGGGCCAGGAGCAACAACACTGAAAAGCAGTTGAGTCACAGCTGAAGAATAACACCATACAGACTAAGGTAGCAGGAATTCAGGGGAAGTTAGGCACRTATGACTCTGTGCAGTCATGGTTGGTTTTCTTCTGGTAAATGCCCTGTCACTGCAATGTCTTCTGCAGTGGAGACACACAAAGCACCTCACTCCACTGTCACCAATACTGGCTAACTTGGAACAGCCATCATGTGCAGCCATGCTGAATTCAAATTGTACAAATCCAAAAATGGGTAAAAAGCTGCTACCACAGCATATTCAAAGTTCTGTACAAACATTAACTAATTAGCCATCCTAATGTTCCCATGAGACAAGCTGGTCAATTAATTATTCCAGTTTTCAAAGAGACAGGGCTGTGGTAGAGGCATTTACCTGGGTCCCATAATAGGCTGGTACTTTAAAGGATGAAATCTTCTGAAATTTCAGCTGGTTTTTAAAATCAGGGTTTTGATTCACTTACAAATACCCTCCCCTCAAGAATGTAAATTTCTCACTTTGTGTTTGTAAAGATCCAGCAATAATTTGGAAAGTACCTTTGTTGTACAAATTTAGGAGTAGGGACAATCAGAGAAAACAATTAGTGGTACAAATCTCTTAAAACAAGTAAGAATGCTATTTTGCTGCAGGATGAAAGACAACAGCAAACTCATACCATCACCTAAGATTAATCACTTGTTACTGTACAGCGCTCTGTAATGTGACTACTAATGAAGACRAAAATAGCCATTAGCCAGCATCTCTAAGTAATGTTCCTCATTTAGCTGTTTTTAAGTATTAGTGGCTCACTGCTCCGGTGTGGGAGGCCCCCCTCCATCCCACCTCCCTCCTTGCGATGCTTCCCAGCTTTTCCCATCCTTACGATGCTTCCCAGCTTTTCCCACCCTGCCTGCCTCCTCTGGGCCAGGCTGCGGCGGGTCCCCCGCCGCAGCCTGGCCCAGAGGAGGCAGGCAGGGTGGGGGAAATCTGGCAAACACCTGCCCCCAGTTCTTATCCCTCCCTGCCCCTCGCAGACAGGGTGCCCAGCTCTGCTGCTGCTGTCCCCTCCCGGGGCGACGCGCGGCCCCTTTAAGGCGGCGCGGAGCGCACTGTCCCTTTAAAAGGCGGCGGGCGGGAGGCGGTGGCGGCCGGGGCCRTCGCCTGCCCGCCGGCTTTTCCCCCCCTTCCTGCCGGCCCGTCGTTCGTAGCCGCCCGTTAAAAAGAGGAGGCAAGATGGCCGAGCTGGGCAGCAAGGGGGTCACCGCCGGGAAGATCGCCAGCAACGTCCAGAAGAAGCTGACCAGGGCGCAGGAGAAGGTAGGGGGGAGTGTGTGTGGGGGGGGTGTGCGCGGCTGCCGCCGCCTCCCCGGGATGCGGGGGGCGATGCGGGAACCGGGGATGACACCCCTCCCCAAAGCAGAGATGTTTCTCGCAGCGGGTGCAGCGGTGCCCCTGCTCCCCCGGGGGGTTGGCAGCTGCCTTCTCTGCCTGCGGATTTAGGGCCCCTTTGCATCCTGAGAATGCAAAATTTCGTAGTTGTGAGCTGTGAGGTTTTACCATCCGTCTGCACGCTCAGGATAAGCAGAAACATGGCATCGGATTCAGCTGGGAGAGGGGAGGGAGGACAGAGCGCCGCACGTTTGTTTTAAATATGTAGATGCTTATTGTTTCAGCAGGAGGAGACCTTCTTTCTATGGTATTTAGGTTGTGCTTTATGCGGCAATTTCAAGAGCGGTACTGTATTTTGCGATAGCGCTGAATACATAACCTCAAAGACGGTGAGGAAAAGGAGACGGGCACTTGCTTCCTTATCTTCTAATGGCATAGCATAATATTCGCTACTTGCTTTACTGACCTTGAGCTCCAGATTTTGGAATGGTGGTAAGGCAAAAAYCGTACTGTCTTTGAAGATTGTGCCGATGTCTGGTGAGGGAGGGGTGTTTTTTGAATCCCGGGAGCCCTTTCGCTGCTCTCCACCCACCCCTGGGCCAGCGAAAGGTGCCAGGATATGCAATGGATACTTTTCATGCTCATTTCTCTGGCATGCTGTATCTGATGCCAGATGCCTGCTCTGTGTAGGGATTATCGGACGTTTTATGCAGGGACATTGATCAGCTGCTTTTCTCTCAGACATGCTCATCTTGGTTTTCAGTGATTTGCTGTGAGATGACATTGACTGAATAAGGACTGGTGCATCTTCGAGGGAGGGAGGGTGAACAGATCTGCCCATTGCTGCTCTTGTTCCCTGGGAGTTATCTTTAGCAGCTAGATTTAATCTAGGAGGTTTGGGATTGGATGCAGTGCTGGCCTGAGTCTTGTACCAATCGCTGACACTGTTACAAAATGCTGCTGGGTCAGAATGGCAACCCAAACCTGTTGGACCTAATTTTGCACGTGCTGCTTTCACTGGTTTAAGCTCATTTACTGAGACTAGAAGCGTGCTTTGAACTTGCCTGACTGCTTGGAAAAAAACCCCAGTGAAGATCAGATCCAGTATGGAACTGGCTGTAGCAACAAGGTCCTGGCTTCGCTCCGTACACGAGAGTGAGCGTGGCCCCATCTGTGTTTTTTCCCCTTACTGCAGTTCCAGGAGGTGACAGGCCAGGGAATCTGTCTGCTGGTATCTGGTCTACCCTGAACTCATCATAGATGCTAAATTCATTCTGTGTTAGCCACCAGATGGCAACCATATTTTTAGTTAGTATTAAGGTAGGTGGTAAAGGCTGAGCTCCTGGCCTGCTGTTGAAGTTACTGTATTTATTGGTGCAGCTTGGAGCCAAGTGTGGCCTGCCAGGCCCTTCCCCGGCTTCTTATCTGAACACACACAGGTTCTTTGCCTAGGGAGAGGGTTTTCCACAAATTCCTCTCAACTGGAGATCCAGTTCACTTCCTTGCTTATTCTCTGGTGGTGACTGGGGATGTGGGAACAAGAACAACAATAATAATTGAGAGTTTAGCTGTATATTGCAGGTAATTTGAACGATCTCAAATCAGTTGTTTGTCTCTTTACACAGAAAATAGCACAGCTCCTTTTCCCTCTAAGGAGAAAAGGAAAACAAAACCTAAAGCACTTGCTTAATAACACAAATTCTAGGCCCTTCAGCTGTTGTTATCCTAATGCAGATGAAACAACTTTGCTCTCTGGGCTCTGAAAAAAGAAAAAAAAAATGGCATTGCTTGCTTCATTGTCTGACTGGCCGCTTCATGCTGCTACAGCTTAATCTCTAACAGTTCGTCTTTCATGGAGTGTTAGGTGTTTTAGGTGTTTTACCCTTGTCTCTAAGGGACAGACTTTCACTGAGGCAAGCATGTGAATGTGAACTTTCAGCTCGTGAGGAAAGATACAGCTGAAWACGAAGTGAAGAGGAAGGCACTGGTGGTTACGGCACTATACTGGTGTTAGTCTTATGGTATTTTGTTTTAAACTGTGATATGTGATACTATGTTTAGCAGGAAGGGTAAACYACGTGTCTGGTGATAAGGACCAGGTGTTTAAAAAGTAAAAAAAGGTGAGCAGAAGTGTGCAGAGATAGATCTGGGTACAAAACAGACCAAGCACTTAAAAATATATTAGATTTTGGTGAAGGAATGCTGAGTGGGGTTGAACTTTCCTTTTTGAGGCTTAAACAAGCTGACAGTGTTCCTTTTACGTATCCTCTTTTGATTTGAATCTAGGATAAAAATTATTCCCTTCAGAGTGGTATCTCCCTCCCAACTTGAGCCCTGAGGCTTTGACTTCAGCAGTTTCCTTCGTGGTGAATTTAAGCCTTGTGTTAAGCAAAGAATGATGTCTTTTTGTTCAATGCAGAATTCGCACTGAAACACTGTACACGTCCTTTTTTCCCTTCTGAGATGGCTATTATGTAAAGTATGTAAGATATTCCTTCAGAAGTACTGTTTGTTTTGAGCCTTTCAGCAAAACTATTGGCTATTTTTGGAAGACACTTTCTCAATTCCGCAGAAAATATGGGGCAGAATGGTTGACTATGCTGCTTGCAAATGGGCTGTGCACCCTTTTAACCTCTCTCTCTCTCTATTCAAAGGTAGCCTCAAGTACAACACTTGGCCATAATTTGCCCATTGTCCAGTGAAATGTGTCAAATAAGTTGATGCCTCTGTCCAGAGGAACCCACCTAGCAGAAGGGACCTGTGCAACCATTGCTAACTCATATATCATCCTTTGCAACTAACATTTAGGAGATTTAGGCTGGAAGTCGCACTTTGTTCATCCTGTAGTTAGCTGAAGGTTTTTCAGACCGAGGTGTTGAGCTCTGAACCTTTCATAATTCTAAACTTCTTAAAATGGAGTAAAACTGTAATGCCTCCAATGTCATGGTGTCTTGGAAGGAGCCTAGTGTTTGCCAGCTCTTTTAAACTTTGCCAGTAAGGATTTGAGTTTTTTTTTCTAAATGTCTGTAATCCATCATCTCGGTTAAAATTTATGTTTCTGCGATGCGATCAATTTTTATCTTATACTTTTGAAATTTTTAAAAATCTCCCCAATTTCCACAGTTCTTAGTTTGCTCGAAGAGTGTCCTGTTTCTGGATATGTCAGTCTGCAATGCACAAACATTTCTGCTTTGAACAAATTAAAACAGCGTCTCAGTGACTTGATGCAATCCCGGTGCGAGTGTAACTCCTCTGCGAGGTTCCAGGAGGGGGTTGAGTTTGGGGAGCAAAGGGATTGGGGTTTTTTTGCTTGGCTGGCAGTGAGAGTCCTCATCACAGGATCAAGCTCTTTGCTTTCCTCCAGCAGGTTAGCAGAGATTCAGGGTGGAAAGATGGTATTGGCTGTGCAGGCACTGACAGATGATTTAAATTCCATACAGATTAATAGGCACATCTGAGAAGATGAATTGTAAAGTTGACATTGGAAAGAGAGGTTTTTCCTCGGGAGCATTTTGTGTGGAGAGTAGAAAGGGATGAACTTACTTTTCCCTTTCTAGACTTCGACTAAGCATGAGAAGTTCCTGTCCTATAGGAGTGATGGTCTCTTGCTCTCTTTTCATTACAGAGCTGGGCAAAATCAGGAGTCTGTGTTCTAGGACATGAATAGGCTGTCATATTTTTTCATGTTTTTACTCTGATGTACCAACAAACCAAGGCATCCCCTTTTCTCCCTCTCTGTCCCTAACCAAAGGGGAAGACTTTGTTTCAGGACCTATCAAAGTTTAGTTTGGATATCCAAACTCCCTTGCATTACAGAGTCTCATTTAGGTCGTAGGCTCTGCCACTGACTTGCCGTGTTGCCATGAGATGTCACCTCTGCTTTCTGTTCTTGGCTTACTTTGTTTATCCCGCCGATGTTTACCCACATCTGTTTGCAAGTTTCCCTGATTAAACCTTCTGTCAGAGCAAAGTTCTGCTCTCCTCTGGCTGCATAGTCCAAGGAGGCTGGGCTGTATTCCTGGCCTCACGGGGCTAGTATGACCATAGCTGTTGGTAGCCAGGCTTGCTGATGCTTATTCCCTGCCTGCTACAGTGCAAAAAAAGATTTATATGTCAGTAAACCAAAGGCTTTGCTAAAGAATTTGCAGCCGGCAAGGAGAAATAACCAAGGACACTGGCCTAAAATGGAAGGCGGAGGACTGCTTTTGGTAGGCCACTGTGGCCTGATGTCCCAATGCTTTTTCCAATTAATTTGTCTCATGTAACAATTGTAGCAGCACAGGCTGTGTCCAGAAAGGATCTTTTCCTTTCCCAGAACCTTAGGCTTTGTTTCTTTCTACTTGTAATCCCTTGCTGGACACGAGGAGGTTGTGATTTGTGTGGAACAGGGTTTGCAGAAGGCATGGCTTGCGTTTTGAGTTTGCCCTGGTAAGACTTTTTTTCCCCTGATAACGCATGCTCCAATAGGTGGAGCATGGCAGGTGAGAACACCTAGAATGAAATCTCAGACCTGTTGAAGCAGGTGGGAGTCTATACCAATGAGCAGCACCCAAGAACCTTAAACCAAATTTAAATACAGCTATCTTCAGGATTCAGCTGTCAGAGGCCGCCTGATCTGTAGAACCTCTGCAGATGGGGAGGGAGGCTTTATATAAAAAATGGTAGATGCAGAAAGCACTCTTATTGAGAAGGAAGTATCACATCTACCTACTCGGGAGGAGGGAAGTTCCTTATTGATTTTCCTTCGGGATCCTTCTGTCTCTTCAAAGCTTCTGTGGTTTTTGTTCGGCTTTGCCACCAAACCATCCAAGCCTAGGCAATCTGCCTTGTTGTGCCAGTGAAGTACAAAAAGCCTGAAGAGCTACAAAGGTTGTTCTCTTGCTGATCCGGCATGAAACTTTCTCTTTTTTCCCGGAGAGCTCTCCAGAAGACAAGGAAAGGGCTTCTTACTTTACATCTCTTAGCTTGCTTACTCAAGAAGGCAGGGCTTAGGTGACAGGTAGAGTCTCAAAGGTACTTTGTGCCTAAAGGTTGCTGGAAAACAGGCACTGGATAGAGGAGGGACATCTGAATTAATGCCCCTAACGTACAGATGATTCCAGTATGAGCTCAGACTGTATTACTGGGTGTCAGAGAATCTGCATGGGGCAGGGAGGAGGTGAAATAGGAAACCAGGCTCCACATGTTTCCTTGCCCATGGAATGGTTTGATTGGCAGGGCACTTACAGTGCCCTGCTGAAGGTATCCCTCTGTCTGGGTGTTGGCAACAGATTTCTTTTAAGAAGCAGAATCTCATGGATGGATGAATTTTCTGATTGGAGAAGGCCCAGACCTGTTCCTGGTCACTTTATCTTCCCTGGAAGTTTGAGTCTTACAGCCAGTCCTCTTCAGTGCAGTTCTTGTGAGATCAGGTCCGTGAAGTAGGATCTGTAAGATCTCTTTTCAATGAAGACTTTTGGTGAGGCTCTAGGAAGGAGAGAGTTAGTGTTACAGAACTCATCTGTCGGGGGGGTGCCATCAAACCTGTCTATTCTCTCCCTCCATTGTGCATGCTGATTGTTAAGCAAGGTTTTGTGTTTCCAGGCGCAAGTGTTTTTTTGCAACATCGCAAATGCTCTTGGCACATGACTAGCAAATGACATGGCTAGCCAAGCCATTCAGGAAAGCTGCGTGCAGCCTGAGGTGTTCAGCATCTAGCCGGACTGGGGTCTTCGGGCATAATGCAAGTTCTCCTTTCTTACTGACTCTTCGGACAGAGATACAAGAGCCTGTTGCTTGGGACCAAATGTGTCATAAAGCTCTGGTTTTAGAAATTTTTGAGTGACAAGAGGGTAGCTTAGGTTGACAGGTATTAGAGTGGCTWTTTTTTTCCGCTGTTGTGATGGTGACCAGACACCTGAGCTGCCCGCTGTGCGAGTTCTGCAACTTTGTAGGGATTATCTTACAGTCCTGGCTGTCTACCTGTACATGCAGGGATCAGACTCTCTTCCAGAAGTGCTGTAATGGCAACTTGACATTATCATTGAAGATAGGCTCGATTTGCCCAAGCAGAACAGACTTGTAGCCCTGTTTTCTTCAGCTGGCCACAGCTCGGCATGCAGGGCTCCCTAAGTGGGCTGGCAAAGCCAGGGTGTGCAGACCTGCTGCTTCTGCTGTGGGATAAGACTGTATTGATGTTGACCAGGAGACTGTGCATTCTCCACCCCAGAGCAATGAGATGGGAACAAATACTAAAATACGAATAAAGCTTCCTCTGAGAGCTGCTGGCAGGTGGAATAGAGCATCAGGGTCCATTTTGACATCAACCTGTGTTTTAGCCTTCTCTTGAGGGACTGTGTATTTGCTTTTCTCCAACACCTGCAATATTGAATGCATGAGTGCTAGCAAACCTGTACCATTCTGACATTCATACTGCTGACCTAAAAAGGGGCATCTCTCACAGGAAGGTGTTGGAAGAGAGAAGAAAGTCATTTACATTGTCTTGCTAGTTAAAATAAATTTTAAATATGATATTAGTTGACTATTTAATACTGTCGGAACAGGAATGAGGAACCTCTGTAGAATCGCCTGAACTGTTGGCAGCGGTGCAAGGGATGAATAAATCTTGGTAGGTGTTTTTTCAGCAGGTGCATGCAAGTGACTGATGGACCTCAGACAGGTCAGGTTTCCCTTGGAACATCTCCTGGCTTTGCTAGCCTCTGAAGCTGCTTGATCTTCACAAAGCTGGCAAGTACTGCAGGGTAGGTCCTGTCCCCATTCCTAGAGAAAAATTGGAAATATAGTTATTAAGAGAAGATAGGATTAATGAATCTTTTTTTGTTTTAGGTTACATTTTTATTATGCCAACTTGCTTGCATAGTTTTGTTTCTTAGCTGCTACTCAGAAAGTACCTCTCTTTAGATTTGTAGTTCTGTGGTCTGAAGGAACAGCCCTGGTAAATGGGAGTAGAAACTGTCCAACCTGAATAGGTTGTACAGTTGTTTGTTTAATTTCACACCCCCCCCTTTTTTTTTCCTAAGTTCCTCCTTGATTACATTGGGAGTTTGCATTCAGGAAGGGTTTGGACGCTAGTTATATTTTGAGGAAGACTTGGAAGCCAGGGCTTGGGGCATTACACAGACCTAGACAGAGTTCTCATAGAATCACTATGAAGCAGCTTTATGAAATGAGGAATAAGTACTGTGTTTGCTCAGATCTCTGCAAGTGCACATGTGTAATATAGATTTTTTTTGTCTACTGTTTAGGCTGTGCTGGAGTAAACTTTGCTCAGACCTCGGGCTGGCAGGTTAAAGTTTTTGAAAGTCAGAGTCATAAAAGCCAGACAGTGTCGCCTTTCTTTTTGTCTCTTTCTTTAGAAGAAAGGAGAAGTCTGGGTGACAGTTTGTTCTTAATATAGGCTGCCAGGCAGGATGAAGAGTGCAAACTTTACCAATAAGGAGGAAAGTGGTACTTAACAACAACTAATCCCTCTGTGAAAACCACGGGCCGCATTTGATCTCTTGATGATACACAGATATCAAAGTCTGAAGTACTGGCCTCTCTGCAAGGATTTGACATGCAGATTCAGAAAGCTGGTAACCTGTTCTGAAATGATTTATTTTTTGGTAATTCTTCATTGACCATGTTTGGTTTGTGTATTTTAAGTAGGTTTAGTACTTTTTGTTAAACTTGCTTTAAGAGCCACGCTAGTTTCTCAGTTGTTTTCAGAGTTACCTTTTCAGGACGGAGATTAGAGGTTGATATAGCTGAAGTACAAACATTTTTCACTGGGCAATTGCTAACACTCTGCTTTGAAACTGTGTTAGACAGAACTGCATTGCTTGTTTGCCAGCAGGGATGGAAAGGGAACTTCAATCGTACAGTAACTATAGTGTTTGAAAACACAGCTAAAACTGTTTATGTTTGTTTGGTTTTTTTGGGTTTTTTTTGTTTTTTTTTGTTTTTTTTTCACTTCATGCTGCTTGGCTTGATGGCATGTTTTATCAGGCCAGAAACAATAATGCATGACTTACCTTCAAACTCAGCTCTGAGTTGGTTATTTGCAGAGTGAATAAGCAATTCTCTCCCATTGGATTTATTTGGAATGGTGCCAGTGACAGACGTGAACATATACCAAATAAGGTATAAAGACTGACATTTGAAGAAAATGTAGATCTCTGCATCTTTTTCCTTAACAGAAATGGTGGTCTGYTGTAGGTAATGTTACCCATTCCTGTGAGTTATAGTAAGTCTTTTGATCCTACCAGCTCTGGGATTCTGAGTGTGGAAGGACCAACCTTATTTCCGTTCCTGCTTCCTCATCCATCACGGGGGAAAAAAAGGGCAAAAACTTGAAGGGGAAAAAATAGTATATTTTAAAAAATGCGGGGAATTCCTTTCCTGGAATTTTAATGTTTAGCTCATTAATTTTGAATTTTCAGGCAGTCGAGCGATGTCTTGGGGAGATACTTTCTTCCCCCTCTGTCTGTGGGTGGAACATGACTGCTCTGGTCCAAATGTTGATTCTGACACAAGAGACCAAAAAAAGGATGGAGTTATTGTGGCAGGGGACAGCATGTTTCAAAGGTTGCTTTGAAAATATATTTTGGAAAAATTCTGGTGAGAGGGATGGCAGGTTCTATGAGAGAAACAGTRCTCAGGAAAAGTTTAAATTCGTTCAGATGGAGAAATATACTTGGGTTCTGCATTGAAACACTCCTTAAGGTATAGGTTCCTCAGCAGAGGAGTGAAATGACTATTCTTCTGTGTATTGAACTGACTTCTACAGTAGGAGAATACTAGGGATTTTTCTCTTTTCTGTCTGTTTAGACTGAACCGCCATTGCGAAAATCCAAGCCTAGCTGTGTGTTAATAAACTTGAGCCATTGAAAGGATGTACCCACTCTGATAATGTTTCCCTCGTCATGCATACAGACAGTATGATTATTTGTTAGTATCTGCAGTGTGATTGTATTATATATTACAAAAAAAGGCCATTCCCTATCCTGAAACAATTGCAATGTAAATATTGGACAGTCTCAGATAATTAAGATAATTCCGGTTTGTTTCAGTAAAATTCTGTGTTCCAGAAGACGTAAAAGGGTTTTCAGATATTTTTGCAGAGGTTTGGTAAGGATGGTTTTGTAGGCAAGTGAGCAAGGCTRTTTTTGAACAGCAACATTTTTATGAAAATACATAAGCTGAAGAAATTGGAAAAAGAGATTGGCTTTCTTTGGAGAGGAAGAGCAGCTGTATGTGCAGGTTTGGAGACTGACTGTGATGTGGTGATGGGGCGTCAGAGAAGGTCAGAGGGGTGACGTGATCAGTCAATTGTAGAGCCCTGTAGTGGTACGCTACATCTAATTGCTCATGGTCTGGGACTTGTCTGTGAATGGGTATCAGAGTCAGTTGCTAGACTAGAACTTTTTGYTAAGCTAGAGGCTTTTGCTCTCTTTATTCCCTGACCCTTGGTGAACATAAATAATTCAGGGAGGAAGTGTGCGTTGTCAGGGCTGGATGCTCTTACGATGAGGCTGTGGGTACAGTAGGTGAAAAGAGCTGTGTTGCTGTGCTGGGTGAAGGTGATCGACTTAGAGCTGGGGTGGTTTTAGCTGGAATGTCTTCTAAGCTGTCAGTCCCAAGTCTCCAACTGAGGCCTTAACTTTTGAGGAACTCTTTGGGGACMGCGTTGTGGTGCTTTTTCTCTCTGAAGACAATGTGGCCCAGATTCTCAGCAAGTACTCTGGCAAAGAAGCTGGTGGGCTTACACCCATTCACAGCAGGAGAACTTGGCCCGTCAAGACCAGTTCTCAAATTTGCTGTTACTCATCCTTCAGCTCCTCTGAAGTAGAGGCAGTCCTCTYGGGTGGAAAGGAAGAAGAGCTGTTCAAAAGCTGCTTGGGAAGAACCAACAAGAGCTGATCATCTGTGTTGCTCCGTATGTTCCCACTTCGATGGGACAAGCCACACTCTATAACCCAACCTGGCCGTGGAGGGCACTGTTCCTAAATCTTTCTCCCATGTCTGATACCTTGCGGCTATTGCCCTCTGGCTCAGGGTGTCCCAACAGCTGATCCAAATGTCCGTGTCTTTCCCTTCACCCCATCATGCATGTTACGTGTTCCAGATCTGTCCTGCATTTGAGAAACTCCCATCCTTGTTCAGCAAGGTGGTTGTGAACCTGTACAGGAGCTTTCCTAGCCTCTTAAGGGCTCTGCATCCAGCCTGTCCCTTCTGGAGTCTGTCTCTCGCATCGTTCTGCCTTATAAGAGCTCCTCTGCCCCTCTCCTTCCTAGCACACACCTGCTCCTTTATCTCTTTCTCCAGCTCAGGCATGGCCCCAAATGCCTTTTATGTTTTGTCCCGATTTGGTTGCTTCATTTTGCATTAGGGCTTGCATAAAAATAAAAATACTTGTTGCAAATGTATCAGCATTTAAAATGAGTGTTGCAGGGGAGGAGGTGGAGGACTTGAGAAGGGGGATTTGTGCAAACAGCACTATTTATGCTATCTGTTCCTCTTACTAGTGTTACTGTTGGCTATAGATAGGGTTTAATTAAGCTATGTTAAATGCCTACCCAAGTAATAGACATTGATGTTGCTGAAGTCCTGTTGCCTGGAATGTCACATTGATGCCAGCTGAATTAAGTGATGCCATTTGGCCTTATTAACTACAGAGCTATGATGTAGCTACTACCCAGCTCCACAGTTGTGCCCACTTTTTTTGGTCTCTGATTTGGTATCTGCTTAAGGCTGGGGCAGACAGAAGGTAGGGTGGAAATGTACCAGCTTTCTTGGAGACTGTTTGACATTTCCTGTTTCTTTATTTGCAGGTTGTTGATGGATACATATTCTCCCCAGTCTCTGGTTTGCTGAAAAGCAGGAACTCTGGGGAATTCAGTGTTTTTACCTGCCTGCTTTGAATAAGAGCAAACCAAGTGGGGAAAAAAATTGCCCAGAAAGTTATGAGTTAGGCATATGGCCAAGATGGCTTGGTTGCACAAGCGTACCTAACAGCTGTGTGTTCAGTGGTCTGTCTCTTGGGCGGTTATATGGTAGAGTGGTAGACATGTGCAGCTCGTGCACCCCAGAATCGACAAACCAAGGCTGGATGGTCAAGATGACCCTAATAGAGCCTATGTGTCTTCTGGTGAAGCTGTGAGTTTTCAGCAYCTCTGGTATCAGGCCACCTGCTTAAGGTGTCAAGGTTTAAGCATTCAAAGTCTGAAAACTCTGGCTTAAGCTCTTAAGATTCTTCATCTCCCACACTTTTCGAGGTAGGTGCCTGCTTCTGGCTCTGGGTTTGGTCTGGTGGAAGAAGTCACCGCTTCYGAATGGTTATCCCACTGCCCTGTTTCCTGCTCTGCACACCTGCTGCTGGAGCACTTTGTGTGAGTGTCCATCCGCTCGCCTCTAGATAAAATCTTGTCTTTGTCAGACCAACAGTTTGAACTGACCCAGCTACTCCCACTGAGGCAGCAGTTTCACATCACTCTTAAACCACATCTGCCACCGAGATGTATCATCTCCAGCTGTTTCTTTTCTCCTCCTTTCTGCATGCTGCTGCCCCATTACCATCCCTCTGATTGTGCTGCTTTACCTGTTTTTCTTTCAAGTCTGTCCTCACAAATAGGTGCAATTGATAGTAAGTTCTGGATGGGTAGCAACAAGCACAGGGACAGGGGAAAGACTAGCAATCCAGGGTGCTCAAGAGAGCATCTGCCCYGAGGTAAGGGTAGAGTGGAAGTAAGCCCAAGTTTGACCTGATGCAAGTATGGCTGAATTCGCAGGACCACGGGGCAGTGGGGTTGTGCTTGAGCTGGGGCAGTGGCCTCTTTCCCAGCTCAGCTTGACTAGACCTATAGCTAGCACCCGACTTCTTAATTTTACATTGTCTTTCCTTTATATTCTGACTCTCTGAAATCCCCGACTGAAGGATATAAAATAGATGAGGAAAAAATTGAAAGTGAAGTCTAAATGACATTTGCCAGGATTTGTTTTTATTGTCAGAAACTTGGGTGGTGAAAAAGCAGGACATTTCCATGTTCTTCCTAAAGATAAATAGGGGGCTGAAGAGTAAGGGCTAGGAGAGGGAGATATCTATGCTTTCTTTTTAACTACTAAAATCTGTTAAGCAAAGGAAAAGATAAATAAAAAGCAATATGTTTTCCCAATAAACTTTCATAAAGCAAGGCAGGCTCATGTGTTTTTAGAAGGGGGGGAAAAAAAGTCCACGTAATAACACAGTGAGTTAGACGTGGAGGGAAGATGATGTATCAGTCAAACGTTTGGGGGTGGGCGAGTGGGTGGGAACATAGATATATCTGAGGAAGAAAAAAGCAAGAAATAACTCATGCTTCAGTTTCTTGTATACTGTTGGTTATAGCCAAGAACCAAGCCTTGAATTTATGCTAGGGTACAAGCTTAATACATGGGTTGTACCTATCGTACAGGGCAGGCATAATGCAAAATTACCTAAAGAAATGAGAGAGAGATATAGGTGTAACATAACAAGACTGAATCAGCTAATGCAGCAGGAGCCTTTAAAAGGAACCTGGTTTTGGATGGCCTAGGGGTAGACAGACACTGAACTGCATGCAAGTGTGTGAGTGTAGCACTATGTGTCTGCAGAGACCAAACTATGATGTCATGTCACTGAGAAGAGAAATTGCTTTTCTGTACTGTCTGTCACAGCGCTGCTCCTGCTGTATCGTGACTTAATTTAGACTTGAATGATGCTAGAAGCTAAACTGCAAAAACTGTGGGTGGAGGGGGAGGGAGAAACAACCTAAAATGTTGAAAACAGTCAAGGGGCTAAAATCTTCATATAAMAAATCCTGGAACGTCAGGATTTGGGTCAGTGCTATATGCACATCGGGGGTCCCAGCCAGTTCACCAGCTCAAGACTTGTCCCTCTTCTAAGTGCCCTCTGGGAGAGAGGAGGTAGTTTGTTTGAGCCTGTGGTTACATATGTAAGAGAACCTTTGTGCTTAACTGATTTGCCATGTGCAAAGGTGATGAGAGATAATGCTTGCAAAACAACTGGAGAACTGAGGATTTATTTGTGTGTTTTTGTAAACATGCTGTAGAATTGCCTTGAGGAAAATAGCTCTTGCATCCTGGAGATGTATTGCGTATTTTCCTAAACTGCCAGCATGGCTGTTTTCTTGTGGAAAGCAGTCCTTCTAAAGGCTGATAAAAGAAATATAGAAGTGCATTAATTTTCTCTTGCAACAATGAATACAGATTTTTAAGCTAGATCTTTGCTTCTACTCAGATTTCAGTTTAGATCAAACAACTAATATTCACCTATTTACATGGCTGGCTTTTTGTTGCTGTGGTGTTGGGCCAGTCTCCTGCTTGTGCTGGCCTTTTTGTTGTTGTGAGAGGAGTTTCAAAGAGGTTCGTGCTACATCTTGGTCATTTCTGAAAGTCACTTGAGGGATTTTTATCTGTATTTAAGTAACCACATCCTTAATGTTAGTGCCCTGTCTTGACAGGTAAGGCTCTCCCATCACCCCCATTTCATTTTGTTTCATTTTGTTTTTAATGTAAGTGGCAGCAAAAATCAGTTGTTACTGTCAAATGAAAAAATTTTGTCTTTACCATGTCTCAGAGCTCGGGCTGGCAGGCATGGGTGAAAAAGCTCCCCCCACTCCCAGCCTGTTCATGCGCATGGTAAGCTGACTGTGACTTACTGCATGTAAAGGGGAATGAGGAGCGAGGCTACAGCTGCACAGATTAATGAAATCTAACCAATTCTCTTTCTGGGACAAAAGAGAAAGCAACATGATGTTGCAGTTCCTTGCCACCTTAATTTAATTTCATGGTATTTGATGGGTGCKAACAGCAGCTTTCCTTTTCTGCTGGTTCATGTTGCACCAGTGTGGTTTCCCCTGCAATGGGTGCCAAAGCCTCTTTTTCGGTTCCTGCTCAAAGGTGAGTGCTACCAGGGAGTGGTTAATGTTCAGAAAAGCAGTCTGTGGTGATGGTAAAAAGTCTTGAGTGGCTTCTCCTTCAGTATCCCAATGTATCAACTTTGACAACTGCAGTACAGTATGGATGCCAATGACCTGAACAACTTACCAGGGAAGGAGGGGAAAATGGTGCTGCTAGCACTTCTCAGGATGATTTTCTTCCACACAGGGATAAATGATTTGTCCAAAGTCACTCTTAAATTAGTTGAGAAGATGCCCAGGGTGGTTGGGGGAGGGGAGGGAACACTTTGATTCAGGACTGCAGTAAGTTGCTATCCAGCCAGGCATCCCTCGGTATGCCAGGAAACTCTTTCAGCGAAAGCGCCCTTTCTGCAGTGCTCATGTCCTGTTCTGGGGAACTGACTCCGTAAATGGACAATTTGGAGGCTCCGGAGCGTAATATTCCCAATTACATTACCTGCAGGGTCACCATGCCCTCTAACGCAGCTTGCAGCCAGAGAGTGGCTTTGCCCTGTCGTAGTTATATGCTTGAAGAGCATTACTCTGATTATCCTGGAAGGCGGATTAATGGGAGTTGATGGATAATTGGAGGAAGGGAGAGGTGCTCGAGAGGTGAATTTGAGTTGGCAGACTTGTTATGCAGAACAGTGCAGTCTGCTTGTGGAAAAAGTAAACCAAAGAAACAGGTCTGGGGGGAACTGTCCTGCCTTGAAGAGCTTGAGGCGGCAGATAGCAAGGTGCTTGCGTGGGAWGTTGGGTCGTTAAAATTGTCACTAGTGAGTTGTGGTTGTGTTTGAGGTACTCAGTAAAGTCTTCTGGAATAAAATGTGGAAAAAATAAAAGATCCTTCTGTCCCTCCAGATCTTGGCAGCTAAATTGGAATTGCTCTAAAACCTCTGTGTTTTCTAGCTCCAACCCATGGTGTAAGAGGAGCAGAGTCCTACCCGGTGGGACACTGGGATCACAAATGGGAGGCAGTTAGATGTTGCACAGCAGCCTGATCTCTGTACCAGCCATGAGTGGGCAGGGTTGGTGAGGAGATGGCCATCTCTGTGGTGGACAAAGGAGGCCATGTGGCAGAAGGGAACAAAGGAATGACCTGGCCATCAGAAACSTTTTGATGTCCAGTGGCTGCGAACAGTGGTGCGTTGGGAGTTGTACAAGCTGTTTGATGAGGAAGGGAATGGAAATGGTCTCCTGGTTGCACGAGAGGATCTGATCATGTAGAAGAAACAAATGTGTTTTAGAGAGCTGAACAGGAACAGGATCCAACTGCACTCTGGGTAATGAAGAACAGGAGAGAGCAAGGGCTGGAGCGGGGCTTCCAGGGGGGGAAACAAGACTTTCTGCAGGGGAAGTGACACTAGTGCCAGTTCTTAACTAACAAAGTGCTACTCTAGAAGGACAGGAAAGAAAGGGATTGCCAAAGAAATGCCTACAGAGTGATGGTCGGCCTTGTCTTTCCGGAACATGTGTTTGCAGGGACCGAGTCCTGCCCTTGAACAGGCTCTTAACACCACTGCTGGCCTTGGCAGGGGACTGCATGTGCAATGCTAACCGTGTCTGTCCTGAAAGCCCTGGAGGCACAGATACGTGTGCCCCCTGGTCCAGCGAAGTAACAGTAACACAGGTTGGTTTCCTGGGTGAGTTAAAAGTTCACCATCATGAATGGGGCTGTGAATGAAAACCAGGATGGGACAGTGGAGTGGCAGGCCTTGGAAATAAAGTCCTTCTCGAGAGCCTGCAGTACCTGCCTGCCAGCCTCCGGTGATGGGCAGTAGGAGGCAAAGGGACAGCTGACGCTGGGTTGGGGGAGGCACCCTGCAGCACATTCTTCAAGCTTGGGGATGGCACAGGTCCAAAGCCAGTCATGTTGTACATGTGGAAGGGTATCAAAAGCATTGATGGATATTTTTAGCCAGAATGAGTAGGGGCAAGGGTTGAAGGGGCCAGAAAAAAATTAGCTATTCTTGTGTTTTCAGTCTCCTGATGCTAAGGAACCAGGTATCCTCTTCAAGGGATGACTAATTCCTTGTTTTATGGAGTGGAGAAAGAAAGCAAAGCATTTTTTTTTCCTCATCAGATGAAACAAGTACTTGTTTTTGGAGATGAATCTGTCATGCTCAGAATCTGCTGACTTCAGAGCTTCCTTCTCTGTTCCCCCTTGAGCCGTTAGTGGATCTGTGGCACTAAGACATGTCTTTTTAATGTAAACCTCAGCTCCCTCACATGTTGTAAAATCAAAGACTTGACTAATGTCCCTTTCTCTTCTTAAAAAAAAAAAAAAAAAAAAAAAAAGTTGGAGTGGGGGGAACCCTGTTCAGGCAAAGTGTATTGTTCAATTGCTCTGGTTTGTTATTGTAGGGTTGCTTATCAGAGCTGGGCTGTGAGTGTTTATCTAAGCCCTTCCTGTTTCTTCAACCCCCTCCAAGATAAGATCTTTTCTGTGGTGAAGCAGCTGGGGAAGATACTGGAAGCGGAAACCTGGGGTCTGAAAGATGTGTAGTCTCTTGAGCCATTCTTAAGCACTCACCTGTAAGTAGTCTCTGGACGATGACGATTTAAAAATGGAAAAGCTTGTGTGTGTGGTGAGAGAACAAATTCTTTCTTCATTTCTTCCCCCCRCTGCCACCTTCCTTAATTTTCCAACTGCAGTAACCTTCTGAAGATGTTTTTAATAATAGAATATCATCCCCAATGGTAATGGTAGCTCTTCTATTAACCCCATGTGCATGTACCCACCTGGATATATTTTTAGTGTGTTACCCTGAAGCTGTGGCCAGGATAAGCAGGGATGTTAACAAGTGGCTGGAAACTTGAGGAAGATGTATGAAAACAGAATCTGCTTTCATGGTGACAGGCTGAGAGATGAAAATTCATGTTTAATGCTTTCTGCTGCCTTTGCTGTCTGGCTCTACTGCTTCCTTACTAAAATCCCTTGATCTGCTTTCTGTTTGTTGCTGTCATTCTCTCTAGTGTTTCTTCTAGCTGTCAGTCAGGGATGGCTTGGATTGATTTTGCCATTTGTGTAAAGAAAAAAAAGGTGCAAGTCGAGGTATCCTCTGCTGAAGTCAGCTGTGGCTGCTCTGGGACAGTCTTGCAGGGGGGAGAAGAGGAGGGGGAGGTGATGTGAGACCAGTCAGTTCCCCTGTCCTTTGCTTTGTCGGTGAGGCATGCTGGACTGATGCAACTCATTTCTTTGGGCTTCAGAATTAGTTCTAGTTAGTAACACATGGATGGCAAAAAAAATGAGAGGCTTGGAGAAACTGTTGTGTATTTACCTGTGTTAGTATATCTTGGGATTAATATCTACGTGTCCTGTATGCTTCAATCCTGTCTCTCTCAAGCAGTAAGTCTCATTTTGTCAGAGAATTACCATGTGGGAATGTTCTTTTGAACCCTTTAGACAGGCTTTCACTGCGCAGCTGGTGTCCTTGCTTTTTGGAAGGAAAAGACCCTGTGTGGCTGAGATTCAGCCTGTGCAAAGCTGACTTGAGGTTGCAAAAGTAAACAGTTTTTCATCCTGCCTTCACCATCACCCAGTTCTTGAAACCTGGAAGATTGAAAGAGAGCCAGGAACCCAGTCAACATCTTTGTCTCCTCCAGCAATAGCTGGGCTTGCCTATATGTCAGAAATCTTATCTTGCAAGTGCCTACTGATAGCACAATAGTCTCTGCAATGGTAAGGAACAATGTTCAGGAGTTGTGAAATCATGCACTTGATTTTTATTGTGCCTCCTCAGGGGCTACGTGAGAATACTAGCCCCACTACAATAGAAAGGAAAGGTAGTGATATGAAAAGGCATCATGATTTGTACCAAACCAAACAGAGCATCTGTGACAAAGGCAGTTTTTCAGTGCAGCTTTTCCTGGTTTTGAAGGGAACTGTGACAGTTTCTCCATTCCTTCTGTAATAAAGGTTGATGTTTAGTATTGACCTATGTGTAATTTAGGGTTGCTTCTTACCACTATTGCAGACTCCTTGTATAGCCACGGGCAAGTTACTTGTTCTCTAGAGGTCTCATTCTGACATCTGCAAATGATAACAAGGAAGTGATTCTGTGTTGGGGTGAAAAAAATCTTTGAATACATGCAACAAGCCATCGCACATTGCCTGCTCTCCTGACAGCGCTGTTATAATGTGGATAAGACTGCTCTTCTCTCTGTAGCAGAAATTTATTAGGCTTGTGTTGTCTGTGGTGGTGAAGATCGGCAGAGACAGACTGCCTGGTTTCAGCAAGCATCTTTGGCTTATTTATGTCCCTGCTCTGGAGTCTGAGAAGAGAAAGAAAGTGTTTTGTTCTGTGCTGGCAGTGCACTGGGGCAGTACCAGTGCTTTTGTGTGATGCAGTTGTTTCTTTTGATACAGAAAAGGGTTCTGTGTTTGTTTTGGAGGAAGATGTCCTAGCATTTCATGCACACTGGCAGGTGCTTGTGGAAAAATAGCTGCAGCTGGATACTTGTGCTTCACAAGGTATTGGTGATCAGCTCTGATTCTGCATACATTTCTCTCCTTTCATCTGCTTAGCAAAGCACCTAACTTGATAGCATCGGCTGCACATCATTAAAGTTCCTCCTTCCAATCACGTCTTCCTTTCAATCCCCACACAGTAATCTCCAGCCATCACCGGACTTGGCAGGAAGCCAAATGCTTAAAGGCCTGGATGCCCTCATCAGACAGCTACCAAGAAGAAGGGCTTTCCCCAGTGAGATCTGGGGGAAGCCCTAGAGCCTGGTCATGTCGCTGTGCTCCCAGCTCCTTTTTGTTGTAGGAGAAAGTGTCCCTGCTTTGACTGTATTTTCCTGCTCCTGGAAAAACTTAAGCTGTCACATCCAACAACTCACTCTTTGGATTTTTCTGTCTTCTAGACCAGCCAAAACACAGGCAACCCTTCTTCTTCCAAGCTAACGCGTCTTTCTCAGGATCCATGTTGTTCCACAGTAATATCTATTTAGTTGTTGTTCTAGATCATTCTTGCTGTAATTTTTCTTTCTCTTCCCATCATCTTTAACCTTTGCCTGTGGCAGCTGTGCAATCAGACCAGAATCCAAATGAAGCTGCCTCTTTGATCCTAGCCTGCATTTAATAATAGTGCTGTGGTTGTTACTGAGGAAATAACATATCAAGGTGCATTGACTCTTCTCTCATCCAAAAGTTTAATTAGAGATTTGGGCAATATAGAATAGTCTCTGTGCTCTGGAGTGGTTGTATGGAATTAGGGACCCAGGATACTCAGGAGTGCATTTCCTGCTCAGTAATACCTGTTACTCTTGGTACTTACTATACCTAAATGAAAGGCATGTGGTAGATATCATACCAAGTTCATGATCCCTGTGAAACCTCTGGATTCTGAGTTTTGCCTTCCCGTAAGTTTTCCCATTTTTCTGGGAGCATTTGATGCCTTCTGGTAGAAAATCCAATGAGTTTTGTCTGCCTCAGAGTTGGATGTTGTTTCTGCGGAGCAGTTAAATGGAAGCTGGGCACACAGAAGTGCTTTGGAGTTTTGCCATTACAGATTTATCTCCATAATTTTGGGTCATGCTGTATGTGGCTTAGAACAGGAGATTCCCTTTTTTTTTTTTTAAAAAAAAAAAAAACACTTGAATCTCAGTGAAACCTTGAAGTATTATAGAAAGTGTGCAAAAACTGAGGTTTGGAAATAACTCTTGGTGAGTGAAGCCAAAGTTTTCAGTAAGTAAACTAGGTCCTAAAACACTTTGAATTTGAATGAGTTTGAGCCTGAAAATGTGGCTGACTTACCTCCTTATCCCTTGTATAATTAAGAGTTTAAAAAAAAATTGAAATGCCAAGACCAGAATTCACCAGCTTATCTTGAAATAGAAAAAGGCTTGGCTGTGATTCTCCCTCTTCAGAAATGGGAGTGAATTTTTAGTTCTGTTGAAATACAAGTTTGGCAAGTCTAAACCTTGATGTTTTCCAGGCACTTCAAGGATAGAAGTGGGACACATTATGTTCAAACTGCTCAGCCACTGAATCTAGTCCTTTAGCCAAAGATCCACCCTCACAGTCAGTGTGACTTAGTGAAAACAATGGCCCAACACTTTGTAAGAGGACATAAGTAGGCACTGCTGCTGAGAAAATCAGTTCCACCCCTTGTGAGCCAGGATGGGACATCAGAAACCATTGGTTACTTTTAACATGGATCTGTATTGCTGTTTTTAATTGAGGTTTGTTTCTCGATCCTGTTCAGTACATGGCCACTCAAATGCTTGAGTTAGCACAAGAGGAGACAGTGATGTAGAGGCAGGAAAGAGAGTGGGAAATGAGACTTTTTCAGTGTCCTTGTTGGGAAAGCTTTAACTATTCATGAAACTATGGTGTCTCCAAAGACTCCTCTGTGCTCTGGGGAATTCTCCAGTCCAAGGCAAATTTTCTTTTCATCCCCCAAGCAGGATAGTTCTGTTCTGGAAATGAGGGTGGAGGAGATGTTCTATCTATCTGTGCTGGCAAATGTACTTCAAAGGAAGGTCCTGTTGTTTCTTGCAGGAGATGAATTAGAGCAGAGCTTTCACCCTGGAAACTGCAACCATCAGATCACTCACCTGGAAGTGATTAGGTGGCAGTACTTTTGAATGCTTTGTATATATAAGCTGTCTACAGCAGATGGCTTCCACATCTCTTAGCCAGTGCCTGAAGGTTTTTAGGATGGTACCCTTCTTAAAAGCCCAGGTCCCTTCAACATGCAGCCCCYCTCAGTACAAGTCAGAGGTGCACAGGAGGTAGGAGCAGCCCAGCCTATTCTTTCCTGCCCCATCCTGTTTCCTAGCACTGCTGGAATCGATCCCTGTTGATTCTGGCGCGGCTGTGCTGAAAGCCACAGGGGACAAAGGCTCCTTTTGTTGGGAGCTGCAGCCAGGCGCACAGACGTGCTTCTCGGCACTTGCCTCTTCCCGGCGTATCACACAGTGATTTCGCTGCCTCCTGGGATGCGTGTCCCTCAGCTCAGTGTTGCAGCACTGGCCAGGGAGTGTTTCCCGTTGTTGTATTCTGGGAGAGGGAGGAGAGAAAAGGTGTGAGTAAAGTGGTGGTTGAGGTTTGCACAAGAGGAAGCTAAATATTGGGTGAACGTGACCCTTTATAGCCAGGTGCAGATAACAAACACTGAATCAATAGGGACAAATAGACTTTGTTCCCTGTTCTCTTCTATCTTCACTCTTAAAGATACTTTATGCAGCTAAATCTCAATTGTGTGGTGTTCCCCCTCCCCCCCCCGCCCCCCCCCCAAACCTGTCTTTGTTCAGGCAGTACTAGCATTTAATACTTTTGAAGCTCTGCAGGTTGCACAGCACTAATACTGAAGTGCAGTGGTTGCTGGGGAGAGGAGTTGGAGGAGCAGGTTGGGATCAGAGGTATAAGCTGGGGAATACCCACCTGATAGAAGAAGTTCTCCTCCCTTCTCAGGTTTCTTTCCCCTTCGGTGGGAGCACTCCAGTTCCTGTCCTTGCTTGGCTGTGGTTGCAAAGCTGTTTGAGGAGGGGGAAGCGAAACCTGTGGCAGGATAGGATCCAGCAGGGAGGTTTTATTCTGTGTCCATGACTGGTGGGGAAGGGAGGCAGCAGAGCATGTCTCTTGCCAATGAGATCTCAAAAGCTCATGTTTAATCTTCGAAACACTGTCTCCCATGCCCAGCAGGTATCTGCAGCATTATCCAGTGTGGTGGGGAATCGGGTAGCTGCTGCAGCAACTGTCCACGGCAGCCTCGATGCCTACACCTCTTTCTCACGGGTGATARTAGAAGTATTTAGGTGATGGCACTTGCCTCATGGGAACGAAGGCACGGAGCGGTGTGCACGTCGTGTTTGTTTTCCTGAGCTATTAGTGTAGATAGCAGCAGCCATGGAACACTTGCTGGTTGCTGTCATGATTCATTTTTGTTAAAATCATGCCAAGCCAAAATTAGTATGTAGGAGCTGCCCAGGMGGCTGATGTGACTGTACTGGAAAGACATCTGTGTGGGTTAGCAGGCGTCATGCTGACGCCCTCTGTGCTGAGGAGCGAGGTATCTCTTCGCCTACTCGCAGCAGTTTGCTGCAGTCACAACATGTGTGTTGCTGAACGTGAAGGTTAGCGGCTGGGTTAGGAGCCTTACTGGATGTATAACATAGGATGTGCCATGTTTGGACAGCTGTATTGGCAGACCTGGCATGGCTCTGTGTTTGGGGATCAAGAAAGAGATGTTACTCAATTCCCCCAACTCCTGCCTGGGAATTATAGAAAACAGAGAAACCTTTATGAGGTTTTTGGAAAGAAAACTCCTCATCGCTATGGTTCTTTTGTTTTTTACCCCACTCACTCCAGGCTTAAGTCTTTATTCATAATTGGAGTAGGTTGTCTTCTGTTAGTCTAATGAGGTGCTTGTTCTTTTGTCAGACACACCAGGTACTGGCTGCTGTTGGAGGGGTTAGACCTGACAGACTGAGTTGTGTCTAAGGTGRAGTCTTTTTTTCCATCCCCTTAGCTGGGTGGTCTGCAAATGTGTCAGTGGGATTGAAGGAGGCTCCCTTAAAACCACAATGAGGAATATACCTCGTGAAAAAAGTCTCATCCATGCTGTAGATGAACTAGAGCAGGGCTCCAAAGCTTTTCTTGAATTGTGGGGCCTTAATTTTCCTTTTCAGGGGTTTGGCCTTCTCTGTAAATGCCAAACGTACAGCTTGCTTTCCATGGTTCTTCTTCATGGGCCTTGAAGTCTGCAGACCACATGCTAAAAATCACTCAACGTTCTCTTATGTTTATTACCAGATCTGTAATTTCAACCCAGTATCTTCAGGCCTTGCTGTGTGGTTAACTCCCTGTGCTGTTTACACTTTAAGATTCTAAGCAAATAGTAATGCGTAGGCAGGCACCTATAGTCCCTCCACGCGTGCTTGAGTTGCTCTCAGCCTGCTTCTCTGAGCAATGAGTTTTCAACTTCCCTCTTTTGAAAGGGAATTTAATTTAAAAGCTGAAGTCAGTGCGTATGGCTCTGATTCTGTGTGTGTCCACTTGAGCTCTCTTTCCCGCCCCTACTCCAAGCCTGGATCTTGAGATCAGCTCTTGGTGCACAAAACTGTTCTTTCAATTCATGCAGGTTGGCTGGTAGATACGAGCTTTTCCTTCCCTTCACCTTGCTCCTCTCCCACTTCCCTTTGTTCCAGGTGGCTTGTCACCTTGTGATTAGGACTCAGTGGAAGCAGTAGCTTACCTCCCTTTGGTTAGTGTTACAGGCAATTCTTTGAATGTTATCAGGCTGGGAGCAGCAGCACTTGATGGCTTCTGTAGCACATATGGTATCTGGTTACTCATCATGCAGGGGGATCTCAAGGACAGGCAGCCTTTCTTTCCACTGCTGCTTCCACTGCCAATTTCTTTTTTTCCCCCAAGATATTTCTCCTCTCCGTTCCCCTAAATGATTCCCTCCAGGTTCAGCTAAAAAGGAGGGAGAGAGCAATGGAAGTGTCAGCTTTTCTGTCCTCTCATTGGCAGGAGGTTTTGGGATATAGAGCTGGGCATGGCTTGAACTCTTGGCAGAAATAGCTCTGTGGAATAGCCTGCTCCCTGGACAAAGGTGCCTCAGAGGTGCTATGCTGATGGAGCCATGGGTGCTGAGCTGGCCCTGGATCAGGGTGAGGGCAGGCATGGAGCAGGACACGAAAGCGGCATGTGTCAGCCGTGAAGCTGATGCATGGGGGAACASCTCTGCTCTTGGCTTCCTTCTCAAACTCTGTCATTTGGTATGGCCTCCCTGGTCCAGGTGTAAAGCTCATGATCCTGTGTGTCACTCAAGTGAACTTGCTTTTCTTTGCCTGACAAATTTCTGTGTACAGGAAAATTCTGGAGGGTCTGTAACCTCATGGGAAAATGTTTTTAGGGGTTTGCAAACTGAAAACGGTTGAACCGCCATCCCAAAACCTAGCATGACTGTTGCAGAGTGAGCTCAGACCTTTATTTGGTTCCTAACACGGTCTCCTCCATCTGGCATCCTCTTGGCCCRGTCCTGCAGTGATCAGCACCTAATGCAGCAGATTTGTTTGTGGCAATGGTCTAAAACCTGAGTGGGGTTTTCTCTCCACTCTGAAGATGTTAGATGAATTCTGACAGTGTACCTTTCATGTGTCCTCTGTATTCTTGGAGGTACTTGCTTTATTAAAACCTGGTGACCTCCATCCAGGCTGTGTTGAACCACTAGAAGCACAGTATGTTGGTGAAAGCTTGTCACTGTGCCCATCCAAACATGGGCGAAGCTAAATTGCCTGCTCAGATCTGGCTGCCAGAATAGTGAGATGGCTTTGCACCAAACACCCGCCTCGTTGATCCCCTTGTCTCCGCCAAGAAGGACGCTCTTTGGCAATGCATGGTGCAGGTTGCCTGGCTGATGCCTATGTCTTCCTGGCTGTCTCGGTTCATCCCACCTACTGACTGATAATTGCTTTCAGAGGCAATCAGAGAAGCAGTAACTAACTTCTGCAGCAACTCCCATGTGTCAACTGTGGCAGCTTTCTGATGCTTACTACATCAGAAGCCAGATCATCTGATGCTGTTTCTGCCTTATTTCATGTGTTCAAACAAAAGTCAATCTCAAGTTAACAATGGAGCAAATCCACTGCAAGGAACTGGGCATGGGGAAAAGGCCCCTGCTGTATTTCATGTGTGGGACAAGGGAGGACAAACTGACTTGCACATAATAATCTGGAATAACAAATGCTTAAATTGTTGACTTTATAGTAAAGATTTAAACATGGTACTCCCTGTTCCAGAGGCAGGAGCTTTTCAAAAAGCTGTTTGGGAGACTGATTATTACCCAAAGTTGTACATGACTGTCTGGAGACAGTTAATGTTTAAATGAGGCAGGTTTTAAGATAGATAACTTGCCCTGTTAGTTGTAACAAAGCATTTAAATGCATCCTGTTGGATAGCAGCACAAGAGCTTGTCTGTTCCTTTCTTGCTATTTGGATTTCACGTTAAACTTTGCGGTGATGATCGTGCAGCAGAGCGAGTTGAATGGAGTGCTGGCATTTTAAGAGCTTTGCTGGTGAATCTACCTCAAGGTCACAGCTTGGTGCTTTTGTCGCTGTGGTGGTGAACTGTTTTTCTTTTGCCATACAGAAGATGAGCTGGTCTTAGAGCACAGCCTGACTGGTTAGTGGACATGGTAGTAATGTATCAAATATGAGATAGAAAGTATACTACACTAAGTTTGCTCTTGTTCCAATGCACGCAGTCAGGTCTTTGCTTTTTCCCTACAGTGCCATCATGTCTTACGGCAGCACTGCGCAGCCAGCACTGAATAGAAAAGGAGTCTTGCCACCTTCCTCTTAGGGCTAACTAGCTGCAAGGCTCTGTGAGTGGCTGGGACATGAGTGTCCATATTGCTGCAGAGCGAGTCCAGGACTAGAGATGTATTAGCGTGTTCCTTAGTCTGACTTCTTAAGTAGATTGTGTACTTGAATCCTTCTTGGTCATCCAGTGTAGTGCAAGGTGTCTATTGCATATCAATTTTAACATGTTAATTATGAAATGAAATGTAAGAGGCTGTGAATGCTCTTAGATATGGGGAGGGCTTCTTTGGTTCAAGCACTGTTTCTGTGCTTGAGAGTTTTGGGTGACGTTTTATGGCTGGCAGCTCCTGTGTTTGAGTCCTAGGCAGGAAGCATGCTTGTACACCAGCTCTCAGGTAGTCTGACAAGTTGGTTCATCTGCAGTGGGACAGCTTGGTAGCAGCCAGTGGGCCAGATGAAGATGTACAGTGACCTGTTTGGCATGGTAAATCATGAAGGTCAGTAGTCATGAAAACATCCTTTTCCCCTGTAATGCAGAGCAAAGAGGGTTTACAGCCTGTATAACCTCAGATAGTTGGATAGAAGCACTCAGATCCACCTTGAGTCTCTTGATTTGCCCTAGTATACACAGGCCCAATTAAAACCTATGTGACTTAAGCTATGTAAGGTGGAATTTCAAGGCACTAGCTCATGGTACTGCAAAGGGAATCTAGAAAAAGTTCGTGAAATACTGAAATCTTGGCATCAGAGACAGATTTAGTTACTGGAGATAAAGATATCCTTCAGGTGGTGCTTTCACAGCCCATGTTGAGTAATAGAGGGGACTTCACTCAGCTGTGCAGATGGTGGTGATATAACCAAGGGTGGGCAACACTGAATGGGCATGACATCTATTAAACAGCAGTGATGTAGTTAAAGAGTCTTGCTCTGATCCAGAGATGAGCTTGAGTTTTACTTGGACTTACGCTCGGCTGTCTCCTGGTAACCCTTTGCAAACAAGCTCTTGGGCAAGAGAAGATAAAAGCAACTAGATGCAGTTCTGGCCTTCCTTTTCCCATGAGTGCTGCTAGCTATAGAAACAAGCGTGCTTTAACCACAGAAGGTCAGCAAGGCCTTTAGGCTCTGGACAGACATCTGATTTTATTGTTAGCCTGTGTAACAAGATTAGCATGAAGTGACTCACAGAACAAGTCAGGTGGTCTTTAATCTTCTGTAACTGGGTTGGTATGAAGGCATTTTCATTATCATGACAGAATGTGGCTGAAAACTTTGACAAAATCAGGTCTTAAGTGACAAGTGTTTTCTGTAAGAACTCTCAACTTTAATCAAAACTAAACATTGAAAGGGTGTTTTTTTTAAACAAAAAGCTGAGAATTCCCCCGGAGAACCCATGAAAAAGATTTTGTTGTTGAAGTTTTTGGTGGGAGAGAAAGCAATGCTTTCTCCTTAGCTCTGTGGTGAACCCAGAGGTAGTCCTGAACTTCCTGATTGAGGGGGCAATGGACATCGCAGCTGAAGCTACAAGTTATACCAGATTTTCTTCTGGAGGGCAAGTTCCTTTCTGACTCCTGGGCTGCTTTCACTCATGTACTTATAGGTTGCAAGCAGCTGATGATTGCTCCAGAATGAGGACTTAGTGTTCATAGTATTAATAAGTAGGTGAATCTCCATAGTAAATTAAATCTATGCTAAATAAAGCATGTGTGTTACAACACAGACATTCCCCTTTCTCTTAAGTGCTTCTGTGATGATGGCTGGCCTTTATGCCACAAGTACGGAGGGCACAGCAGAGTTTGCTCCCATTGTTAGGAGCAGGGTAGGATTCAGACTAGAATACCTTTATTTTGTCTCCATTTCAAGCTTCCTGTAAACAACACAACTGGCACAATCAAAGGAATAAAATCAGAGCCACGCTGAAAATATTGGTTTATAGGTCATCTTGAAAATGTTCTGGAGTTTTCCTTATGCGGAAGTGAAGCTAATCCCATTTTTTTAGTGAGAGACATTAACCTATGTAAATACCAGGTGGCTTTAGCTTATTGAGTAGTGTGATGGGATGGGAAAGGGAGTTGTATTTTAAAAATGGAGATCCTGGCTTGTTAATGAAAATGTGGCTGTAGTTAATAATTTCTGGCAAGGTAACTTATCTTCCTTGTAACTTTACATCTCTTCCCTCTTGTTTATTATCTGGCCACAATAAGTTTATGGTTCTGCATTGTAAGAGCTTGAGAGGTTTAAAAAGGACTTTGATTTGCACAACTTTTGCAGGAGGGAACAGAGAAGCCCAGACTCTGATCCCTGAATTTCCAAAAGACCCCTTGAACCACTTTTGAAAATGTGCTAAGGGCGAAGTCAGCCATGCAGGAAGGGTGAGAACTGCATGCTTGACTCTTTTTGCAGGAGCTGGGACTGCTTATAACTGTGGGACTACTACTGTGTACCAGGTGTATAGTAAAAGCATGTGAGGATGGTGAACAGAAGATCACCTAGCCAGGGGGAGGCCAGGAGAGAGTAGCTGGGTGGCATCACTTGAGCACGTGGCTATCTTAACAACCTTTATGATACTGGCTGATGCTTGTATTAGTCTTGTGATGACAGAGAAGGATTGAAGGAATGACTATGATGTCTGTAGACATGCAGGTGCTTTTTAGTGGATGATCTTCAGATATTGGATAAACAGAAAGATGATTAGTAATGTGGTGGGCAAGGAGTGCTCAGGTGCCGGTGGCTGTAGTTCCAGTGATATGCATGACTAGGGACAAGGATGTGGGATATACCTCCCCTCCTTTAGGTACTGCCCAAATTTGCTCCATGCAGAAAACCAAAAATCACGTCTGCTTTTCAGTTACTCTGCTTTTTCTCTAGGGTCTGTTTCTGCTCTGCCTTAAAAGGTCTGTATTGGAAATTTAAAGTCTGTAGTGTATAACAAGACCTCCCCTTCTCTGCACCCTTTCATGCCTGAGGTGCACACAGAAGTGAGTGGGCAGGGTTTTGTCCACAAGCACTGCCACAAACCTGGAATCATTCAGCCAAAAGCAACGGTGTTTGCTCCCAGATCACTGAGAATCCACCTGTTTCCCAAAGAATCTTATATTCTCAAAGAGCCCTTTTGAGAGATGAATGACTGCAGATGCAAGGCTGCCTCCCTCTCACTCCGTAATAGGATGTGACTGGGGGGACGGGACAGTGAAAAGCAAATGCTGGTTCTTTGCAGCACACACCTGAGCGATGATGCAGGTGAGCTGAGTGCAGGCTCAGCTCGGTCTGCTGATGTGTGCTGTTCTGCAGACCAGAGGCAGGCGCATCGATTCGTACATAAAACGTTTTTGTTTTCCACGAGTGATGCAGATCCACTTACAATTTCAAGCCTTTCAGAGTGAGGCTGTAACATGAAGTGGTGGCGTGTGGAGCAGGGCCTTGGGAGAGTGCAGGTTGCTGCAGTTGCACCAGTTCCTCTGGTTATTAATGGCCACAGCAAGGGCTTGCAGGTTCTGAGAATAGACTCTGCATTTGCTTTAGAGGAGACAGCTGACAATGGTGTTTGATACAGCAGTATGTCTCTGCCTGACTTTTGACTGACAGTGACACAAACTCGCTCTCCTCCCAGCCATGGCTTAAACCTGGTGACATTTACAGCAGAGCTAACTTCTCCATTCTAAGTTTAGATGGTGATTTTTGTGTTTGTCCGCATGTGTGTGCTTAATAAGATAAAAAAGCAGGAGAGAGCTTCTGCAAATAAAAATGGAACAGGAATTTCAAACCATGGCTGAATGAACGAGGGAGGCGTTCAACCTGCATGGATTTTCATGGTCTGGTTGCTGTGGATCCTTGTTCAAGATATCCAAGTGTTGGAGGGTTATTACCTACTTTGGCACTTTTGGTTTGCTCTCATGAAATATGTGGTAAATACTTATAACTATGGGGCTGTCTTTTGACAGGGCGTTTTTGGTTTTTTTTGGGCAAGCTGCACTTGGAATTGGCTGGTAGGCTTAGCCCCACCTGTGTACAGCTAATGACATGTATGGTGTGTGTATGTCCATAAGCCATCTGGAAATAGCATGTGATCTTAGCTGACTGCTGAGACTTCATTTTTTGCCATGCATCCATGTTACTCTTTCAAAAGCTTCTCCTGTTAATGAGCGCCCTCACCCCCAACCCCTGTGAGAGAAAAATTCTCCTCCCTGCCACAGCAGACAAGCCCAGGAGAACAGAGCTGGCAACGCGCTTCTCAGCCCTGCCTTGAAAGATGAGCAGTGTTGAGGAAGCCTGTCGCTGAACCATTCGATCCTTAAGCAAGTAATGCTGAACATAGTGAGAGAGCAGATCCTTTTCCAGTGATGGCTGAGCAAGAGGTGTCCTCAGCTTATGTGTAACTTTACACTGTTAAATGGTGTTTGAGTGGGAACAGCTTTTGGTCACTGTCACTTAGAAGCTTATTTCAGATGAATGACCTAAAGGGGAATGGTTTTGTCTCCCATTACAGACCTTTGGTAAGCCTTCATTCTTTCAGGAACATGGCTTTCTTCAGTACTGTCTTCTCCAAGGCCTGGTCTGGCAGGGGGTTGTACAACCGAAATAGAAGTAACTGCCTTTTAGGCTTGGCCCTGAGGGCTAGACACTCTGTATTCTCCACTAGATGCATGAAGGATTTGCACCTATGTTCCCCTGGCATTACGATGAAAAATGGACTGTGAAATCTGGTGGAACTCAACCCTTCGTGAACATCATGAACAACTTACCGGCCACGTGTTTCTGGAGAGTTTACCTGTGACTTCAGACAGTGCTAACAGAGTTACTTAGGCAGAGAGGTCCGATGGCAAGTAGTGTCCTGAAAGGCTGTTTGTGTAAACCAGATGAACCCATTTCAGAACAACACTAGCATTTAGAAAAGTGGTTTCAGCCATCCATTACAGGGAAGGAAAGCTCCTGGGTTTGGCTCCTTTTTCGTCTAAAATGAAGGCACAAATGTACAATCAGGGCAGAGGGACCTGATTGCATCAACCCCTTTAGAACTGCTCTGTCATGTCAGCAGGCCACGTGCCTTTGCATCTACCATACCTCACTTCTGAGTTCCTTGTCAGGAACAATTGGCTACCTGTGATGGGTGGGAAGAGATTTGCTGGAAAGGGTTTTCTTTTACCATTCCTTTTCCTCTCTGTTTCCACTTCCCTCACTCCCTGCTCTTAGAGTTTGCAAAACTACACTGACATAAGCAGTGCTAGCAGTGTTTTTTACACTGTCACTTGATATTTGTCGAGTGAGCTGCATCTTTTGTCTGCAGGAGACTTGAGGATTTTCAGTTCCATGTGCTTTGCAACCCTTCTGCCCTTTGCTAAGCCAGACACGTGGTCCAGATTCATTCTTGTTAGTGTGATAATGCATTAGTACTGCAGCAGTTCTGAATGGTAAAACCCCAGGGTCGGGATCCCACTGTAATCAAACAAATCTGGAACAAGAAAAAGGCCTCTTGCCTTGAGGTTGCATACAATGAGCGACGATGCAAAGCAGGCTAAGCTTGCAGCTGCACTGGTGCTGTAATTGGCAATCCTGGCTGCCTGCCTTTGGGATTTTCTGGGGCATGGTGTACAGGTGCGGGTGAGAGGGAGGAGTCAATCAGTACTCCTGTGAATGAAAGGTGCAGAGCTCTGCTGATCTGATGAATCTTATTATTTCAGTAGCTAATTATGGGATAGTACCAAAATCCCTAGGTATTCCGTGTGACGTCTATAAAGATATGAGTGGTAGATTAGTACTGCCTTTCTTGGAGGAAGATGATAATGGGAAACTTTTTTTTCTTTCCACACTCCATCAGATTAAAGAGATTTTTTGAGCCATTTCACAGTAGCCATGTACCTCCCTAATGTTCTCCTTGAGATCTTTTGCAGCAGTTTTAAACGATCACCCCTGTATTGTTTCATGGCCCTGTTTTTAATGCTGATGAATGTATGGTGCATAGCAGGAATAAAAGCAGTCTGAAGGTCTTTTAATGGACCCCCCTCCAATTGATTTTACAGTGACAAAGTTTTCTCAGTGTGCCTTTTCCTTTGGGAGTGACAGCTCACGTCCACTTGTTTGTAATATATTCAGCATCTGTCGACACTCTTCCAGCCTGGAGCTGAGCAGAGAGCCTTCTTGTCCAAGGCTGGTAACTGAGCTTTGAGACTGCCGTCAAAAATAAAAGCTGCTGAGCTTGAATCAGATCTGGTTATCTGAGAACTGGAAACTGCGTGAAGGACAGAAGCGACTGAGTTGATAATTAGGAGCACTTAATGTTTTGCCTTGGCTGGGAGATCTTGATGTGAAGGTTTGAGAGGAGAGGATGAGCATGAAAAACTACTTTTCCTTGAATTGCTGCATCCTGTACCCTGTTTAAGGATTTAGCAAACAATGCTGCTGCTGCTCTAGCATATGAAGGAGCCTTCTCTCTTCTGCTCTCCCCGCCTTTTTAAAAAAAAAAAAAAAAGAAAAAAAGAAAAGCACCCTGAGGTGCCTCTCCCAGTCTCTGGCTTCATACACAAAACTCACAGATACACACACTCATGAAACCCTGTTGTCTGGTGCAAGTGTGACCGAGCTTCAGCACAGCACCCTTTCTGCCCTGCGGTGATGTTATCAGCTGAGCTGGGCTCTCTGGGCTGGCCTTTATATCTTCTGCCACATAAGAAAAAGACACTTGAGAAGTCTGTGCAGCACGGTGTAGAGGACATAGTCATGATCAGCTGGGAAGAGGGGGCAGCTGAACTCCTCCTGTCATCGCCTGCTGTGGGAACATGTAACATGGGGATAGCATCCCCTTTCACACTGCTGGTAAATCGTGCCTCATGTAGGCAGGATGGTGAAGTGTGAAGGGGCCCTGTTCTCCACAAATGGCGATATCAAGCAATGTGTCATTTGTAGCGTACCTGATACAGGTATGTCAGGTGTCCTTGTGCCCTTCACCTCTGATTTGTGCTTTTGGGAGAAGAGGGTGAAGCATTCTGGATCTGACCTTTGGAGCAATGGAAGCATTTGCTGCCAGGCCAGCCAGGTGGTCCTGGCTTAGTCTTTCCATGGTACCTTCTCTCTAAAGATCTCCAAGTTCAGTGTCCATCTTGCTGGTAGCTATCAGAGCAAACCTGCCTGATGTAGATGTGTTCACAATAGTTGTTGTTGGAAGGAGAGGGCTTGTGCGTGGCAACCTTTTCTTAAACTCTGAAGAAAATCTGGGAACTGGTTGTATGACTTAAAAAACCTGCTGATTTGTTCAGAAATGTCTTTTCACTATTGGCCACTGAGAGGGTGTTACTGTAGGGTCTCTCATAAAAGAAGGCTTCCGCATTGCCACTTTTAACAGTCTTTGCAAGCATATTTTGGACTTTTCCTAGGACAGCTAATAAAAAATACTGGATGTACTACTGTTAGGGGAGCAATTCTATTTGTGACTTTTTTCTTTTTTTTTTTTAAAAAAATATGTAACATTTTAGGTGGAACATTGTGCTTGTGGTGTGGCTTTTAAATGTATCCCAGTGATATTGGGAAGATCTGAGTTTGGGGTTTTGGGGGCTTTGGTTTTGTATTGTTTTTCTGTTTGTTTGATCCCCCCCCCCCTTAAAACTCAGCTGGATCCATTCAAAAGTACTATGAACAAGGTTTTTTTTCCACATAAAGTGCTATCTGGAGTAAAAGCAGGGGAGTGCATATAGAGCTTGCCTCTTTCTTCAAAGATCTTGTTATTTATAGGCTTTTTGCCAAAGCTGATGCCACAAAAAATTGACTGAGGCCTTGGGCTTTGTGTACACTTGAATGTCATCTTTATCTCTTTCCTTAATGAGTCTGTACAAGGGTGGAATTAGCACAGATTAGCTGCGTGGTACTTCCTGTGCCTTTTGGTTTCAGAACTCTGATTTGCAGAACAAGTCCCACTGCTGTTTTGTGGAAAGCCAAGAATCAACCCATCAAACTTGCTGGGATTTAGATATTGAGCCCAGTTGCATGGGAAGTAGCAGTAAGCCTTTGGAATAAGGTAAAGGACTATGAACATTCTTTAAAGCATCTCATCTCTGTACTGGCTGGGTATCTGTACTGCACTCATTAAACTATCTGGATGCCAGCGTGCTGTGAATCCTATATAAGAGGTATAGAATAAATTGTCTGTTAGTTCAGGTTCCTGATGATATCCTGGGAACTTGGACAAAGTACTGAAAAGAAGAGGGCTGGATCAGTAAATGACCTTTCTGCATCAAAGCAAAAAAATACCCCCAAAATACCAAACACTACACTGCTCCTTTAACCCATATTTATTGTAATAAAGACAAATTTCAGAAGGCTCTGTGCATTATGCATGTTTTCACAGATCAGATGCTTCTAATGTGTAATGCAAAACTGTTCATAAAGTAGCAGCAGGAAGCTGCAGGGGTGTTGCAGGCAGCAGTTGGCCACTGGAGGCAGGACGGGTAGGTGATAGGTTTAACCTTGGTTTCCTGCCTACTTGTGTAATGCTTGCCAAATGGCATTGGATATGAGGTACTTGTATGGTCAAAGATGGGAGGATAAAAATGACTGTCTTGTAGGAGAGATACTCCTGCTGTAAGCATGAAGTTTTTGGAGAAGGGTGAGACAGAAGGTGTTGGCTTGTTGCTCTGAGTGCTCCAGGCAGTGTGGTCGATTAAAGAAGCAGAGGAGTACTCAAGCCTATGCCTAGGAGAGAAGAGGATCATGGAAATCAGTCAGCAGACAGCTATTTTTGAACCACCCTAATTCCTGATAAAAGCACAGTTACCTAGTGGGTACTAGCTAAAATGCGAATTGCAGCCATGTCTTGTTTTTGATTTTCAAATGCATAAGCCTTGGACAGTTGATTCCCTGTGCTCAGACCTGTAGGCAAGTGGGCTCCCTGGCTTTCCATAAGTAGCAGCCCATAGTTACATGCAAAGAGAGGAAAATAAAAAAATGTTAAGACATTTGGAGACTGGAGATTTTAGGCTTCTCAGTGGGTTTTTAACTTACTGTTTTTAATATATGATTGCTTATTTCTAGATCATGAGGATTTGCCAGGTTCTGCCTTCTTTTGGAGGATTTGTCTTTCTGAAACCTGTAAACTGGCTGAATAAAATAAATAAGTAGAAACACTTTGGACGTGAAGTCAGAATTTTTCTGTATATTGTGCTAGAATATTATGGCTTTGCCTTCCATAACAGTTTGCATAACCTTTCATGGGTTCATCAGAGTGTTAATAAATGCTGACAAGCCTTCTTCAATGTCGCTGGTATAGTCTGTGGACAGACTAATTTCATATGGTAGTATGTGCGTGAGTGAGTTACTACAGGTGTCTCTGTTTCTTCTCCGGCATCTTCTGTTAGCTGTCACCTACAGTGGTTCAGATTGAGTTATACAGAAATATACAAGAATTGTATATGTGAATATTGTATAGGTGAATATATGTGCGTTTAGAAAACTCGAGCAACGTGGGCACCCACGCAGTAACCAACTCTTGTAGCATACAGACTTTTGCCTTAAGATAGGAGAGGACAGTACCTACACACAGAACCTCAACTCCCATCTTTGATGTTTGGAGCAGTTACACTTTATTGTCTGAACAATGTGACTTGAGCTTGCAAAAAAGCATTTTGCCTGTCCTGTAGGCAACATGTGGAAAGGCTATGTAGGCAGAATGTCATAGTTTTTGATGGTAGAGGAGAAACCTCCAACCTGGGTAAGTATCCAAGAATGGGGTTTCTGGAATTGCTCTCCTGACTTGGAGGAGCAGGAAGCAGAATTAGGCTGGCAAAATTACTCTCTCCATCCTCTGAAGTCCTCACACTTGACCTCTCTGAGTAAGGAAATTTCAACTTTTGGAGGAAAATGCTCTGCTCAGGAGCTGTTGGTCCTCCACAGACTCCTTCCTCTAAGAGGGAAGGATTTTGCAAAGAAGTTTGTGCTTTTAGCCTGTCCTGTTGTGCTGCTCCTTTTCTTTCCTTAGTTGTTGACAATATACTATAGTTAGAGACAGTGTTAGCAGATCCTGGTAACGAAGGCTTCCCAGAGTGAGTGGTATTAAGGCAGGGAAATGTCAAAGCCCAATTTAGAAAAGTGATTTGATCACAGGGTGGAAATTGAAAGCAAAGTGCTTAGTGTCCCTCAGAAAGCACTGAGTACTGTCAGTAGGGTGGGAATGGGCCAAGGGAGAACCTGCTGCAGGTTCTACTCCAGAAACAGAGGCTTTTTATGCTGATCCTCAGAGATGTTGGTCTTGCTGAGACAGGGAGTGGGGTCAGCAGATATTATTGCAGATGCTGAGAGTAGTAGAAACAGGAAGAGGTAACCTGGGTAATGACAATCACCCTGGCCTTTTTCCTAGTGCAGAAGATGAATTGGGGTTCTGCCCCCGTGTTCAAGAGGGCTCTTTATCTTGGGCACAGGGCTCTACCCATGGGCATGGCAATTTTGACTTGCAAAGCAAGACAGCAATTCTCCTAGCATAGCATGGGAGCCAGCTTCTTGAGCTCCAGGTGCAGGAACAGCCTGAGATCTGTTATAGTGTGGGAGGAATGTGAGTCTCTGGACCTTGGGCACACTTTGTAACTTTGCTACCCCTCTGTTGTGCCACAGAGCCATTCCTTATCTTTAGGCTGTGGGGTGGACACAGGAGACGGACCAATATGCAGAGGTAAAGTACCCAGAGCCTTCTCCCTCCCCTTGTCCTGGGCTGAACAAGTCTGAGGGTTAGGCGCAATTCTTCTCATTGTGTTTACCTATGGTCTTAGGACACTCGATAATGGTGTACTATGTATAAAGATGTATTGTTTGATAATCAGTACCATGAGTGATGTGAATCCCTTGTTCGATAGCCTGTAACTTGAGATAAGTGTCCCCAAAGGGTGCCAGGCACAGGAAGAAACATCTTAAGAGCAAAAGATTTCACAAGCTTGCTCCAGTTAGTCTTCATAATGAATATCGTGAGATAATGTAAGTACCTTTACAGAACAGAGAATGCAAATACAAAAGTGATATCCTCCCTGTAGTAGTATTGATTAACATGTTTCTACATGTTTTTGTTTTTGAGATGCTTCAGTGCAGCAGTTAGCCGAGTCTGCATCCATTTATGGTGGATACTAGCTGCCTCGCCCCATGGGCAGAAACTGAGCGCAGTAACTTTGATTTGCTTGAGGTCTTGGGTGAAGCACATGGTGCAGTTAGGAATAGTTTGTCCCCATAGGGCCATCGCTGCAGGCTTGTACCCTGCAGTTGCTTCAAGGAAGGCCTCTGAGTTTGGATCAAGGATGGCAACTGCTATAGAAGAATCTGCTGCAGCCAAACAATCCTCTTTTTATGCTTCTTAGAAAAAGGGGGGCCTTCAGCAGTGTATTCAAAGGAAAATGCTGAAATAAAGCAGGTATTCTTAGATGAGCATGGTGCAACATCCAGCTTCAAAAGTGGGAAGGTCCTTTGTGTACCCCCTTCTTGGGGATATTACTCACTACTTATGACTCGGCCTTAAGGATAAGCTGACCATTGTTCCAAGCCACCAGACTTGAAAAAAAGTCCTGCACCTGCTGTGCTTATTTCTGCATCTTGTCTTACACCTGGTGTGACCAGAAACAGGGGTATATTCTTAAGATGCTAATTTCAGCCTGGTAAAACTTGTTGCTGTGAACTCCCTCTGAGCCCATTATGGGGAAGCAGGTTTCTCCAGAAAATAATTCAGAAGGAGAAAGTGGAGCTCCTGTTTTTTTCCCTATTGACTACAGAGTGAGGGAGAAGGATGAACCTTGTAAGGCAACCCAATGTGACCACACTGAGTCACATTAAACTTGAGAGGTGTGTCCTGTCATGGTGAGGCTGCTCTTTAGCAGCTGTCAGAGGCAGATATTTGAGTTAAGCCTTCAAGGCAATGCAGCATGACTCTTGCTCCTACAGAAATTTTGCAATATAGTGTCATTTAGGGAAGGTGGCAGTGACGTGTTTATTTGACGATAGGCTATATGTGCCATTATTATCTAGTCACGCTTGGATGTTTGTTACACTTCTGACTGTGATATGGAGGAAGGAGTGAGGTCTTTTTGGGGAGGTCTCTGTTTGGAGACAAAGTGATTGACCTTCTGTTGCTATCATCTTCAGGATTTGGGAAGACTAGCTTTGGAAGGGGAAGATCCATCCCCTATGTGGAATGGGATCAGTCTGGCTTAAATCATGCTTGAGATGCTTATCTAACTTCTAAAAAAGTTTTTCATTAGCAAAGGATCTCCATGCAATCTATTCTAATGATTTAAATTCTTCACTGTTAGCATATTTTTGGGGGATGTTCTGAGACTTCAACACTGCAAGGTGACCAGAAAATTATATTTTCAGTTGTTTGGTTTTGTTCCCCTAGTCAGACTGGGTTTTAGAATATGGCTAAGCATGCAAACTCTTATGTACTTTTATTAGAGGGACACTTGTGAAAATAAAATTCAATGTGTCTTGAGCTGAGCACTCAAAACTGGTCATCTCATCTCTCTGTACTTCTCTTTCCCATTTGCCAGCTGGGGATGCCAGGGATAAATTTGGTGACTCTGTGACATGCTGCACAAACACTCCTCTTTACAGCTGCGTGGATGTGACATTGAACATGGATTTTCCAGGTCATTCAGGAAGTCTCTAACAAAATGCAGTATTGAACCCTGATTTCCCAACTCTTAGCCCAGTGATTAGCCCTGTCTTTGCAGAATCTATTGAACCTTGTCAGCAAGTAAGAAGCAAACAAGAACTGCTCTGTCTGCGCCAAGTGTGACATTGCCCTTTCCCATCTTCCAGTGATCCGAGGGTCTTGCTGATTGCTCAGCCACGGGAATAATTTTCTCAATTTAAAATGAAGCGTTAATATGTTTGGAGTTTCTTCTTCTCCACCCCCATCCTCCTTTGTCCAATTGTTTCAAAGAAAGACTTAATTGTGCCAGGCTTGCATGAGGAAAGCCAGGCTGTCCCCAAAACCAGCCTAGAGGCAGGCGTGGAGGGCAGGAGGATGTGCCCTGCTCCCAGAGAGGGTCGGAGGGGGAGCAGGACTCCCACTGCCGCTCTTGCTTTTCTCCCCGAGTCTGAGTTGTTATTCCATGAGCACAAACCTACTTCATTGAGCAAGTCACATTTCATTTGGCCAGAGAAGAAACCAGGCTTAAAAAAGCTTATGAAACTTCCTTTGTACCTCATTAAGTTACGTGGCTTTGTGCTCTCCATCTGACTTGGACACTATTTTCTTCTCCCCTTCTTCCGAGTGTAATGTCTTCCATAGAAGAATAGGCAGTGGCCTGAGATCAAAGATTTACTTGTTCTGTTGCTAGTTGACCCATTGGCACATGCCAATTTGTTGCAATTCAAAATTAGTCACAGTATTTACTGGCTCTGTGCCCAGCTGTTAGTGGGAGATAATGCACTGGAGTTGGCAGATACAGCGAAAGTCAGAGGCATCGTTTATGAGGGGTGGAGAGGTCAGGATACAGAGTGATTTAGGAGCATTAGGCCCACAACAGTAAGATGTAACTGTAGCCCCTTCTCTGATATAGTGGGGAGTAAGATGTGGACCTGCAGGGCTCAAGTTGTGTCTGCTCTGGCTGTGGGCTTAATGACTCTCCCTTCATCAGGGCCAGACCACCCTAAATTCATATGTTTCAGCTGCAGATTTAGCTCCATTTGGGATCCACAAGCTGCATTTATTTTTTGCCTTCCTGCTCATCACCTGCATTCTCTAATGGTCTTTGGCCTGGGTGACCCATATGCCATGAAAAGTAGAGTTTTATTAGGTTACTGGTTCACATAATGGGTCTACATGATGTTTTCTGAGAATATTCGGGTTTTCAGGGCTTTTGTTGTGGCATTGATRTTTCAGAAGAGAGCGAAGGAAGGTGCTGAGTGAGAACTGTGGATGCATTAAGCAGCTGGCATATATTTCTCTATTAGAAAGTGTAAATGTGAATCTGTTACAGTTGCTTTTTAGAGCAAAGCAGAACTGCATTTTAGTTGGTGTGATACTGCTTCTTGATGCTAGCTGCTGCTGCTGCGCTGCCGACAAGTGTTTGTCCTTAATGGTGATTGCTGTTCTAAATCAGAGAGTTTGGTGGTCACAGTGCTGATCTCCAGATCTTCATTTCCTTCATGCTCAGTGCTCAAAGCAGAGCATGGGAGACCCTGTGCTAAGCAGTGCAGGGGTTTGCCCTTTGGGAGTGCTTCCTCCCGTACACCTGGAAAAAAGAGGGTAAACTGCAGCCAGATGAGATGCTTCCTTTTGAGTCCTACAGAACTGTGGTGTTTAGATAATGCTCAGTCATTCTGTGAATCTTACAGTCTTGCTTTTGAGAAAAACCTGCAGATCGGGTTTCCCTAAGCAAACTTTCCGTTTTGCTGGAAAAAGTTGCTGCTTTTAAAGGCTGTTTCATGCCTTTACTTCTCTGACCATTGCTAGCAGAATGCCAGATCTCTGATACAGAGGATTTCCAGATTTCATTGTCACTTCTTCTGTTTTATCTCACTTCTCAAAGTATATCAATTCAAAGCTTCCTGCAAATAGTTCTGCCTGCAACAGCAGAGTACAAATACATCCATGATATGAGAGGAATGTGATAATTTACTTACTTGTTAATAGCATCTTGCCTCCTAGGATCTTAAAGTGCTTTTAAAACTTCAGTCAAACTCTGAATCTCCTTGTTCCTTGTTGCTTTTATGCAAATGCAGGGAAAACTGAGGCTCCATGGGTGGAATTTGGCTCTGTTTGGAGATGCTGCAGTAGTTGGTCAGGTGCCTGTGGTCCTAGTTTATGAGAAACTCAGAGCACCTGCAGATCTAGCTAATTGTTGGAAAAGACCTGGTTTCTGAGCAACACTGGGAAATGGTGTTTAAGTGTCCAAATACGTCCGGTGCCTGAGGCCAAAAACGTTGGCTGGGATGACATCCCCATCCTGTCATAGTGAATCCACAGTGAGCCAAGACTGGAACCCACAGCAATGCTGGAGCCCCCTCTGAAATCCATCCCACAAGGTGTTTTGTGGAATTTGTACAAAATATTCCCTCCTTCACCCTAGCTTGCAACATCTTGAAATGGTCCCTATCCTTATGCAGGGCCAGGACTTCTCAGGTCAAGGGCAGACCAAGGAGCCTAGCCATGGTTGCTTCTTAGTCTTTTAAATGCCAGATCCGTGCCCGTTGCCCGGTGTGGTTTGCCTCCAGACAGCAGCTGACAGATCACACCATCTCTGATCCGCCCTGAGATCTGGGAGCCACAGCGGGGTCCTGACTCTTACCCTGGTAAATCTGCTCCATTAATAGCTATCAAAGAGCCTGAAGTTTCCATCCAAACTTTTATCTGGCTTTGCAGCAGGCTGGAGGATTAAAGACTGTCACAGGGGAAGGGAGGGAGCAGCCGTGGCTCACCCGGAATAGCCTGACCTATGACAGCACGTACCAGCCTGGGGAGGGGAGTTGTCCTGTGAGCTCACAGGTTATTAGCAGTGAGCACAGACATGCCTGCAGTCAGCCACACACCCAGGGCCATCTGCGCCATCCCTGGCTGGTTTGGGGGGTCCAGAGGGATTTGTTAGTACAGCTTGCCTGAATGGCCTTTTGATGGGAGAGCTTGGGAGCAGGCTTGAAGGCCAGACTCGTGGAGCCATCATTTTATGCTGCTGAAATGACCTTAGAGTTTGACCTCTGGGCTGTTTGTATGGGGCAGATCTGTTTTTGAGGGAGAGCGGTATGAGAAGATAATCCCTGCCCTGCTGCAGCCTGAGGCTGTTGTCTCTCTGCAAGTAATAAAGGGATCAGAGTGGGCTGTATGGCTGGGACTCACCTATAGGGCTAGCAGGCGTGGGGCACAAGCCTTCATCTACCAGATGGGGGAAGAGCGTAGGAAGCAAGAGCAGGTTTTTTGGTGTAGCCAGGGATTCACTTCTCACAGCCTCTCTCTGGTAACTGGTTTTGTTTTCCTTGCCTTGTTCCTCTGCTGGTGCCCCMCAGTCCTCCGTTTCACCTGCCCCATGTCACTACTGTGGAAAAACGCAGGGTTTCTTATTACTTCCTCCCCCTCATTCAGAGCTGCTCCTCAGCTGAGCATCACTGTTGCGGCAGGAGTTTTTTCCTTAGAGATAGGCTGTGAGTTAGAGCCCTTTCCAGTGCCCAGCATTTTGCAGAACTTGTGCAAAGCACCACAGCGTAGTGGAACAAGATCTTCCCAGCTGGCCGGATGACCCCAGACTCAGTGTGCTTATCCCCAGAGGAGCAGTGGAACTGCAGATTAACTTCTTGAAGCAGGGAAACAGGCGCGCGGCCATCACAATGAATAGTCTGTGGGTGCTGCTCAGTGTTTTACACCAGGAAGCACTGAGGCTGTTCTAAACCTTTGACCCTGGTGACATACGCCAGATTCCTCCCAGTTAAATGGTCTCCTTCCCTCCCCTCCAGGCCTGAAAGCATTGCGTCTCCTGACTAGCCAGACAGATGCATTGCCCCATAAAAAGCTCCTTTGTATCCCCAACAATTCTATTGATCTGCATGTTGGAAAGAGAATTCTGCTTTGGAATTTGCAGCTTACATACTTTATCGTTATCAGTGATGGGTACTACTGGCGTTATGGCTCTTTGGACACCTGGGAAGTCATCCAGCAGGTGGGAAATCTGTGCTCCGTAGATCTAGTAGCCTAGGGGAGTACAGCTGAATACAGGGCCTTTGAGCAGCATCCTTTCTGGAAGAGGTTCACTGTACCACCTGATGAGAAAGATGAGGCCATACTGAATCCTTCTTTCCTGCTGGCATGGCAGAGAAATGTGTAGCCTCAGCAGCAGCGTTGCTGTGGCATGCGCTCCCCTTCACTGGAGCAGATGAGCAAAGGAGGCACCAGTGGCTTGTGTACAGGACTCTGCCTGTCCAACCAATGTTGCTTCTTCTGCTCTCCAGCAAGCTCTTCTGTGCCAAGGGTTTGAGAGGAAGAAGGGAATATTCGTGTTCTCTATGTCCTGCTGCGTAGACAGGTTTACCAAGCACGTTAGGCRCTTGTAGCTGCAGTGCTCGCTGCTGTCGCTTGAGCTGTAGAAAGTTGTGCTTCTAACTCTGGAGGTTTTCGGTTCAGCTCTTGGTCACAAAGAGTGCAGTCTTCATCTGTATGTGTCCTTTCCCCCCCCTTTTGCTGACACTTGAATACCTCAGTGATTCCTGGAGGTGAAGAGGAGCTGTTGAACAGAGGGAGAATGAAAAACAGTGATTCCCTCCTAGACATTCAATCCCAGCCTAAATAAGGGGACTTATGAGCTGGGTGCTGAATGACTGCACTGAGTTACCGTGTCTAGTGCTAGAGTCAGTTATTGTGGTCAGGGGTGAGCTGGGAATATGCATGCTTTTATGGGGGAGAGGGGAACTGAGATTAGTCAAACAGACATAACACAAATGTCCTCTACCTTAGCTGTGTAAAAAGATGCAAGAGGGCTAGTAGGTGCATTGGCAGTTGGAATAGATGATCCTTGTAGGTCCCTTCCAACTGAAAATATTCTATTCTATTCTACATCCTGTTGCATGGACTTTCTCAATGCCATTTTGGGGACCAAACATGAATCCTGCCCTGCAGGGGAAAAATCCTCTTTACGTTCTCCGAGAAGATCTGTGGGTAGCAAAGGGAGCTGGAGGAAGCTGGTTTGGGTGGCTGTCATGGCTACCTTGCAGTCCCTCAGAGCGGCTGGTCTGGAGACACTTACTAGTGGCCTTCCTGTAGACCTGATGGCAGTAACATGCACCTGCTTTTCCATCTTGACCCTGTTCTCTCCAAGAGGGGCTGAAGTTGATGGCTGAGACCTGTGGCTAAAGGACTGCTGTGCTCAGCAGAGCAAGAGAGACTTCAGCTTCCCAGTGCTTTCTGCCTCCTGGGCAGTCATGCTCTTGCCAGCCAGGGCTCCCTTGCTTTTCAAGGTGTTCCCTCAGCACCCTTTCTAGCCCATCTCTGGCTCCCCAGAACCTCCTGTGACTGAGGACTGGGTGGGCTTTCCTCTGTTTTTACTGGCCCTGCGAGACAAGGCACTTTATTTTGGCACGGTCAGGTTTTATTTTCCATTAACAAAGATGTTGTAATCGAGCTTAACCAGCTATAGTTTACATCCTTATGTCCCTGCTGCTGGAGTTGCTTGAGGCATGACAAATAACTGCTGCCCTCCTCCACAGCTGCCGTTTGCTCAGCCCTCTTGTGATGGACCTACCTTCCTGCCCAGAAAATGAAGTGCTTTGTTCAAAGCCTGGAGCGATCCACTTAGCTGCATGGAGAGATCATTAAGAGAGAAGTGTGATAAGGGAAGTAGTCTGATAAGGATTTTTTTGCAGGCTGTGGGGAGCTGTGCTGTGCAGGGAGGCAGTGAGAGGAACAGGGCTGGCTGCTGACACTTTCAGATGTGACACTTAGACTGAGTGTCATGTAGATTCATGGTGTAAGGTCCCCAGTTGTTCTCAACAGCCAGCTCCTGCCAAGCATGTGCATAGTGAGAAAAGGTGGAAAGGAGGTGGAACTTTCACTGCTCCAGCCACATTTTCTCTCTAAGGAGATCTCTGCATGGCTTTCTGTGTTTGAGGACAGTCCAGCTGTTCTGGGAGCAAAAAACCCCACCCTGTCTGGACCAGAGACTAGCGTTAAATCACGGTAAGTGTAACCACACAACACAAGGCATATTAGAGATGTGGTTTGTTTCTTGCTGATCCAGGAGATAAACAACTGAGTTGCTATTGCCTTGTCTGCAAAAAGCATTAGACCAGTGAAAGACAAACCTCAGTCTTGCTCTTCAGTGCAGCAAAGTATAAGAGGTCTGAGTTGATCCTGATTCGTCTGTAAGTCCTTTTTCAAACTATGACTGTGTGGAGAAGTATTCAGAAATTCTGAGTGCAAGAATAAGGGAGACTTTTTAAGTTTCCTTCTTTCAGCCTCATGAGCAAAAACTTGCAACTGTTTCTTTGTTTCTGCTTTGCTATATCTGTGTTTGACCTCTCCTATCTTTCTGCTCTCTTTCTGCAGGTCCTTCAGAAGCTTGGGAAAGCAGATGAAACAAAAGATGAGCAGTTCGAACAGTGCGTGCAGAACTTCAACAAACAGCTGGTAAGATAATTGGCGATATGTAATTACACCCTGGGTTTCAGTATTAGCTTCCAGTCATCTGCTGCAATATGCAATTAAAGCCCATTAAATGATGCCGTAGGCCTATTGAAGTGACCCACAGCTTGTAGCTGTTCACTTATGAGAAATTACACTGTGTCTTCCAGTGTCCTATCATGGAGCCAGTGAGAGTGTATGCTGAAAAATAATACTTGTTCTAGACCCAAGTTTAGGAAAAGAAATAGCTCAACCAGAACACTTCCTTCAGTTGGCAGCTGCTTTGTAATGTAATTTTTCCTGCTGGGCTGGAAGCAGAGACATAAGAGCAACATTGTGTCTCTGAAAGATGGATAGGATGGGAAACAGATTAGAAATCAAAAATAAAAAGGAACAAGGCAGATTCAGTTTCCTAAGTGCAGCGGAGGGCAAAAGAGACAAAGCAAATGGTGAAAAGGGAACATCCTTCTATGGCTAAGATCTAAGTCTGACTTCCTCCTAATCCTTGCACAATCACTGTGTCAGGCCTGAGTCATTGTTCTTTTGCGTGTCAGCTTCATCCCTATATTTTAGCACACAAAAATATTTTAACAGTGTATCAATTTTCCCCCACCCTCGTACTGAAACAGTAGTTGTTTACATCTTGAACTCTGGGTGTGGTGTGCGTTTTTTGTGTGTGTGTTGGTTTTTTTGTTTGGTTGGTTGGGTTTTGTTTGGTTGGTTGGGGTTTGGTTTGGTTTGGTTTTTTTTGTTGTTGGGGGTTTTTTTTGTTTGTTTATCTGGAGCCTTCAGCCACCCGGAGGAGGGGAGAACATCAGGTACCCCAGGGGATTTGCACTGTAGCTCCTGGTGTTAAGGAGTGTTGTTTCTGTTTCGTGGCACGAAGTGCATGCCACACCAAAGCTCAGGGGGTGCTGAAGAAATCTTTTAGCTCCTTTGTGCCCTGACATATTTAGGACCTTTTTCTGGAGCTGTTAGCAGCAGCTGCATCGTGTCTATTAAGACTCAGCAGATGTGGTTATGTGTCGCAAAACCAGCTGAGAAGGGATTTGCCAAAGCTGAATATAATGAAAATTTTTCAGTCTGACTTTGACTTATGTCTAACCGGAGCTGACTGCAGATTCCTGGAGACTAATGCTCATTCTCTTGGCAGCGATAGTAGCTGTTGCTCCAGAAGTTCATGCAACATCTCTGTAGCATGTCCACCAATGAAATTCTCTTGTACACAGAGGAATACAGTTTGGCTTTCTGATGACATGTGTGTCTGGGATGGCTTTTCAGTTTCCAAAGCCACAAGTTCCAGTGGTGCCCCGGGAAGCCTGTTAAAGAAGCACTGCCTCTTTTCCCGTCTTACAGGGGCAGGCCATGAACTAAATTCTTCAAATAATTTATCAAAGGAGCTGGAGGCTGCTCTGCATTTGCTGCTTGGGGTCTGTTGGTTTTGCTTTGGCCCTCAGTTTCCCTATTACTAAAATGCAAACAATGCCTGTTTTACAGGGCAAACCATAAATGTGAGTTAGCTGGATTGTTAGGATATCCAGGGCTGAGGAGTTGTTATGATGCCAAGCAGACTGGGGGAAAAACTTCTACTATATGTGCATATATACGCAGTTGTTTTTATTTTTATATGTATGATATGTGTGTGTAGCATAGCTATGTGTGAGATTTCTGTGGCCTTTCCTTACAAAGTCTGCTCCAGTGGGAAATAACAACTCTGGAGGAAAGCTGCAGGCTTGTGACAGAACAGCTCTCCTGTGGAACTGGCTGGGCTGTGACCAGGCAGTGGCCTTGTTTGCTGCTTGATTAGAGGCTCCTCTGACTCTAATGACTGTGTTGGGCCACTTTGACACATGTTCCCGTGCATGGGCTGTCAATGAATGGAGAGCAGGTCTGAAAATCACTTGCTCATTTTCAGCCAAGGCGTCTTGTGGTTCTCTCAAATGGTGGTTGAGTGGACATGAGGGAAAGCATTGCACTTCCCAGCTCTCTGTCCATTCAGGTTCATATAAGAGCACCACTCTGAGGTCTCTGAATGGTAGGAGCTTTTTAGCTCAGACAGATGGATTTGCTGTGTGACAAATGAGCTGGACGTAACCATGCTTCTGCAGGGCTACAGGGCTTGCCTGTGTCTCTTGAAGGCTTGACAAGCAGCACAACTGGCCCCCATATTACTCCCTCGTGACAGATTATCTTTGGCAATTACCCTCCCAAAAAGTTCATTCAAAGGCTCCCCCCTCCTTCCCTTTTCCAGTGTCACTTGTGTTCAGGCACCAGCAGTCCCTTTCCCAGGCACTTGTGTTCTGTCCTGGAAATTGTCCTCACAGACCTGGGAGCAAGAGGCCTGGTGCAACACAGCCCCTACCCAAGGTGTGCTAGGCTTTGGCTTCTCTTCCCCTGCATTTGAAATACTTGCTGGAGAGACAGAGAGTGGGAGGCTGGTGGCAGCCCTGATACCTGGCACCATGTTGTATTTCTGCCTGGCAGAGCGGCTGGGTTTTGATACCCTTCATGAGCTGTCACTCGTGTGGAAGTTCTGGGTTGGTTTACAGTGTTCCACACCAAACGTGTGAGAGACAAGCTGCTGCTGGCACGGACTGCATCCATCTCTGCCCATACCCCTCGGTGTTCGGCACAGCCTCAGCCTGCAGGGCAGGCAGCGTGGACTTAATCTTTGCTGTCGCAGCGTAGGTTTGGCTGTGGACCATTACAGTCAGTAGCTCAGAGAGAGACTTTCTGTCCAGGCAAGAACCCTTCATGCCCAGCAGTTTCCATTTCAGCCCTATGTAGCAAAACAAGTTTAACACCTTGCCTGGTACCCTGGGATGGGAGCTTCTCACCAGTTGCTCGTGCTTTGTGTCTTAACAGCTCTGAAGTTGTGCTGAGTGGGGGCTTATCTAGAACTGTCATTTCAATGCTTCACCCCCAACCCCCACCCCTTTATAATTCCACAGTCTGCTCTTCCAGCCCCATATTAATCTAATCTGGAACAGGACATTACCTGTCCCTCTCAGGTGTAGAACATCCCTGTTGATAATAAAAATCCTTCCCATAGGAACTGCAAAACCAGGGAGGTTATGTAAAGAAGGGGTTGCAGTCTAATGTTAGGATGAAAGAATTTCTTTTGAAGATTGGTGGGAAAAAAGGGTTTTAGGAAACCTGTCTACTACCAAGAAACAGCTCTACGGAAAATCACATACTTAGCTAGTACTCAGTGAAAGGTATTGTAAATAACAATGCCCCAACAAAACAGGAAAGCACAAAAAGAAACCAAACCACTCTTGCATTTTAATTTAACAGAGCTGTAAGTAATAGGTGGTCCATTAGGTCTTTGGAGAGAGTGCTCTTCCAGCCTCCCAAGCATAGCACTTCTATTTTTAAATATGCATCTTCCTGTACATAGTGTCCTTCATGTTATAGCTGGTTGTGTTATAGGCTCACAGGGTTGAATTACACTGTGATTGCAAGTATGGCAAAATCTGCTTAAACAAGATGATACTTGTGTGTTTGAGTAGAACAACTTACTGTGGTCACTTCTACATCAAGACACAGTGTCACTGTCCCTGTGTGAAGGTGTTAAGTCAGTTTGTTGTCCCTGTTGTTAAGCAGGGATGAGAAATGAATATGGGGTTCAGGATCAGCACTGATCTTCAATTTTTGTCCTAGTTTTACTTTCCTTTTGTGGAGTTTTGTTACTCTGAGATAGAGATATATATATGGAGAGAGAGAGAGAGAGAGAGATACACACACACTCTCTCTCTCTCACACACTATTTCTTCTTTTTTTTTTTAAGTTCTTGCAATTTAAAAATTACTATGCTATTAGATTTTTGAACATCTTTAGATTCAACCATACCTCTATAACTTCCCTCTGCAAACCCTTAAACCTACTGCTTTTCGATAACTGGGAAGTGGATTAATTTTCCAGATTCCAGTTTAACTCTCTTCCCTACTTTTTTTTTACCTCTGAGTTTAGGAAGCATCTTTTAAATGTGCACTCAAGGGTGTTGAAAGCTTGTGTTCCATACAGTATTTGACAGTGTCTAACTGCATTGTGAGAGGTGTTTATGCAGAATCGTGGCTGTACTTGACAGCTCGCTGTAGCCTGCTTGAAGAAAGCAGGTGCTGCATGCATAGAGAGAAAGCAGTTGCCAAAGTTTCTTGGGAAAGCATTAATGCTTAAAATAATAAAAAGAAACCCTTGTAGCAAGTGAGGTAGCTGCTTTACTGGTGGACAAGAAATAAAGCAATGGAAATGCCAAAGAGGGACTTGGATGAGAACTCCAGGTGCCCAGGGTAGCTGGGGAAACAGGATTCATGGCAAAACTCTGAATATGGGCCTCTCTGAAAATCTTTCTGCCTGCAGATCTTACAGGCTGTAAAGTCTATTCACTCCCCCTGGCAGGCTTGATACTTTCAAGAGGCTTAGGTAACCCCATAGTCATGGAGATCAGCTGTAACTCTGACTTTAAACATCAGCAAGGGGTGACTAAGAAAGACCACTTCAGTTGCAGTATGCAGCACTGCATATTGGCTGACTGCACATCGCGGCGAGAGAAGTGGTGTTGAGGATGTCTGGAGAACGCAGAAGGCTAGTTGCACATTGCTGCAATTGCACACTCCAGTATTTGGGCCCTGACTTGCAGGTTTTTCAGGTGGTCTATCTAAAAATCTTGATTTGATGTTTAATTGTGATGCTGGTGTACCTCTCAGAGGATCCTTTTGTCCTTGTGGCTTTGGGACTGGTATCGAGACTTGAAGAGTTCATGAGTCTGGGTTCTGTCATGTGCTGCTTTGGCAGGACTCAGGCAAGTATGGGCACAATTTTAGAGGTGGTTTCTGATTTTAGATGCTATAACTTTGAGAGTTACAGTTCTAGACATTGCAGTGCCCAAGTATGTGGTGGGCAAGTTCTGCAGAGGACCTTCCCTGCCGATTAGTTTCTGATAACCTCAAAGTTGTGTGTTCAAATTTAGTCATTTTTAAAAATGATGCAGCTGCAGGATGATAAGGTATCCATCTGAGGGATTTTGCATGATAATTTCTTCTGTGCCATTTCCTCTTGTGTTCTGATATCTGATCTTGCCAGTTCCAGTCTGTGATTTCTAGCATGGACCAATTCTAGAAGACAGCACTGCTTTCTTCTAAGCCTTTCTTGCTTCCTGCATCAGGCACAAGCAAACATATATTACAGCTTGATTGAACCACTGCTTGTCAGCTCAGCCTCCCTGATGGTCCTCTGTGTGTATGCTCTTTGATTACTCCGACACCTCTTCCCTGGTGGTTTCTGATTGCACTGCTAGGAAGGTCTCATCTGCCCAGGTTTCCACATTCACCTTAAGCCAGCAAAAAGCTCTACATTTGTTTGCTCTGTGTTTTAAGAACTGCTAGGACTTTTGCAGCAGATGTGGTCATTATTCCTTTCCTCTTGTACTCTCTTTGGGTCAGTTCCTAATGCTTCTCCAGACTAGGAGTCTGACTTTCGTTTATAAAAGTGGCCAGCTCTTTCCCATCCCTCATTTCCTCTGTTGATGGCAGTAGGAAAAGAACAAATGTGAACTCATCCAGAACTTCTGAGGCAAGGAAAACAAATTGGGCCATAGTGTTGGAAGCAGATGGATTTCTCCACAAAGCTATGCTAGCACTGCCACTTCAACAGCTGGGCAGATTTAGCCTCTGCTTAGAGAGCACAGCTGCACTGAGAGCACAAGGGATCACAGCATGAGATCAGTTGAGGCAAGAGATGCCTGAGTGGTGGGGAGGGCTGATGGGAAACATCTGCTTTTGAAGCTAGTAGCTCTGAGGCGGCTGTCAGAGATGTCCTGTGAGCTCCCTGTCTCTGGTGTTGTCTTCAGCTGTCAAAATTCATTATGCTGGCCCCCCTCCCAGTGGGACACCAATTGGGAAAGAAGAGGAGGAATGGCAGCGGGCTGTGAGGAAGGTGTGAAGTGTAGTTGTTGCTTTCCTGCATTCTTGTTTTTACAGCTACTTTGGGGGATAGTGAGGATCCAGTGAGATCCCATAGGGTAAGGGAAACCCTTTTATAATGGAGATCTTTGCCTCAAACTTTTTCTGTACTTCCTGCATACTCCAGATGTTGTCTGCACAGGTATCCTCAATGTTTGCTCCTTCCCTTGCTTTGACATGCTCTGTGGTGGTGTTGGTCAACTTCTCAAGCCTTGCTCTTCCTTTCATTTCTGTTTGTATAATGTCACTGTCTGGATTTGGGAGTATTTCCCTGTCTGCTTTGCACCACTGTCAGTGACACATGGCAAGGTAGAGGGGAGGTGGGCCTGAGTATGCTTATCCTAGTGCAGGAGAGCAGTTGTATGGGGAGTGGATGTACGTGTGCATGTCTGAACCAAGTTTGCTGTAAAAAATCTCCACGACCCTTTCTAATCTGGGTTCTTGTACTGCACTCAGCTGTGTCATCTGAAGGCTCAAACTGGCAGAACTCTGCCTTCTGGTTTTAATCTTTTGTTTCCTAGTGAGTGAGATGTGCGGCTGGCAGGCCACCTCCACAGTGAAGCTAAAGAAAAAGATTATTAACCGCGTATTTGCAAGCCCTGCTGCACGGGACRATTTAGACAGGATGTTTGGGCAGGTCAGAGGTCCCTTGTACCCACTTTGCACTGGGGTTTTGGTTTGTAGTGTGGCAGGAAAAAGTGGTGAGCTAAACTGCTCCCAAACCAGTACAAAATAAATCAATTGCATCTGTGCTCTATATCCTACAGACTCCCTTCAGTGACATTTGTTGCATAGACCCACTAGCTCTTGGCTTATAAACTAATTGTTGCCCTTAGGACCCTCTCTAGTTGCTTGTGAAATCAAAACACTAAAGTTGGCTCTGCTGGGAAGGGCAAATCACAGCTTTACCCACATCAAGTTACTCGGTACCTTGGTGGTATTGTTGGCCAAACATGCCTGCACGTCACTGGCTGTGGGCTTACCAAGTCAGAGGGCTGTGTGGTCTCCCTGTTAACATTTATGTTTCATGTGGTCATAGGGCTGGTGTGTAGCCCATCTGCAAGACCATTTTTCTTTATTTAGAAATGCTTGACGACTCCTTCTTGCACTCTCTTTATATGAGAGAATAACTGATGGTCTTCTCCTTACGTTCACAGTCCGAAGGCACGAGGCTGCAGAAGGACCTCCGAACTTACTTGGCTTCCGTAAAAGGTAAGGTCTGCATAAGCACAGGATTGTTTCCCCTCTGGTGCTTACCTGCGCAGTGAGGTTTTTGCAGCCATCCCCTTCCTGGTGTTTCCTCAGGCATGAGTTACAGGAAAGGTCAGCCTTGTCTGGGTGGGGGATCTTTCAGAATCCTTCAGGACCAGCTGGGATGGAGTGGGGTTGTGCTTTGATGCCAAACAGGTGGTGCTGTCTTAGCAGATAGACTCTCATGTTTTCTGCTGGGGGAGGACAAACACAAAGGGTTTGATGCGACTGCATCCTCGGTTCCTTTCTCCCTCTGGTTACCTTCCATCTCTGTGTTATCAAGGGTCAGACATTCTGTAAGGAAGAGCTTAGCATTTGTTATAACCCTCCTGTGTCCCCATTCCTTAGGGTGAGGGTTAAACTGTAAGGAACACTATTTCCTTCTTTCTGAAGCAGTTCCCTCTTCTTTCCTAGCCATGCACGAGGCCTCCAAGAAGCTGACAGAGTGTTTGCAGGAAGTTTATGAGCCGGATTGGCCTGGGAGAGATGACACAAATAAAATAGCAGAGGTAAGACTCTTCCAGGATATGGGGTCACCAGGTTTGGTCTGTCAGTGGAGATGAGCTTTGGAAGTTGTGTCTGCGTGCCACATTTCTTCAGGCTTATGACTTTGCAGAAGAATTGGAGAGACAAACTCAGCATTGGGAAGAAGAGAAAGCTGAAGGGATATGGCCTGTATTTTTGTCTGTGTAGGACACTGTCCTCAGATGCTTGAATGCTACATAGAGCTGTATGCTTATGCCCACAAGCAATTTGTTCCCTCAACAGTGGCTAAACAGGGACAGAAGATGCCAAAAGAGGGTCAGTAGGGTCAACTGGATGTATTGCTTACGCTCTGTGCAAGAGAAGGGGGAGGCTAAATCTACGGCCAAAGCATGGTCAGAGCAGCCATTGTGTAGCTGCAACAACCTCCCACTCGCAGCAGTACCACCAGCTGCCATATTTTGGTTGCCACCTTGTTTGGCTGAGCCATGTGTCACCCCAGCCTGCTGTTCTTCTCATCCCTTGGTGAGGTGATGCCTGTCCAACTTGCCCAGGTGTTTTCAGTGGAGTTTAGGGCACAGCCTGTGTGCCCTGTGTTGACAGCTTGGATCCCCCTTGGCATGTGTGTGGTGGGTCCAGCTGGAGGCAGGTGCCCTCTGCTCTCTTGCTCAGCTGTTCTGCTGAGCAGCAGCTGTGGCAGTTCAGCTCTGTGGATCCATCTGCCATGAATGAGGCTCAGGACTGGGCTTATCTGCAGCTGTCTATGGTATTGGAGCAGTGGGGAAGGAATAGAGAGGAGAGCAGGAGAGGGATTCTTCACTTCCTGTGCTTTCCCCTGCAGAAAATCTCAACTGAAATAACATCTGCATCTTGCCCAGGAAATACTGACTTCCAAGCAGATAAATCAAATAAAACCTGAACATTTCCAGGTCAATTCTTGCATTAACATGGAAACTTTCCATTAGGAAGTGCTGTTGGAGTAAATAATGGAGTTGTAATTCAACTGGTTTGGCTTCATGTTCTCTGTTGGCCTTGTTTCTTCCTGAGCTACTGTGGTGCCTCCTGGGAGACTGTCCCTTCAGAGAATTTGAGCCAGAGAGGTCAAAGCATGAGTCCTGAGAACTAACTGTAGCTACTCTGAGGGTCTGCAGGAATATTTCCATCCCTTCACCTCCCCCTTTAGTGCCTTTGTTTATATTTCTCTCAGGAAAAGACAGGCAGGAGAAAAGTGCTATTCCTGCCAAAAAATAATAAATTCCGACATAAAGTGAGCATTTTTCCTGAATATTTTAGCCAAAACCCTTTGTTCAAGTGGAAAAACAGGAGAGGGGGCAATTTCCACCTAATCCAAGGTGTTGATGGGAAGTTACTGTGCCTGAGATAAGAGCAAGGATAAAGCGTGCACAGGTTAGGGTGCAAGCCTTGGATGTGACCTCCACTGGGCTGTGGAGGCAGGTGGTGTGAGGGCTGAAGACTGCTAGAATAGCTTTCTGTTATTGTTCATTATCCTCCAGAAAGCTGTGTGGTAATGAAAAGCAGAAAATGGTGCCTAGTGGTGTCAGGTGTCTCATTTTTGTCACTGCTGGGAGAAGGAGGTAAAGCCAGCCTGACCTTCATCTTCCCTTCCATTGTATTGACTTGGGCTAGCGCTGCAGGGGAAAAGATAGGCCCTCAAAGGAAGGTTCACAATGGGCACTGTGTCCTTGGAGAGGCCACCTGAATTAGTAGCGGCATTAGGCTTTCTTCTCTGTTTCTACATTTCAGGCATGACCTCTGTTTTCAACTAATTTCTCTGCTCCTTAGTTTTTCCAAAGAAATGACTATTTCTTAAGAGCTCTGGGGGACTGAAATTGTTGACTGTAGCACTCATGGAGAAAAACAGAAATGCAGAACTCTGTGTTCTTAATGGGTAGCTCATTACTTTTGTTTTTCAGAACAATGATCTCCTCTGGACGGATTTTCATCAGAAGCTGGTGGATCAGGCACTTCTGACCATGGATACGTACCTTGGCCAATTTCCAGATATTAAAGTAAGATTCTCTTTAAACCTTTTGATCTAGAGAGTCACAGCAGATGAAACCTCTTAAGAATCAATTTCTTGCATCCCCATCTTCTTTAGGAGGATGTGTGTGCTGTGCTGCTGCAAGCTCTCCTTTTAGAGCAGCCAAGATCTTTGCAGCTCTGGGTCATGTGAAAATGTTACGTTCTCCTTTTGGGCTTGAAATGAGAGTGAAGAATCCAGGGGAAAGGTGCTGAAGAGAAAACATAAGTGTGAAACAGGAGGATCCATTAAATTTCCTATTGTATCACAGTGTAGGAGGGCAGTGTCAGCAATAACTCACAAGCTCTCAGGCTCTCTTTTCAGTCCTTTGGTTTTTTAACTTCCTTGTAAGTACAAAGCATTGAGGAAGTAGTGAGTAGCAAATGTGCTTTATAGGTAGGGGCTGGTATGGAAGGCAGATTTTTGTGTGTTCCCTGAAGTCCTGGTGTGCATATAACCAGCTTTTTGCAGAGAAGGGGGAGTGCTGGATAGGTGTCTTTTTGGGGGAGATCGTTTCCGAGGACCTGGGTTTGAATGATGTCCTCTCCCTTCCCCCACAGTTATCTCCTCCGTTTGTTTTGAGAAGGTTATGCAGGAAATGTCTTCACCATATGGAAGCGCTAGTAATGATATCACCATATGGGAAATATCAGCTTGGCTTCCTCCCAGTGAAAACAACCCTTTCCCCACCACATGTCTCTTAAAACGTTTGTCAATATTTATTGCTTCAGGAGGATCGTGCTGTATCAGAGGGGCAGGTCACAGGCTTGTAGAATGAGCCCTGAACAGCAGTGTCCTTGCCTCCTGGGGCTCCTTGGTTTTGCTTCATTTTTCCAGCCTCTTCTGTCCCTGGAAGTCTGAAGTGGGGAAGGGTGAAGAGGCTTGCTGTTGCTTTCCACCCGCCCAAGGCTGTAGAGCTGATCACTCCCTGTAGTGTGATGCCATGTGCCTCAGTTAGCAGCGCAGAGGCTTGTGCACTGCTTCCTAAGCAGAAGGTTTTATTTCAGGCTCTCTGTAGACTCAGACCTCTGCACTGCTTCAGTCCAAATCACATTTTACCAGCCTTGTCGGCTGTGCACTGGGTCACCTCGGCATATCGTGTTTCTTCCATGCTTAGTATCTTTGGGATTTCTTAATTCTGCTGGGGTCCCACTGAGGTTTTACAGTGGAATTTTAAAAGGAGCACAAGATTGGGACCAACCAAATCCCACCAAAATTCAAGATGTTAGGCATTGAGCTCCCACGGATCCTTTCTGTCTTCCAAATGGGCCACTAAGGTGCTTATTACTAACGTCCCTTTCTCAGTCTTCAGATGATGYTCTAGAAAATGGGAAGTTAAAGCAATTTTATGCACGATTTAAGTAATGCTTTAAAGCGAGAGCACTACTTACCTCTGCTTCCCTTCCTAAAATGAGTGAGAATTTGGCTTTCTGTTGGTTCCTACAATAAGATACGGATATATTTCACAGAGTGGACTATTTGTTTAAAATGGGCTTTCAGTGGTATGAATTTAAAAAGGTCAATGTGTTTTTATTGGTAGTTCAGCTGAATGCATCATCCTCCTTACCCCAGAGCAGTAAGAAGTGCTCAAATCAAGTCTGGTTTCTTCGACTGGTAGAAACTCTTATAAGTACTGCTGTTGAAGATTGCTACAGTTGTACAAAAGTGTAGTTGGGCTTCACGTAAGGAATTAAGAGTTCTTGAGGGTGGCAGGCAAAAAACCCCCAGTCTTATGTAATTTACAGAATATTTCAGTTGTTCTTAGTTGTTGTGGTAATAGTTTTCTGTTTTGTGTTTTCCACAAAAGCAAATTTTCTGCTTTTCCTGGAATTCTGGCATTACTGTGATAATGAAAGATGATTTATGGAGAGAAGATGATTTTAATTTAGTTATGTGAAGGCCTGTTCTTTGTTCACGGCCCAGTAATTCAAATGTGTGATGAGTTAGATCATGCATACATTATTTTTTGTTAAATTCTAACATATTCTGAAATCTCTTTCACTTGAGGGGCTGGAAAAATTCCCTTGAATTTTTTGGACTTCCAATGGGATCCACAACAGGAATGTGAAAACACAGCATTCCTTTAGTAAGGAATTTTTATAAGTTAAAGGGAATAATTTTTAAATGTTGGGTGGGGAGGAGTGAACAAAGCCACTCTGTCTTCTCTAACCTGAAAAATGGGAATGCAAAAAGTACTTTATCCTTTCTTTGCAGGTCAGTATCTATAGCTTCTTGGAGTAGGACTCTTGTGTAATCTATAATATTTCTGAGTGAGTTTTTGGTTGAGGTTGCAGAGTACGCAATAAGAGTACAGGTCTCTGCAGTGAGCCCAGAGAAGATAAACCATAACCCAAGTTCTGAACAGCTGTGGAATTGGCGATACTCTGTCTTGCACTGAAACTGGTGCCCTGTTTCTACTAGGTTTAAAAGCAAGTATTGGTAAGGGGAGGGGGGAAGTGTTTTGTGGTGGTTTGGGTGTTTGGTTTGTTGTTTTGGTGGGTTTTTTTGTTTGTTTGTTTTTGTTTGTTTGTTTGTTTTTAAAGGAGGCTTAAATTAAGATGGATTTATCGCAAAGCAGTAAACTGTCGGAGTTCAGCTTTTACCATCAGATAGTGGTGGGTAGCTGCAGCTGTCCTAGAGTCATACAGGGAAGCTAACCTGCAGCCTTCCAGGACTGGGCTAAGTCCCGTTACTGCCATCAAAGGCAATTGTGTGATCAGTGATTACTCCAGGAGGACTTGCAGTGAATCTGTACCTGGCAGCAGCATTTCCACGTACTCTAGTAGAAATGTGAGGGTGGGGGTTAGAAGACTGGGGGCTGCAAAAAAGGGCAGGAGTGACCTTGTTGAGAGATGGGTGACATTGAATCAAACTGCCTGGTGGGGTGGCAGGGAAACCTAGAAGTGGCTGTTTGCCATGTCACAGAGGTAGGTAAAACTCCAGTCTGACCTGGGGGAAAAATCCTATCTCTTAAATTCATGATCTGGCCATGTGTTTTATCTGGTGTGTGTGCAAGATGCATTAACTAGCATCTCAGAGATGGTCATACGGCTGGAAGCCCCCTCTGACATCCTGTCTCCGTGCCCGGCTGGCAGCGTGATGTTGAGGAGGTGTCTTCTAGTGACCTCGACTGCGATGTGGCTCAGCTTCTTCGTGATTCCTCTCTTGGAGTGAGCTGAGCGCTTTGAAATCAGTTTGGGTGTGCGTGTGGCTGAGATCCTGCAGATCTGCCATGACTCACACAGAGCTGCACCAGCRTTTGCTGAAAGTGCAGAGGAGCATGTGTAGGAGATGTGTGAACTGGTCCCAGCTGGTCTGGCAGAAAGATGAGCCCTGAGTGCGGTTTTGCAGCTTATCTGCAGGAGCCTAGGGAGGGGAGACCACATCTCCCTGCCAAGTGCAATGGAGGGTGGGGATTCTGCTCTTGCAAGTAAATCTCAGTGCTGATTTTTCATCTTGCACTTTCAATTTCCCTGGGTGCTGTGGTTAATTAGAAACCCTCCTGGCTCCTTGCCATGTCTTTTCACTCCAATTCTCCAGCCTGTCTCTAGACTGCTGATTACTGACACCAGACGGGGCTCTCCAAGCTGGGGTGGTGCTAGGGTCAGGCTGGGAAGACCTGTGCTCCAACCGAGATAGTCTGGGGTGTTTGCAGAGAGTGTGGGGGTGAGGGTCTAAGGGGGATGGATGGTTCTTAATCCAGTGGGCCTGAGCCTTGCGGAGGTGAATCTATGCTGAGGGAGAGAGCCTGAGGCACCTCAGATGAAGAGGGGTAATGGAGTATCAGGCCACAGACCTCACTGTCTATTCTGGATTCTCACCCATGGACCTGTCAGGACTTCATTCCTGAACATGAGTCTGGTACACAGTTGGCTCCCTCCTCGCATTTGTTATGGCTTCAGTATGTCTTGTCTATTAGTGACACAGTGCTACAGGTTTTCCCTCGCACTTCTCTTGCTTAATAGCTAGTTACAATGGACGACTGCCTGTGGCTGCAGTCACTTCTGTTTGGGCCTCCTGTTGCAGGGTCCAAAATGCTGCCCTAGGCGTATCCTGAGCATGTGGATGAGTGCTTTTGCTGTGCTGGCAACAGAAATGCCTTCTTTTATTGAACTTAATCTTTTGAGCTTCTGCACAAACTAGGGCTGTGAGCTGGTTGGTTAGAGTCTCGCTGCAGCCCTCAGGAGGCCCTGAAAATGATGAAGCAGGTGCCTGTAGGATGCAGGCACATGGGGAGGCTTAGGAAGCACTGGAGCTACAGTTCTGAAAACATTAATGTCATCCAGAGGTGGGGCCTGTTGTCGGTTGGATCCTTTTGCTTTCCCTGGCTGGGTTTGCACTCCTGAGGAGCTCCCTCTAGAATGGTGGTTGTCACAGGTGGCTCCCAGGGCCACCTCTCTGGGCAGCCTGTGTGGAGTATCCAGTGAGTGTCCTTGTGTGGGCAAAGCATGGCGTGCTCTGGAAGTTGGGTGAAGATGCAGGGGGCTTTTCCTTGAGGCTTTGGGGTTTTGGCTGCTGGGGAAGATTGTCACAACTCTTTTCTCCATCTTTCTTAGTCTCGTATAGCAAAGCGAGGAAGGAAGCTTGTGGATTACGACAGTGCCAGACATCATTTTGAAGCCCTGCAAACCGCAAAGAAGAAGGACGAAACCAAAATCGCAAAGGTAAAGCAAGCGGAAGGATGTGCAGCCATCCTTTCATTTCATGAGGTTTGCATTTGCCTACTGAGCAGTTTTTAAGTGCACCCCTACCTCTTCATTGGGTGTGTTTTGTTCAGAGAGGTGTTGTGAAACGGTGAAGTTTGGCTAGGTATTTCCTTCTCATTTGTTTAATTCTAGAAAGCAGGACGGTCTCTGTTGTGTGGGTTCAGACTCACCATCATCAGTGAGCATCTCTTGGCGGCCAAGGCCTAGGTTTGCATTTCCTCAGATGCTGCAGGACCAGTAACCTCTGTCAGGAAAGGCTGTGTGCCTCTAGGGGAGGCAAAGCCTTGCAGTGCCCCAGCAAAATTTGCCAGTTTGTCTGCTTCTTGGGTCTCTGTCTCCCCATCTTACAGCAGTGGTGAGAGTAAGTGTTTGAGGTTGCTTGAGGTTGGTAGCGTTTGTGAAGTCCTCTGATATTCTAAGACAGAGACCCTTAGGAGTGTAAATTACAGGTTCATTGGTGAAAATGCACCCTATGCACACTTGATGACTGTGTTCTGTTGTCTATTGGTCACAATTACTAGACAATAAATATGGCTGAAAGCAGGAAAACAAGAGTTTTCTCTTGTCACAGTGTGGTTTCTTTCATGCCTGTGAACAGCTTGATGTAGGGTTAACCCCAGAGCATGCCCAACATGCAAGTGCAGGATTTTTTTTTTTTTTTAATTAAAATAAATGTCATTAAAAATAAAATTTAGATTTTCTTTTAAATGTAGCTGAAGAAAGGTGATAGTGCTAACCTTGTTCTAGAGGAGGCGCGTGGTCCAAATACCTGCCCAGAAAATAATCTGTGGATTACTCCTGTACCCTGAGTGGATTTGAACCCATGTGCTCCACTCCACAGGACAGGTCTTGACACAACAGAATAGTCCATGGCTGGGGAGACATCTTTAATTCTCTTGAATGTGGGCCATGGCACATCAGGACTCTTCAGGCTAGAAGCAGTGCAGGAGAGAAAGAGCTTGGATCTGTATCTTTTAACCAGGATGAGAGGAGTTGTCATCCTTTGCTTAGAGTTATTTCTGGTAGGGGGAAATATGGGCTATGTGAAAGACGCTAGTGTTTCTCCTGCATGGAAGAAATAAAGATGCATCTCTCCCCCGAGCAAAAAATCTGCATTTAATGGCCAACTGACAGTACTTTTATTTTTAAGCAGCAAGTCATTAGTCATCTGTTCACCCAGTGCATGCACTGTGATTAACCTTGACAGACAAAGGGGAGAGAGATTGATGGCTCAGGTGTCATTGCATCATTTGTGTGGCAAAACAAGTCTTGGTTCTGTATGAAAGGCATGAGGCCCAGCTGGTTGCATCTTCTGTTCAAAGTAGTACTTCACTGTGTTTGGGCATAAAAGCAGAATTTCCCTGGGGCGTGGTATTATTATTGGTGTGTGTGCCTGTGGGATCTTTGCTGCAGTGGAAATGGTTTTTGTAGGAATTCATCTACTCAGGTTGGTACCTGGTGATCTGCACCAAAGAGGCTGGCCTTTGTCATTGCTGCACTCGCTCCYGTTGCCCCAAATGCTCACGTAAGACATTATTAACAAGGGATTGTTTGTTGCTCTTTTGTTCAAGTATGAAGAACAGTGCAGTTTGAAGTGTGAAATCTTGAGATTTAGGAGTTGGTGCTCTGTTCCTGATTCAGCCTGTGCAAGTGTCTCTTAGTACTTGATCGCACTCTTCTCATTAGCCAAAACGTGCACTGCATCAGATCTTTCCACCCTCTGTGCTTTAGGCCATAAGCTCATGCACGGGATAATATGTGACACATCACACTCCTGATCCTGTAAAGATGGGAGCAATGAGTCCCCGAAAGTTATGTATGTATGCTTTTCCCAAATGGGCAGGTTTCACAGCCTGGCCTGTGATGCCACACTTGCAGTCACGCAGCTCTGCAGGGCTGTGGGCAGCAGCCAGGGCTCAGCATGCAGTAGGCTGATGTAGGAAGTTCACATCCCCGTTCCTGTGACTGCAGTTTTGCTGAGTGACCTTTGAAGTAGGGTTGTTCCAGTGTAAGATACTTTGGAATATGATGACAGGCCCCTAGGAAAGAGAAATCTTGCTTATGACACAGCATACAAATGGGAACTGACTTGATTGATGTTTCATGGTATAGTAACACAAACAGCAATGCGAATACTTTTTGGAGCTATATGGTCTCTTTTCTTTTTTTTTCTCTAATATATGGATGTTCTTTTCCCACTCAGGACTCCTGCCACTTATTGCTAAACTCACAACCTGCCATTAAAATAAAGCACTGTGGACTTTCCGCTGTTGCATGCAAATAATTATGGTGGTTAATTAATCCTGACCTCTCTTTAAGGAGCTCTCACCTCACAGCCGTGACTTGGAGTAGGGTTGTCTGTGTGCTAGGTCACTAACAACTATATCTGTTGCTCTTTGCAGCTGCCTGGCTGGTCTGCAGTATCCCAGCCCACACTGGAGCATTAATTACTGCTAAACTTGGCATGCTTCAAAGGATTCATAACTGATTGGTCCCAGGATGTTTGTTTTTTCTCTCGCCTTGGTGATACTGGTTTGGCCCAGCCTCTAAATACACTCTCTGTTGTGATTTTAATTTTTTTTATCCTAAAAGATATACGTTTGTGTCTCTCTTGTTCTCTGTTTGTTTTTTTCTCTTTTCACTCAAACATGCTCCCTCCCCCCAGCCTGTTTCACTGCTTGAGAAAGCCGCGCCTCAGTGGTGTCAAGGGAAGCTACAAGCTCACCTCGTTGCGCAAACTAATCTGCTCCGAAATCAGGTGACTGCTGATCTACCTGGCTCTAACCCTGCATGCGCTATTTTGGGCTCTAGATTGTACCATGCAACTAATCTCTAGGCAACGTTCACTCTAGTCCCCTCTGTTAAGTGTGTCCTTGATATTCCTGAGCCACAGTGGACATGTGGAAGTTGCTGACCAATAAATGAATCTGTGCCTGCCCTATTGATTTCTAATCAGGTGTGTTAATACCGGACTATTGTTTTCTCCCCCTAAAATGAAATGAGGATGAAGAAAGGCTGTGGAATAACGCCAAGGCAGAGCATGATGTAGTGTAGTTCCTCCAATTATTCCTTTCTTTTTCTTCTAAGAGAAGCAGTCAATTTTTATTGTTGTTGTTTCAAAACAAAAAAAAAAAAAAAAAAAAAAAAAAAAAGAAAGAGAGAGAAAGAAAAAAAGAGGAAAACACTTGAAAAATTGGCTTCTGCATTTCTGCTGTTGAGTAAAGCCAGAAAAAAACACATTGCTTCAAAAACAATTTCTATGGCTGCTGAGTTAAGTTGCAACATTCTCCCATGGTAAAATCCAAGTTTCCAAAATGGACGCTGTCCTGGCTCTTGTGGTATAAATGAGCTGTTTCCAGGTGTACAGAGGTTCAGTCTGACTAGCAGAAGAGGTGGGCCCAGACCAGGGAATTTGCACCCCATGTAATATATTTGAACAGTTCCAGGTTGAGGTCATGGTTGCGTCATGTGGCAGAACTTGGCCGAACATTTAGGTTATAGCATCTTGAGGGACATGAGAGCAGCTCAGAGAAACTGCAGGGACTAAGAATTTCAATCCTACTTGCATAGGAGAAGTGTGGCTTCCTGATGAAATCTCCCTTGGTGTTTACCTTGGAGCTCCTTAAGGGATAAGAGGGAGCTGACACTGGCACTGTTTTGTCAGTGAGAAGAAAATGCTTTCAATGGGCAAGGGATAGTAAATCATTACCCGGACTGGGAGAGTGCCAGTTACCTGCTCACAAGTTCCTGGTGAGCTCATCTGTTCTCATTCAAATGGTCCTATGTTTTCACATTCCTTGTCAGTGAATGAATTGCAGTTTAGAAACACTAAATCGCTCTCACCTTATAAAGCACCTGGGTTTTTCACAGGCAGTTTATGAGTGCAGATCAGGGAAAAGACTAGATTACCACATCAATAAAGCCTGGGGAAAGAACAGCTGTTAGCAGTCCTGCTTAAGATGCATAGCAAAGGAAGGAAATATGTATTCATTCTTGATTGAAGGAAGAAGGACGTTTGGCAGGCTTCCGGGGGCTTTTCCTGTGCCTCCGCTGTGCTGGGAACGATCTGCGTGGTTGTTCTTGACTGGTCTGTTTGGCTGGTGCTATTTCTGGGGGACTAGGAAGCAGGTATGGGAAGTTTCTCAAGCCACAAATAAATAAATAAGCTCTTGGGCATTTTTCCTCTTCTTAGACTGGCTGGGGGGACTGAGAGTAATACCATCGCCCACAGATTGCCTAGCGAAACAGTAGCTACGAGTGCTCCCTCATCCATTGCACTCTGATCTTAGACAGGCTACCAAGAGTCGATCGGTAATTTCACTGTACTGGGTGACTTTGCCCTAAAGCAGGTGACAAGGGGGTATGTAATCTTTCCACTCCCTGTGTTGCAGGAGTGTTAACCTCCTGCTAAGTGACATTAATATTTTCAGTCACCCCAGATATTTTCAAATCAAGTTAAGTCCTTCTTTAAGTTTTTCCTCTTTCATTCTTGAACTAAGTGATACTATTGCTAACCTTAATTTTTTATGTGAGTTTTGTTTTTTTGGGTTTTTTTTTTTTTTTTTTTTTTTTTAAAATTTTTATTTTCATTGGGGACTAACAAAAAACATCTCAATAAAGAAGATTAKTTTKTATTCTGAACCTGTAGCATTTGCAGTTTTTCTTCACAAACATGAGCGGGCAGGAAAAAAAAAAGGCTTCAGTTTTTATAATTGCATGACTCAAGACTGAAGGTGTTACTGACAACCTTAAATCTCATTAAGCTCTTGATAAAAGCAGGAAGGCTGATGACACTGCATTTACTGAAGAGCTTCAGAATGTTAAGCCTAAAAAAAAAAGTCCTTCCCCTTACCAGCAGCTGTGTTGCTGTCTCTTCTTGCCTGATAATTTTACAACCTCCAAGCAAAAATGGGGTCAGCAAGACCTATTATTTCTACTGTGAAACCAAGTCCCTCCCTCCAGTGTGCAAACTGCTGGCTTTTTAGGCCTTTAGCAGATCCTAACAAAAACAATACAGTGGGGGTTTTCTGTAAAGTCTCCTGAGGGGGGTTGCTGTTGCACACTCTCAGTTACAAATTTTGGTGACTGCGCTTTTTGAAACAAAAGGGAAAATGGCTTAGAACAGCAAATTCTTGCCTTTTTGCTAAGCTCCCCTGAAATGCTGAATACAGACAAAAAAGCAACATCCTTGGTGCTGCAGTGATAACAGAACCATGTCTCTGTAGGAGAAAGCCAGCAAGTTGAGTCCTGGGCCATGCTGCCCTTCTGAGAGGCAGGTCTGGCTGGGACTGGTGGGGTCTTGGGCCTGGGGTGGGGCGCCCAGCTCTTCTCCTTACCCCTGCCTCATGGTTGTCTAAACTACTTACTGAGCAGTGCGCAATTACCACAGTTCACAGCATAGTGTTTGAAGAGAAATGGTCACCAGATTGCCTGAAAGCACCAGGCTGGATATTGCCAGATACGCATGAATGTTAGGATGCATGATGGTGGGAAACGTAATGGGGAATAACTGCCCCCCTGTCACAACTGAACTGGTTGTGCTTGGCACTCTGAGCCTTGGTTAGGGGGAAGGTCAGGAAAGCATTCGTGTTGTCCAGCTCCTGCTCAAATCTTCCCCCTTTCAGGCATGGAGTGGAGAGGAAGAATTTTCTGAGATCACATTTCATGGACCTGGGCGTTACGTCCTTTTGCCTCAGTTCTCTATCAGGTTGGCAAGGATGACAGCTGAAATAGAAAGTGCACAGATACGGTAGCAATGGGCTCTGCCTCTGAAACCTATGTCTTTCCTCCTTTCCCACTGTACTGCATGAGCTGGCTTTTTTTTTAGCAGGGCTCATGACCATGTTCATGTCTGTCTTCGGCTCCGGCTGGAAGCAGTGTTAGGACCCCTGCTTCCAAGCAAAATAAATCCCACTGGTGAGAAGATCCCTGGGCTGACAAAGAAGTGAAGAATTAATTCAGTGCTATACCTGGGACTGAGAGTACTAGCTGAGCCACAGGCACTAGATGGATCCCTGATTCCTAGAGTGAACGTTGCCTGTTGCTGATTTTGCCTTTGCCTTGGGATGTCACAATATTCACACATTGCTTTCTAGGTTCTTTGACCTTCTGAACAGGTAAACAAAAAGAGAGGGAAAGACTGTTATTAATATTCACTGTATCTGAAAAACTAACAGCATTCAATGGTGCCTCATCTCCCAGCTATCCCATCTCCTGGGTTGATTCTGGTTCCAGTCTAGTCTGGAAATTAGAATAAGATAAAGCCAAAGGATGGACTGGAATTTTTTTTCTCCCTTTAAAATGGTTACATTAGAAACATGCATTCATAGAGGGGTTTTAAGGCAGAATGAGTCTTTGTGATCATTCTCTCTGATCCAGCATAAACTGTGTCTCTGTTTAAATGGGCTTTTTGTTTGTTTTGTGCAAACTCTCTTGAAATGTTGGGTTTTTCAGTGAGTGTAGCAGCGAAATGCAGAGGTTTCTGGGTGGAAGCATCATGGCCCCTTGTCCCCCTGCCTGTTCCTCACAAGATCTGCTTAACTTTTGAATACCTCCTACTTGCATCTTTTTCTGGGGGAAACTTTCTCTTCTGATCTTGAGTACAAAGTCTTAGCCTTGCCTTTGGCAGCAATGAACGATCCCTCTGAAAAGGTGGAGCTAGCTGGAAAGTAGGAGCTTCTGCAGCTTGCTCATAAGTCAGGAGAGAAATGGAGAGTGTAAGGATCCCACGCAACACTGTGAGGAACAGGACTCTGAAGTGCAAAATATTTTTAAGTTCTTTCTCCCATCAGTCCTATCTTTGCATATACCTGTCACTAAGCAAGCTGGATTTCTTTAACTAAGCTGGCACAAAGAAGATAAAACTTCATTTTGTAGAAGGGGTAGGAATCTGACTGCAAGCTCATAGAGAGATCCAGTTCCCCAGTGGCTTGCGGACTCTTTGCAGAACCCTGTGGTGTTGTGACATTCCTGCTGTTGTCACGCATATGAGCAGGCACTCGTGCTGACCTTCCTGCTAAAATGTGTCGTCAAGTTGTTCATGCAAATCCCTGGATTTGCCATCCTGTATCCCACTGCACAGGGTTATGGGATAATGCTGTGCTGTTGCAAATTACAGAATAGAAACATTTTAATTAGCAAGCTTTGAGTTTTAAGTTAGGGCACTGAAAAGAGGAAGAGGTCCTGTACCTAGGACAAATATGGGAAGGGGAATGTGCTTGTTGCTGGTGTCTGCTCTCAGCAACGGAAACCAGGGTCATCCTTTTTGTCACTGAAACCCAACAGAATTCATGTATCAGTGCTGGGGTCTGTCAGTGTCTAGGTCAAATGAACAGATCGAATTTAAACTCTCAACTGGGAGAAAGAGGTCCTGTACAAGGCATATTTCCCTTGGTGTTGGTGGCCAACAGCCAGCCAGGGATTGCTCTTGTGTTAGATTCTCACCGATGAGAGTATGTGAGAGTGCTGAAACCAAGACCTGCTGCTCAAGCACTCCAGCCTGGCCTCCTGCTGGCACAACTCATGCTTTGCATACCCTTCCTTGCTTCTCCAGTCAGCTTTGTGAGGGCACTGTATCAGCCAAGGATGCAGACCTCCTCCCTTCCTCAGAAGAGATGGGGCTTTGGCATGACCTTACCCGAGCACGGAGTCCCCATGAGGGAGGACTCTTCTTCAACGCCATTTGGGATGGATTTCAACTCTTTCAGAGACCTGGCAAGGGGCAGGGGCCACTATTATCTTCATCTGTATCCGAGCTGGAGGCTGAACTGCCTGACCAGCTCCATTCAGTTTTTGAAGCCAGGGAAACTTATAGAACTTAAAACACATTAGTGGATGTTTGAATTACTTTCTGAGTATCCAAACAGGGAAATCTATTGAGAGAAAACCTGAGAGTAACACATGCAAGCTGAAGGGGCATCAGGTCACTTGTGATGCAGCCCTGGTTCCTGGGAGACTCATTTGGGATGGGGATTACCCCATGCCAGAATTTTGCCTGGTCTCCCAAGGAAGTCAAAAGAGTCACAGTTGTCCCAGCCCTGCAGGGTACTTGTCTGTGCTGGAGCTGACAGTCTCCCTTCTCTGTTATTAAGGCTGAAGAAGAGTTAGTAAAGGCTCAGAAGGTGTTTGAAGAGATGAACGTTGATCTGCAGGAGGAGCTGCCTTCACTATGGAATAGGTGAGTGCTGGAAGTTTTCCCAAGGGCTGGTTGGAAGGAAGCGAAGACCCAAGCTCTTGTATCGCTGTTCTCCTTAGCTTGGGCTGGGTGTCTGCTCTTGTTTTCTGGATCATCTCAGAGAGTCTGTCCTAGGATTCCCCCCAGCCAGGTTCACCCTGGGCTTTCTTGCTTTTGCTTCATGATCCTCATGAAAAACTCAATTTTACTACAAAGAGAAACAGTGTTTCTATGCTTTGTCTGATTAATCCCTTTGCCCCGCCAACTCTGCCCAACTTTCCTGGGCAATGGCCCAGCTTCTGCTGTGGACAGCAGAGAGAGCAGGCTGGCTCACTCAGATTTTGGGTGTGGAACTGGCTAGCTGGAAGGAACATCTGCAGCTGAGTAGGTATGTCAGCTGACTGATTAAGGGAAGATGAGATGTCAGAGGGGTTTATACAGTCACTGGGGTTGGAGAGAGCCAAGAGGTGATGCCTTGATCACTGTGTCTCACCCTGCAAGCTTATGAGCACCTGGTGAAGCAGCAGGTTTAACACAAGAGGGAGGATGAGAGGACAGATTGCTCTGCTTCGGATGCCACTTTCAGGTTTGGGCAGTTGGGTGAACAAAGGTGAGGGAAGGATACTGGTGTGGCTGCCTTCTCTTGCCCCTAAATTTGCTCCTGGCTATGTGACACAGGACCCAGTGAGGAACTAGTGGTTATAACTGTCCTGTTGTGCTCTATTTGACAAAACATAGCCTGGGCAGAGGAAAATGGGCTGAGAGAATAGGAAGACTTGAGAGGCCATGGATTTGCCATACCAGTGATTATGGTGATGAAAAGGGAGGAGAAAGAACAGACCAACATTTAGCTTGGAGGATGAACTGGAGCGCAGCAAAAGCTGATGTATGGGAGGGCACAGTGGAAAGCAGGCAAAATCYTCCTAGGAGTGTCCCAGTTTCTTATTTTTAAATGCAGTGATTACGTCTGGGTGGGCAGTGCTGGTCTGTTGGGGGATGGAGAGAGTGGGTGGCAGCAGGGCGGGAAAGCATAGTGCTGATGTCTGCCTTCACTCCCCTTTCCTGGGGAGCACCTGGGTCAGGACTCTTTGCTCAAAGCAGCGTGCAGGCCTGGCTGAGGAAGGAGCTGGGAGGGATACCGGCATCTGAATGGTTCCATGTGCAGAATGGTGATGCCACTGGCCTTAGAGAGCATCTCCCTCCTGCTGTTGTGCCTCCAGCTGGGTGCTGGTACAGCACTTTCTGTTGGCAGCTGGCAGGCTGGCTAGAAGAAGGAGGGCCTCAGGCAGCTGCTGGGATTTTAAGGTGCCACAGGTTGTTCACAGGCTCCTGCTATCCCACTGATCCTTCTGCTTTCCTGTTGCTCCCTGTGCCTATCCTGTGCTTTCTTACTCTTCTGTCCCTGAAGCAAAACAGTTCATGCTTTTTGGCTTCCCCTGGTGCTGAGGAACTTCAGAGTGAATTGATATCTGTCCTCCTGTCAATTCCCCCAGCTCTCCCCACAATCCGTCTGTGTCACAGCCTCTATCCTTTTCCTTTCCATTACTCTACCACTGGCTCTCTTTTTTTTCTTCTTCCTTTTTTTTCTTTCTTTCCCCCCCTGCCCTGCACCTCCCTCTCCCTTTAGCCAGCACAAATTCAGATCTTATCCCACCTGACTGACTCCTCACCTTGGACATGTTTGCCCCATACCTGGCCTTTGCTCCATCATCCCCTTCATGCTTCTCTGCCGCCCTTCTCTTCCAGCATGTACCAGACCTGACAGAGTTGAGTTTGAATGGGAATGGTGGGTGGGAGGTAGCAGAAGGGGCAGAATTGAAAGTTTTTGGGAGAGCATTGTGTCCATTAAGTTCTTCTGTCTCATTCTTCATTTGGCAGTCGTGTTGGTTTCTACGTCAACACATTCCAGAGTATAGCAGGCCTAGAAGAGAACTTCCATAAAGAAATGAGCAAGGTAAGGCAACTAACAGCTTATCCTACTAATACATCCTCTTCCCACTGTAATTTAAAAAAAAAAAACCCCAAAAACCCCCAACAAAACCAAACACCCCCCCCCCCCCCCCCAGCTGGAAAAAACAGCTGGAGAAAACAGCATTTGCCCTATGTCAGAGGAAAATATTAACCCTTAGTTTTTTCTGAGCCACTTGGGAGAAAGGCTGTCTGAGATAGTAATGTAAAGGGATGGAGCACAGGGAAGAGACCACAGGGCCATGCAGCAGTGGGGAGTTTGTATCACTTGGCAGAACTCATTTGCAGATCCACAGAGGGAAAGGAAGCCACTTTCAGGCCTATCTCTTGCTGCCTTTTTTAGTTCGTCTACATTATGCATCTGTAACCTATAACCTGGGCGCTCTCAGCCTGGTGTCTGTTTGCTGCCACCTCTTGCTTCCTGGCAGCAAGCTGCTGTGAACCCTCATTTATCTAGCTGTGGGGATGAAAACAGCAGGGAATCTGCCAATCTGCAAGTCAGCTGAAGACTGAGACCTACCTCACTCCGGTCCCTCAGGAAGGCACTTCCCAGCAGTACCTCTCTGCTTTGGCTTCTTTCCTGTCCTGTGACCCAAAAGAAGGCATTTGAGTGCTTAGCATGGCCCTTGCATGGGCTACCGGTTGGCCATGAGTTGGGAATCACAGCAGTAAGCAGTGTTGTAACCTGGTGGTGGCAGGCTGGATACTGGTGCTGTGTGCCAGTGCCCAGCAGAGACCTCAGGAACAGTCTGTGGGAAAGCCCCCCATTGCCACTTTCACTTACAAATATGTTCTTGTTCTTTCACTTAAAAGCTAGAGAAGTCTTGAATTCTTAGGCTGCTTCTAAGAGTTGCACGCCCTCTGTAAACGTTGCACTAATCTTGATGAGCGACTGAGAGCCCAGCTGGAAAACTCTTGTATTCCCTCTCCTCCCCAGTGTCATCCTGACAACAAGACAGCCGCTAAGCAACAAGCAACATTATAGTCCTTCAGTTCCCAGCAGTCAGGGGCCCTCTGCCTTGGTGTAATGCATCAGTTTTGAGCCCTGCTGACATTTCATGGGGACCTTTCCAATTAATAGCCTGCTCTTCTCCACTGAGGGATGAACTGATTATTAAGAGTAGGGATGATTGTTATAATTATCAGTTTGTTGCTGTTAACTTACATTCAGCAAAGCATGGGAAAGATGCTTGTTAGACAGGAATTCTTTTCTTGTATCATGTCTTGGATTTTTCTTTCCTGAGGAGTTTTATATGAGAGCAGGGCTTTTGCTTTGTTCCATAAGAACCATCTGTTTCTTATTACTGCTGTAGCATCCAATTAACTGCTGGTGTTGCCGGCACGATGCTTCCAACATTGATTGCATTGGATCACTCCTCCTACCAATGATAAATCTGGCATCTCATCTTGTTTATGAATTGGCTGTTTCAGAATAGGAGTGTCTGGAGTGAATATTGCAGCCTTTGGTGCCAGGGAGAGTTTAACCCCCTCGTCCCTCAGGGCTCCGTTTTGGGGCCGGTCTTGTTCAATATCTTTATCAATGATCTGGATGAGGGGATTGAGTGCTCCCTCAGTAAGTTTGCAGACGACACCAAGCTGGCCGGCAGTGTAGATCTGCTCGAGGGTAGGAAGGCTCTGCAGAGGGACCTGGACAGGCTGGATCGACGGGCTGAGGCCAACTGCATGAGATTCAACAAGGCCAAGTGCCGGGTCCTGCACTTTGGCCACAACAACCCCATGCAACGCTACAGGCTTGGGGAAGAGTGGCTGGAAAGCTGCCTGTCGGAAAAGGACCTGGGGGTGCTGGTTGACAGCCGGCTGAATATGAGCCAGCAGTGTGCCCAGGTGGCCAAGAAGGCCAATGGCATCCTGGCTTGTATCAGAAATAGTGTGGCCAGCAGGAGTAGGGAAGTGATTGTCCCCCTGTACTCGGCACTGGTGAGGCTGCACCTCGAATACTGTGTTCAGTTTTGGGCCCCTCACTACAAGAAGGACATTGAGGTGCTGGAGCGTGTCCAGAGGAGGGCAGCGAAGCTGGTGAAGGGTCTGGAGARCAAGTCTTAYGAGGAGCGGCTGAGGGAACTGGGACTGTTTAGYCTGGAGRAGAGGAGGCTSAGGGGAGACCTTATYGCSCTCTACAACTACCTGAAAGGAGGTTGYAGCGAGGTGGGTGTYGGTCTCTTCTSCCAAGYAACWAGCGATAGGAYGAGAGGAAATGGCCTCAAGTTGCRCCAGGGGAGGTTTAGATTGGACATTAGGAAAAATTTCTTTACTGAAAGAGTGGTTAAGCATTGGAACAGGCTTCCCAGGGCAGTGGTTGAGTCACCATCCCTGGAAGTATTTAAAAGACGTGTAGATGTGGTGCTTAGGGACATGGTTTAGTGGGGCATGGTGGTGTTGGGTTGATGGTTGGACTTGATGATCTTAGAGGTCTTTTCCAACCTTAATGATTCTATGATTCTATTGCATTTCTGCAAAGATATCCAGGTCCTGCCCAAACCTAGACAGCCCAGGCAGCCTGTGAAGTCAAGGCTTGTTGTTGACTGGCAGTCCAGCTGCCTTTGGGCTCCACAGTTGAAATGGCCATATCCCAAGCTTTATAAGCAGGTCTGAGGAACAGCTTTGACTACAAATCCAGAGTGAAGCTTCAGTCCTAGCACATAGACCCTTAGGTAAACGCTCTGTCCGCTTCTGCAATGGTACCTGGCAGTACACTGGTGGGGGCAGGTGATAGAGAAGCAAAGACGATGATGTGTAAGGGAGACAGAGCATTCCCATGAGGTGCCAGCAGCTCTTCAACAGTTTGAGTGCTCTAGCATTTCATACCCCACGGAGAAGTGGAAACAGATGTAGGCCTGTCCTCTCTTGGGATAGCTGAGCATGCGCACATGTCCGGGCACAAGCCTGTGTTTGGTCAGCCTGTGCAGGCCAGCCCAGACTCTATTCTGGCACTTGGACTCTTTTCTCATTCTTTTTCTTTCTTTTGTTTTTGTATTTTGCAGTTGAACCAAAACCTCCATGATGTCCTGCTGGGTCTAGACAAGCAGTATTCAGGCAATGCCTTCCCCGTTAAAGCACAGCCCAGGTCAGTAACTGTGGGAGTAGTGTCTTTCCCTCAGCAGGGGAGGAGGGACAGGGATGTGTCTACCAGGGGTATTGAAACCTCCATGTTGTCAGTTGGGGAGTGATTTGACTACCTGCATATAGCCAGCCAGTACCCTCCTGAGACTCCTTAGAGCGTGTCCAAGATTGCACTTGGGGCTGGGTGACACAATGCAATACCTCTTACCTTTCTAGAATAGCATCTGGAGGCCTAAACTTTCACTAGGTGCTGATATTTAGGGAATTGACTCTCAGCTCTGCTTTTTTAAAGTTGCATTCCATGCACCGACATGTAATACTGAGCTGCCCTTCCTTCTGGGTCCAGTTGCCCAGCACCTGTCCTGTTCTTTCCCTCAAAAGCTTCCACTGTGTACCTGCAGCTTATGAGCTTGAGCACCAAGAGCCCATTTGTTTCCCCAGCCTCCTCTTTGGCCCTCCAAACTTGGAACCACCTGTTTGCCAAAGCCTTATGCCCCTCCTGTATACCCAGCTGAGGTGCGTTTCCTCTGTGTGTTGTGGAAGTAGTTGCAGCCTCACTAATATGAGGCCTGCTGTTCTCAGAGCACTTCCAATCTGCTTGTACGCAAGGAGTGAGTGTCCTCCAGGCCTTTAGTTTTCTTTCCTCAGCTGGGTCCAGTCCTGTATGGTTGAGTGCAAGTCTGCACATTCTTTAGCACTGAGAGGGGAGGGAGAGGTCAGGCTCTGGATGAGGCTGGCTGGCTCCCATCCAAATGCGTGAGTGATGAAACAGTGTCGGGCTCTGGCTTCCAGCTGCTGCTAATCCCACGTGCCGGGTGAGAAGGAGCACAGCCCAAGTCCTCAATTGGTGTATTGATGGAGGGAGGAGGTGAAGTCAGCATGAAGTAAGGGCAAGCTGCGGTCTGAGTGCATTGATTCGGAAGAGCTAGATCAGCTGTTGAGACCTCTCTGCTCCCTTGTCTCTCCTCCCAGTTTAACCTCCTGTTGCAGTCATGCATAGACAACTTGGTGTGTCTTGTTCCAGCAATGTGTGTGGTGTTTGCCAGCTCTAAAGAAAGAGGATGTTAGAGTTGAATTTGGCCCCTGAATTTTGGATTGCCGACACCAAATTTCCAAGATGCTAGTAGAAATGCTTCTTGTGAAAATAGTATCTTCTTCCCAACTTAGCATGTGGTGTCTGTTGACCATCACAAGCCAACAAGACTGAAGCCTCGTGGTGGTGCCCATCCTCTTGCTGCCATGTGCCATGTTGTCTCTGATAGCATCCTCCAGGGTTCTTGGAAGAGGATGAGGTAACAGGACAGATGAAGGCTGTAGCCATTGCTTTGTCCAGCTCCTTCCTCCTCCGTCCTTTTTTCCTCAAGGAATTCATTGCAGGCTGTAGTGACAGCCTGGCCCAGACGTGTTCGTTGTTGTGGCATGAAATTTCTGACCTGAAAGAGCTTCCAATGAATAAATTACCTGTCCTCACGATTCCCGCCCCCACAAACTGCTAGCTTCATCTGGGGCTGTAATGAGTGTCTCAGCTGCAGTTCTGTGCTCTTTGGCTGGCTATGAGACCACACAGCCCTAAAAACCGAAAACGAGTGCCCACACAGAGGTCCCTGTCTGGGTAGCAGTCTGAGTGCTGCTGCTTCATCACTTACTCCCTGCATCTCAGCTGAGATGCCAGACCTGCCCCAGAGCAACTCTCTTCCTCCTGAGCACAGTGGAGCAGGGTGTTGTAGGATGATGTAGCAAAGGTTTGCCAGGGTAGTAAATATGTTTTGCAGTGACTAGGAAATGCTGTGAGCACTTTTGTCTCTGCTGCACATCTGGCCTATCTTTGTGGTGCAGGGCTGGAGCGAGAGTGTGCAGGAGGAAATAGCCCTCACTGATTGCTTATTGTGGTCTGCAGTAGGAGCAGATGCTTCCCTAACCCTTCTCTACTGGGAAGGGGGTTGGAGATGGATACAATGGCAGGAAATAAATGAGGAGGTGTGAGAAGAGAGGCAATTATCTGTGCACATCATTATGGCATTCATGCGAGGCCCTACAGAAATATTACTGTGGCTGATGAATCCAATGCTGGCTGTGTAGCACAGTAGCACAGAGCAGCTGATGTATTTCTGGGAACCTCAGACATATGTTTGGGATTTGTTTCTGAAAGAGTTTGAACATTCAGGGCTCAGATGCCTAGAAGACCTAGGAGATCTGTAGCGTTATCCTAGTATGATTGCACAAGCTGGAAAAAGACATAGTAGGAAAGCTGCTGATTAGGTTCCATGTATAAGACTGCGCACAGATCGCATAAGTAAAGGAGAATCGGGAGCTTGTTTCTTGTGTACCAATATTTACAGGGGAGAGTGAGGAGCTGTGATTACCTGTGAAAAAAGGACATTTACAGTTCTCTGCTGGTCTATACAGTTTCCTTTTTCTTCTTCTCCATTTGCACCCTGGCCCCATATTCCAAAGAACAGGGAAAACACTAGTTTGCTCACATATATGTAGATCTTTGACAGGCACAAAAAGCCCTCTACGTACCCTCTCCAAACCAGGCCATAGCTTTCTAGGAACCAAGGGAAGCATGTATGTGTTTCTGTGTGTGTGTATCTGTGTGTGTGTGTGAGAGAGAGAGAGAGAGAGGAGATCTTGTCATCTTGATTACAGTGAGTTTTGTGGCACCAAGTGAACGGGTGCTCGGAAGCTTAACTTTTCCTCCCTGGTTTGACTGTGCCATCCTATAACGGAAATGATTTGCGTGCCGTCCTCAACAGAAAGAAAACTAAACTGTTCGCCAGGCTGAGGAAAAGGATGAGCAGGTACCGGTACAGAGAGCAGCATTTCGATATGTGTTTGATTTAGTTCCTAAAACTGGAGAGGCTGTTGCTGGACTCTTAACAGCCTGGCACGTGTTAACCCTGTGATGGGATAGTGGTCCTTTGCATGATATGATGTGTTCATGGCCTGCTGGGTCCTGCTGATATCTCTCTGTGTCTGGATAATCCCATTAACTGCTTGTGTGCCTGGTTTGAATCCTTGCTTCTTTTCCTATCTAAGAAGGCAGCGTGAAAGCTCAAGCATTGTCTGTTCAGTTGTTTTTGTGTGACCAAAAGCRCGGTGCTGGGTTTTCCATGGGAAATATGGGCAATTTTGGTGATTAACGACTTCTAGTTTTACCTAGTGGGGCTTGCCCTTTTTAACAGGTCTGAAATGCTGCATTCTCATTCCCTGCCTGGCCAGGGAGGACCACAAGGCAGGTCTTTCACACTGAGAAGTTCTGTCCTATCTACCTATTGCAGTTGGGAGGATGATGAGGTGGGAGAAGGACACTTCCAGCTTTGCTCCTTACTTGCTCTGTTCTTGAACATCCTCACTATCTTGCTCCATCCATTTAAAATTTTGTGCAGGGCTGAAGGAAAAGGAAGCCTGTTGTCTTGTATAAAGACTAATGTCAAGCATCTTGCCTTTCAAGACAGTGATGGCATTGAAAAACTGGATTGCTACAATGCCTAGAGTTACCATAGCCAAGGTCAAGGACTCTGACAAGAACATGCTCTGGAGCAAAGTGGGAATTGCTGCACAATGGCATGGAAACTTCCTCTAATTTTTGTTTTTCTTAGTCTTTGTGTTGGTACTCCCTCCATGGGGTCCTTATAGGAAGAAAAAAAAGTAATTATAATTTCCAAGATGATGTCCTGCCAGCAATAAAAGCAAGTGCTGGTGGATTGGGATCCTTGCTTTTGTGATCCTGGCTTCCCACTGACTAGGGCAAGTCACACAACCCTTCTCTTTGTCTCTGCTATGCATCCTTTGTAAAGTGAGATGTTGGAGGGTGGAGAATGGTAATTTCACAGGGAAGCTGGTGGGTAAATCTTGATTTTATATTCTCAAATGAAAAGTAGTGAAGGAATGTCTTGTGTTGTTACTATTCTGAGGTTTTCTACTGTAGGAAAAGGAGGATTCACAGGAGTACTTCTCTGGATGTCTGTCTCTGGTCCTTGGTTGGACCAGTGTTGTACCTGCACCAGGCAGGAGGTCTAATATTTCCAGTCACTGAGAATGGACGGATGCTACAGCAGAGGGAGAGCTAGTAAATCTCATCTTGATGAGCTCTAGCCACAACATCCTCCTGCTGTGCCCTGACAAAGTCCGACTGGCCCAGCAGTTAAGGTGCCTGACCTGGGCTGTGCTGGAGGTTTCTGCTGTCAGAGCAACTGCTGGGGTCACAGAGAAATGTGCAACTCCTGGTGCAGGGAAGGAGGGTCTGGGACTTGGTCACTCTTTGATCTGCAGCAAGAATGAAGAATGTATATTTGTGCCACTGTGTGTTTGGGTATGTAGGTGCTTTTTCCTCCTTTCTCCTGCCCCCTCTTTTTTTTTTTTTTTTTTTTTTTTTGATACGGCGACCACCGATCTCCAGCCTGTTTCCGTGCTAAAAAATATACTACTCTTGGCTAAAAGGCCCTGTCTGAGCCTTAGCTGAGATGCCAACCGTTTTTGTTTTTAACTTGAGAACTTGGCAGGAGGTGACTGGTCTGTTTTCACCATATTGGAAAGTAGGTTTCATCCTCTAACGTAGGATTGTTACAACCACACGGGAACCCCATCTGCAGATGTTACTCTGTTCTTTCAGAACAGATGAGGCAGCCCCATGAGGGGTCTGGGACCTCAGCAGAACTAAAAGAGGCTGGGAGATTTTGGCTTTCCCTTCAGCTGTGGTAACTGCATTAGACCCTGTTCCCAGCTCTCTATTTGCAGAAGAAAGTTGACACCCCCTTCTCTTCTGTGCCTGATATTCCTGGATTTGGCATCACTTCCCAATTGCTCATGGGAAGGAAAAAGAGAGAGCAATGACCTTGGTTTTTTGACTTTCTTTTACTGTGGTACTCACGTTTCGTCAGTGGGGACAGTCCCCCACACTCTTGCTTTTCCCTGTGTTTCCTGGAGCAAGCAGTCAGTTTGGAGACAGGACTTTGCTCTGTGTGGGCAGTGTGTGCTCCCCGGGGACCTGTGAAGGACAGAGGATCCTGGTGACAAAGCTTGCTTGACGCTGGTTGCACTGGCTAAATGCGTGCAAAGCAACAAGTGCAGGGATGAAGGTGTCGCTCGGGGGGCTGGAAAAGGCTCAGCCAAAATTAGCACTGGCATTTTCCTAGGGGGATCAGCCAACACATCAAACAAGCTGTAAATAGTAGTGACTTAATGAAGGCTTTAGTGTGGGGCCCTCTCAGCCCTTGTAGGATGAGGGGAAGAAACTGGACTGCCTCTCATGTGGGAGCCTTTTACCAGTATATGTCCAAATTAGGTCACTGCCAGGCACCAGAAATAAGGCACTAAAAAGCTGTTTTGTGGCCTTTAGAAAATAAGCTTAAACTCCTTTCTCACTGGGAGAAATGGCCTCTTTAAGTCCCTAGAAGGAAAAGCCTACCCTTGTGTTGGTAGGCCAGCTGATAGCTAGTAGCCCCAATATTCCCAATGTAGTCTGGGCATTTGAGGAGTCCTGGCAGTCTAGCTGTAGATCACTGTGTCCCCCATCTTCTCCAAAGCGCTTTCAACTCTAGGGAAGGTAACATGTATTTTTTTCCCCAACTCTAGCATCAGAGGACATTTTCTGTCATTTCCTGCTGTTCCCTGGTGACTCCCATTTAGAGCAGGACTTCCTTACCTTCACCCTTTAACCATTACTTCTTTTAATCTGTAGCACAACCTTGTCAATTTTGCAGAATCCTTCACACAACCCACTGTTTTGAAGTGATTTCTGGGGACCTCTGAGGAAGGACACTGTAGGCATATCCAGTCAAACTGAAGAGCTTGCAGGCGTTGGCATACATGTTCTTTAGTCCTTCCTCTTCTCTTTTTCGTCTTCCTTTCCCTCTTTTTCCCTTGGCATGTGTGCCCCTGGTTGAGAGCTGCTGGCAGAGAACGTCGTTGGGTTTGTTGCATCATGTTGGTGTGCTGCTGGCATCAGTGTCATCAGAAACATCTGACCTGCATGCGGACCTGAGAACAAGCGCTTTGTGGGGAAATGTGCGTGTGGGGTGTGGATATGGGGAGAAAGTGGGGGGAATGGGTGAGGGCAAAGTGAATGAAGAGGGAATGGGATGGGGAGCTTGAAAGCTGGAATGCTGAGCAGGGGGAGACGCTTGCTTGGAAGGGGAGGTTTGTTGAAATGCCTTGCTGTCCCTTCCGCCTCTTGCTGTCCCCCTACTCATGAGTGTTTAGGAATGAGGCCATCACACATGTTAGCCAATGACCACCACACCTCAGGCATCCAAGTGTGAGTGAATGTACATGTCTGGAGCTCTAGGCTCTCCTGGGACAGAGCAAAGAAATAATCAACTTGATGTTCCTGCAGAATCAGGTCTGCGTTGCTCTAGTCCTGGCTTTATGTCAGGATTTATTGTTTCAAGTTGTAGGAAAGGAGCTGTTCCTTTCAGCCTTCTCCCAAGGCCTTTAACTTTGCAAGAACTGCAACTTTATAAGTGGAAGCAAGTATCACTCCCTGTAGATGAGGTTGCACAGCCCTTTTGCAATATTCTATAGTATTCTGTTTTCAGCTGTGTATAGTTTTACCAAACTGTAACCACTTCTGCTAAAATATCCCCTACCAGTGTCTGTGCTTCTGCATGACTTGAGATAAATTGATTAGTTGCTTTTTGGGGAGCTGAATTTCAGCCAAGATGATTCAGCTGTTCCTGAGAATTAGGCTGGGAAAATGGTTTTACCTTTATCCCTGTTGAAATTCTCTGGTAACCAACTTTTTACTAAATCTCTCATGATTCCGTGCTTTGAAGCACAGACTTGACACTTGGCCAGGGCGTGCCCTTAGGGAAAGGCGTGTGCCTCTTGCCATTCCTTTGAAAACTCTGTCCAAATCTGGCCAAGTTATGAACCAACAAATGCCTTTGGCATATGCTCCTTGCATCTTAATTCCCTGAAGAATCCCTCTTGACTGTGTGTAAGAAACAGTCCTGGAATAAGGACCAACTGGAAAGGCAAGGGCAGAAGGGGTTCATCATTGAAAACAAGGCTGGGGAGACTTTCCGTAATAGAGAAATCTTTATTAGCAGCCAGAATCTCACTGTTTCTTTGCTGTCTGGAATGATCTGTGAAACCTCTGGCTACTTTGCTCCTCTTCCAGCTTAGCCAGTTTGTACCACGTAGAGGAATATGATATTCTACAATTACAGCCTTAGTTCAGATGCTGCGAATCTATTAGTCATAACCCTTGCCGGTGTCAGTATACCACCACACAGACAAATTCTTATCTGTAGAATTTAAAACTAAATGAGCTGCACAGAACTCCTTCCCCCATCTGCTTCCCCAGTATTAAAAGACTATGACTTAATGTCAGGCACTTAGGTTAGAATCTAGCAGAATTAAGGATGCCTGGTTGGATTTTTGTTTTTGTTTTTCTGTGTCTGAGGCAAAGTATATCCATGCAGTAGGAATTTAGCAAGTAGCCTGCTTCACAGTAATGCTTCTGCAGTGTGTTGGACAGCAAGTGACTCGGCAAAGATGCTTCTCAGAAGCTTGTAGAGGCTTCAAATGTCTTCATCACGTGTCTGGGCAGCGAAGCAAAGAGATAATGGAGGCCACTGATCTGTGCTGGTTAGCACAACTCCTCCTAGGTCTGGTTCAGACTTCTCTTCTCTCTCTCTCTCTCTTTCCCTCTCTCTCCCTTTCTCTCTCCACTTCCTTCAGTGACAGCACCCCAGCGAAAGCAAATAAAAGCCCCTCACCTCCACCAGATGGATCTCCCATCACGAGCCCTGAGACCAAGACTGTCAACCATGAGCTGGAACCATCCACTTTGGAAGCGCCTGGGGCAAGCATCCCAAAGTCACCATCTCAGGTAGTGTCCCCATGACATTGACCATGTCTCTGCAGTACGACCGCTGATGGCACAACCTCCGTGAGTCAAAGACATCCATCAGTTGCTTTTTTGGACCTCTTCCTGCTACTGAGCACAGAGAATATGACATGTCGGTTGTTCTCCTTCACTGGTTCCTGAGAGGTTCCTGAGAATGCAAAGTTGCTCATTGGTCATATCTATATCATACAGGGAAGAACTAAGCTGTGTCTGAATGCCTCTACAGGGGGAAGGCCAGTAATACATTTTGCTGTCCGGTAGGATGGCCAAAAAGATCCAGGGAGGATGGAGTTGTAGCTAGGCGAGGAAGTTTGTTCTTTACATTTGAATTAACCTGTGGAATTCAATGGTCCAGTTTCTTCTCAAGAACTTCCATAACTGAGGAAGGCTCAAAGAAAAAAGTTTAATATTGATAAGGATAAGGAGAACATCTTTGCATGATGTTTTACTTTAATCCCAAGATAAAATATTATGCTAAAAATAAAGGCATTATATTCTTATGCTGTGAAGAAATTAGGTGGATACCAGGAAAGACTGTCCATTATATGGGGTCTGATAYGTTCCATGTGGCCTTTGTTAGTCCTTTCCTTACACAGGAGATACCCAGCRGCATGTTTAAAATAGCAGATGTAGCTCCTGCTACTCAGCATATCATATGATATGTTTTACTTCAGGATTTAAGGAAAATAAAACATTTACTTCCTCGTCGCATCCCTCTATTGCTGAGTGGGGGAAAAGTAGTAACAAGGCCCAATTTATGTCTGGTGCCAACCCTTGCTTTTCAGTAAGTGGGACACCAGGGAGGAGTCTTCCAGGAAGAATTAAAGCTGAGAGGGGTTCTGGCCAAACTGGTAAGAGAAAACCTATTGGTCCTGAAAAAAGATGGGTGCAACCCAGATCTTCCTTGCTGTTGTCATACGTAGCCGTGTGATTCCAAATCCAGGCCTGTGGTGTAGGCTGGCTCCTGTTTCTGGATATTCACAATATTTTTCCCTCCACTACATTCTTGATTTTCAGGATTATCTAGGGACAAAAAGGGGGTGTTTGTACATTGGCAAGAGGGTCTTTTCCAGCCCTGTGAGATGTGTGGATGCCTGGCAGTGTCTTTTCAGGACTTCTCCAGGGTCTCTGCACCCCTCAGCACTGCACAGCCTAGAGCGGCTTCGCCACCACCCTGGCTAGGACCTTGGAGTAGGGTATGTGTATGGGGGAGAGAGCATAGTGCATCCAGATTAACCTTCCTGTTTTTGCAGAGATTGCCATAACTTGATTGAAATTTGGAACAAGAAATTGTACAGATTTATTGAGTGATCACTGCAGACTTCACTCACCCTGCCTGTGGACTGGTCTTGCTGAGTTTGGCTTCTTCCCTTTCCTTTAAATAGCACACATAAGCCTTGTTTTTGCTAGCCTGCAAGTGCGTGCTCATTCACTTGCTGCCTTCCTGCCCGCAGGAATGGGGCTGGAGGCACCCCTTGTCAAACAAGCAGAATATTCCAGTGCAGCCCTGGCGGAACCTCAGATGGGCCACAGGCAAGCGTGAAATAGTATTTGCAGCTAATGCTGCCACCGCCTGGCAGCTCTTTCCCAATCTATATTTAATTCATGCTCCCAGGCCTCACTACAGTGAAGAACAAGAGCTCCACTCCATATTCGTACTAGGTGCTAAGAGATGGAGCTGGCTCCAGAGGGAGGGAAAACAAGGACAGGGGTTTCATACTCGGAGCCAAGCCTGGTGTCTGTATGGATAAAGTCTAGAAACTAAGTGTGTGTCATCTTGCCAGCCAGCTGGAAAACACAAGTGTCTACTCTCTCAACAGTGCTCAACTTTAATACTGAAATCTTCACAGGTGTCATTACTTTTGACCTATGGGTAAGTGATTTGTTCTAGGGTCCTCCTAGGGAGGCTAGGGGCCTCATCCTCTCGGGGACGATGGAGCAAAAAGCAACAAGCAAGTACAATTCTCTGGCCTCTTCCTGTCTGAAATACTAATGCAAACCATAAGCAAAGGAACAGGAGAGACCAAATAAATACTAACTAAATTTTGAACTGTTTCCTATGCCAGAAAAATAGCTCTTTTACTGTCCTTTAATTCTCAAAAACAGCTTATTTTTGTCTTTTGGAAGAAGCGACTGCTATCAGCTCTCCGCACTGAGTAATTTGATGATGACACAGGACTTCAGGGGTCTCTGAAATTTCAAAGGTCAGACTTTTGCTCTCAGTTACACCACTGAAACACTGTAATGACACTTTTGAAATCAGTGCAACTATGTTGAATTTAGACAGGTAAAGCTCTGTGGGATCCAAGTCAGCAGAAAAATTTTAGAGGATTTGTTTTATTCTAGGCAGCAAAGTTGTTCGTGCTTGATGAATTTCCAGGTATAACCCAACGTCAATATGCAATCTTGTTGTCTTTGAAATGTGGTTTTAGGCTGCTGTTGGAGCTAATGCTGGACACTGTGAAAGTGGTGGTCTCCAAGATACTAATGCATTGGAAGGAAGGAGACTGACTATTTTAGAGAAATAAATAGCAGAAGAGTCAGGATCTTTTTGACTTTAGAGTTTGTAATTGGAGCCTCCCATTTCTGCAGATGGTGGCTCTGTTCTGAGAATAGCTTTTCCCTCAAATTTCTGGTCCCTTCTTGCAACTGGCAAGCAGGGGATTTTCAGGAAGGGATTGTTCTCAAGGAATATGGATGCACCACCTTCTGCAAACAGTGAAAAGTTGGAAGTGAACACACTACTTTCGTTATTTCCCCTAGCCAGCTATTCAGCAGAAAATGTATGTTTGCATACTCACTCACACTCTCTAAAGTAGGTTAACCCAGTAGAAAACTGGGCATATCATTAGCAATCTGAATAAATGCCTTGTAGAGCTCAGTTATATGCTGGAGGAGTGTGAACACTGGACTAGGAGTTGGGGATTGCTGTGTTTCAGATGTGGGTGTGACACTGATGTACTGGGTGCCCATTGTCAGGTCTCTGAGTCTTGCTTCCTTGGGATCCTAGGTACAATGAGAAGATCAAGTAACTGTAAACATCACTGTAAATGGGAAACATTGTCATTGCTGAGCGTTGCTGTGGTGCTGGGAACTTGTATGGCTGCTTTGTTCCAACACAGCAGCAGCTCCTCAAAGTTTGATGTGATCTAGAAATGATCATTGAGCCTTGGGCACAGGAAAATGTGAAAAGGATGCGGATGGGTTGATCTAGGGAGGATCTACCACAGCTTCCCACGGGGTTGTGGATGCAGTGTCAGGCTGAGTCTTTTAGCATGGTGGTGGGTATTAGGATGGGTTAGAGTTACGGGGTCAGACTTTGTTATGCGTTCTCTGGGATCTCCATTTGGGAAGCACGACTTCATTAGTGTCAATGCTCATTGGTGAAACTGAGAGCAGAGTTGGGCCCACAGCAGTCATGGCTTCTCAGGAGTTTGAATTGTTCTTGCCTAAAGCTGAGAAGTGGTAAGACCCCATCAGGAGCTCCTTCAGACGTTTCTTACAGTACACTGATAACCAGTGCACCAGGGAACCAGTACTGGGCAGATCAGAGTCTGTCCTCATGGTCACCTACCCATAATAGGACAAATTGAGTCTGATGTCTCATTCCCTTAGGTATGGTAAGTATGGCAAAGGGAGGCAGTGCTGGCCTGGTCTATTGAATCGTGTTCTCAGTAATTGGTCTGCTCCCTTCCCAGTGGTTTTTTTGAAGGTTGCACATGCTTTAATTATGTATGCATGTCCTGTCAATGCATATTAATTGTGTTACGCTTCTCCTCTGCAGAGGGAAACTTGCCCACGGCTGAAGTGTAACTAATGATGCCAAACCTTCTCTGGAGGCGTGTGGTTGTTTTTTTTTGTTTTGTTTCAATTCAGCCCTTCACCCTCCCTCCCTCTCTCTTCAGATGGAGTTGATTGGACCCTGCTCTGTGCCTGTGGTTGTGATTTCCCCCACCTTCAGTTTTTGTGGCTAACCTGGTTCCTGTCTCTGGTTTTTTTGGGTGTCGCCGTCTGTGCTGTGGCTGTGTGCTCACTTGCATGCAGTTGAGGAAAGGGCCTCCGGTGCCTCCGCCTCCAAAAGTCACCCCCTCCAAGGACATCAAGCAGGAGAACATCATCAGTCTGTTTGATGACAATTTTGTCCCTGAGATAAGTGTGACAACCCCTTCGCAGGTTAGCTGCTATGCCCTGCCTTATATTTGTCTGCCTCTGAATTTTCCTTTTGACCTTTCTTCTCTTTGGAGGTGTCAAGCCATGAAACCTGGTCAGGTGAAGGAGGAAGGCAAGCTCACCATTGGACCTCAGAAGGCAAAGGGTTAGATATAGATAGGAGGCTAACTTAGAGGGGAGGGTGGCTAGCAGGCAGCTTTGACTAACACGTTGCCCTTTGAGAGCTTTCATTCACAGAAGAAACAGAAGAAATGCAACTAGTGAGGATGCCAGAAAGTAATCACTGCATTGGTTCAGCAGCAATGCACATGGATTATGGCTCCCCTCATATCCCATGATATGCTCTCTGCAGATCCACTGATCCTGCGTGTGGATGAAGCATATGTTTTCTGCTCTTGTACATCCCCAAGTGCTGACCCTGGCATCTGTGCCAGTTCTGGGAGAAGGCAGTTTTGTGCTCTCTATGCCTTCACACATGGGCTTTGTGGTTTAAAGCCCACACCTGCATAGGAAAGGCCAACAGGAATTGCATGAAGTTCTCTTTGCAGAGAATAGGTGCCTTCAGTTTGGATGGGCAGGACTGTGCCTGCTGTGAATTCAGGACTGCTGACACAGTCTGACACCCTTCACCAGCCAGCGGTTCCCATCAGAATATTTCTTTATTGTCATGTGGCACCTTTTGAAGCCCTGAAAAAGGAAAAACATTTTCAAATTACGTATTTTCCTCTTCACTTTCCTTTTGATTTACATCACTGCAAGAGAGGATGCCCAGGTGGGGAATTCTGTGTTGGATCTAGGAGAATGACAGTTCTTATGTGTATAGGAGGCTGACCAGATTTCTGGCTGTATCATGAGATACCTGCATCTACTTTTTTCTTAATATATACTTTTTTTTTTTTCTTCTTTCCTAAATGCTTGTTAAAGCACAAGTAATGTCTCTATCAGTGCTCATCTGTGACTCATTCCCTAACTTTTCCTTGCATCATGCTGCTCCGTTGCCTCTGGTTTGCCACCTTCCACCCAGCTGCTGAGGAGCAGAGGTGGAGTGGGGAGGGAAGGAAGTCCATGTCAGATTTTGCATTGCAATAGATAAAGCTTGCAGAGCAGAGAGATGATTTGACAGCAGTGTTGGAAGGCGGGGACCACAGGCAGTTGAGCAACTCTCTATCATTTTCTGTGCTTCCTTCTCCTGTATCATAATGGACAGCTCCGTCTGCCCCATGGTTTGCATCATGTATTTCCATGTGAATACCAGCCCTTAGTCAGATGTACTCTTCTACACCTGATCAGTGCTCTGACCCAGGGTGGGGTCTGCTGTGACTTTCAATCAGATGGGAGTTCTGAGGGAGGACCCTGGTTGCCAGAACAATCTTCACTGAAGCACCCAGCAGCCACCAGCGTTCAGTGTGTTGCCCAGGGCCATTCCTGTCAGATGTCTTAGCTCCAATGAGCTGTCTTGTGGGAGATCTGGGTAAAGGCGAGGGGTGTAATGCATGTAAGTCTTGAATGGAGGTAAGATTATTCCATGACTGGAGCCTTTGATATCTCACTACCAAACAAAACTAAAGATTGGGGTTAGAGCTTCTCTGATGGGTGGCCTGGATGTGCTGGAGGAGCATACTAGAATGCCAATTGGTTTTTGCATAGTAGTCAGGGTTTATTATTGTGAGATGGGAGAGCTTGGTTCCTTGTCCTCATCCCTGTGGATCTCAAAAAGAGATGTTCATAAGGGAGAGAAAAATCTATAAGAGAATTGGAGTAAGAGGAAACTAGAGGAGGTGAAAATGATGGTGGTGTGGGTTGTATTTAGAGGACTTTCTCTTAAATGGTGTCTCTTGCTACTTTCCAGGAGTTTTTCCATTGTGGGGCTATGATATAACTGTGGAGACCAACCTGCCACACTTTGTGTGTTGTTGGAAAGGTAGCTGAAGCAGCAGGGCCAGTGATCTGGGAGGTCAGTGGAAACGGGCAAATCTTCCTAGAGAGAGCAGCTTCCTCTGAAGCTGAGTAGAAAGGAGTGTCTTGTAGTGGTTAGGTTAAATCTAAAAAGCTGAAGTGATAGTTCAGTTTTGAATACTAATGACTTGTGTTCTTTGTAGTGACTCTTTTATTAATGGTAATCAGTGAATATGCCATCATTGTCTTTAGCTAGAGCGTTAATCAGTCAAAGGGCATTATTCTGCTGACTTTGAAGAGAGTAGCAAAGCCTCTCAAATTTATGCTTTGTTAGAAGACTCGTGTGTGCATGTTTCTGGGATGTCCAGAAATTGAAACCATTGAAAACAGCATTTTTGGACTGGGGAGTGATCCAAATCCCTTAGCTAGGGTGAGCTGCCATATTCTTTGGGAGTTAGCTCTGAGGTCTCTCAGACTTGCCTTCCAGCAGTTTGAGTGGTTTTCTGCCTGGATACGTGTTCCTGAGATAAGTTATATGGATGGCAGCTCTTCTGTATGTGGCCGAGAGAGTCTGTCCTGGGCCTTCAGTGCAAAGGCAGCTGGATGAGCTATGGGGAATAGATATAAATAGAAGAGAAGCCCTTCTGAGTCATCAGTGGCAGTGATCCTTTTGACCACAGCAGGTCAGGTGCTTACACCATGTCAGCTCATTTGGCCAGGTGGGGAGATGAATGAGTCCTGTGGAAAAGGCTTAGGTTTGGTTTCCAGTGGCACCCATGTGAACTGCCAGTGATTATAGGCACCAAGCAGTCAGGAGTCACATCAGGTGTTTGCATTGCCACCATGTCTTCTGCGCTTGCAGCCTTAGCTCCTGGATATCGCATACCCTCCCTCTACTCTGTGTGTGTGTGTGTGTGTCTAATGCTCGTACTGCTTTTCTTCCTCACTGCTGCCAAGTTTGATGCCCCTGGGCCCTTCCAGGAGGGAGCCAGCCTGTTGGATCTGGATTTTGATCCCATTAAACCAGATGCCATTGTGGGGAAGACCCCCACACCTGCCTCCCAGGTTGGTTCATATCACCATTCCTTCTCCCTTCATAACTGACTAGTTGCCAAGTGTGGCATGACCTGCACCCACGTGAATGATAATGTGGACCTGAGCTGTGGGTGGCTGGGCTGGGTGCCCAGACCTGTGCCTTGCAGATGGGCACCTTGGTCTTCTCTGCTGGATGTGTAAGTCCAGTGAGAATCAGGTGGCTATTAGCCTGGCCGCAGTCTGGCACTAGGTGTTTGTGGGGTGCTTGTGCTTTGCTCTGGTGATCTACTGATTGACAACTTGTTCAACTTAATGTATGTCCCTCCCTAGATTAGCATCCTCTGTATGCTACATGGATTTAAACTGTTGCTCTGTGGATGGGAATTCAGCCTCAGTTCTGTGCTCCTGCTATAAATTGCTCTCAGAGGGATTTTTAATAAACAGACACTGATAATCTGCAGTTACTTAAGGTGAATAAAGCTGTAGACGGACATTCAAGTGATGTGAAGCCCTTCTTTTTCTGGGTGTAACATAGCCTCTGTTCATAGTTAAGAAGCAGCTTCCTCCCTGGGCATAGTGCTGCACAGTGCAGTATCAAAAAGGAAGATGCCTAATTCGGGTCTGGCCTGGCCTGTACCTGGTCCTGTCCACTGTCAGAGGCAGGTAGACTGCTCTTCATTTTATGTCTAAATGGCTGGAGGCTTTGAAGTGCATCCTGAATTTGGCTGTTGTCCTCACCGAGACTTTCCATTTCATATGTATGAAATGGTTATTTTTTGCCTGTGGTTGCCACTAAAATTTGTCATAAACATAACAGGGATGTTTACAGTATTTCTCTAGTATCATCATGTCACGTAAGCCTGTATGACAAATTTTTGTAGCAATAAGACCTCTCTTATTAGAGAGATCAAACATTAGGCATTTGATTCTTCTAAATTAAAATACTGTATCTGCAAAATACTAGTTATTATCATAGTTTGATACACACCAATATGGCAAGCTACCATGTTCTGGAACTTTAAGCGGGCAGATTGGCATTTTGTGTCTGCTTGCCTGACAGAACAAGCTGTGTGCCAGGATAAGCTGCTTTTTAAAATTTATTTACTGGGATTTTTTTTTTTTTTTTCCTTCTGAATCACCAGTTATAACTTGGATAATTGGGTATACTGGCGTAGGATACGAGTATAAATTTGACTTAAAATGGAATTATTTGTTACCCTTCCAGCAAGCAACAAATATTACACTGAGTGGGTTTTTCAAAGCTGCTCAGCAATAGCATATTTGGTGTTCTAAGGTATTTATTATTAGCTTCAGAGTCGTTAAAAGGAGGAGTCTGAAATCAATACTTTCTAATGGTAACCACAGTACAAAACCTAGCGAAAACCACCTAGTTTTCAAAGCAGTCAAATTTATTTCCTATGGGGTGGGCACTATGGCAAAGAGGTTAAGGTATTTCACTACTGATCCAAAGACACCAGTTGAAGTCTTGTTTTGAAATCATACTAACTCTATTGGGTGTGGATATATGGGAGCATATTTAACCTGATGGACCACAAACTCATGAGGTTTTTTTTCTGGGTATGTGGTCTGCCAGTGATAACTGAATGTGGCTTGGCTGTCTCCCTTCATACCAGAGGTAGAAAAAACTCTTACTCAAATGCCTTGGTACTTAAATTTGAATATGCAGTGGGGAGGGGTGTATAAATTCAGGTAATAAAAAAATATTTTTAAAACATGCAGAGATAAGTGCTGTTGAATGTGTATGTCTGCTTCAGTCTGATCAGCATCTGTAATGTTTGTACTCACTGAAATAATCACGTATAAACATGTTTTATTTTTGTTGCTCTTTGACATGCTTAGTCTTTACCTTGGGATTTATGGGAGGTAAGAACTTCATATGGCTTTCATCTCTCATCATGTACTGTGCATGTGCCAGTGCCATCTCTATGTGCATACCTGTCTCCTCTCCCTTGCTGCTTTTCCTCTCTGCACACCCCAAACCAAAGTTGCTCAATGTGCTGCTGAACCCACTTTTACACCTTCTGTGAAGCCCCAGGGGCAGCCACATGTTTGCAAGTCAGGTCTGGCACTCTGAAACTTATGTCTCTCCACCAGCGCACAACCCCATTGCTTTTCCCTGCTAACTTACTCATCTTTCCTTTGGCATGATGCTGTGATGTTCTCCTCAAACTTAATCCCACTGTGGCATTATCCTCACCCTCCACTCCCCAGTATTTCCTAAACTCTGTACATCCTGTTGGGTCTTGTGTGCGATGCATAAATGTCTCGGCTTCCCCTCGTCCTTACTGCCTGTACCATTGGGTATACATACACGTTTGGAATTATCTATGATGTTTGCTGTTCATTGACCGTTGTTGTCAGAAAGGCTGATGTGAAATAGCTTAGCCTGTGTCTACACTGAAAGTTAAGTGCAGGCCCAAGACTTACCTGGCATCTGCCTCAACACCGGCTTTGGAGCTTGTTGACAAGGGAGACCCTACACATGCTCTGCATCTGCCAGACCCTCATTTATGCCCTCTAGATATACTGCACCTGGGAAGGTCTTGGATTGCTGCAGATTAGCCCATTGGGAGATATTTCAAGCACAGCTACTTTTGAGCCCTTCTGGACAAACAGCCAGCAGTGTGGACAGAAAATGCTTGGTCTGGGTACTCAAGCCTGCTACTTGAGCTGGCTATATCCTATGGTGTAGATGTAAGCACATGTCCTTGGCTTATGCTGAGGAATTGAGCCCTGCCAACCTTTCCATTCTCAAAGGCCAGATCACCACCTAGAGTGAGTACTTGGGAGGACATGACTTAACCCTTGCTGAGAGCCTGGCCCAAGGACTCACTGTGGCCAGTACTCTCCTTCACATGAGCTTGGGTCATGTCGAGAAAGATGTTTCCCTTGTGTGTTTTATCAGCCATCAGTGTTTAACATCTGTCATTCCCCTGTATGTGCATTGTCAGTCTGTCTTAGTAAGAAAGAAAAGAAGTCTGTGTTTTCGCAAGGAAAGATCTCATGCCTTTCAAGTGGATGGGCAGGGGTGAGGTATGACTGTATCTGATTGAGTTGCGCTTACAGTCTGGGGTGTAAAAAAGTGTTTTGGGCCATTTCTCCCATCCTGGAAACTGATTTCACCCAAAGGACAATTTAATCAACCGGGGAATGCTACTAGACAAGATGTTCTCACCATGCCAATTCTCACCTTGGCATACCATACATGGTTAAAGAGCAGAGCTCCCTATAGCTTGGGAATCCTCTTCTTGCTCTTCAAGTCTTCTGAAGTGTTTTTGCTCTAATGTTGTTCTTAGCTGTTGATGAGAGGAGACTTGTTGCATGGTTACATAGTCCCATATGCTATGAGGTTAACAACTGCAGAGAAACTTGGATGCAGCAGAACTTGCTTAGTTCTGCAGACTAGGAGACTTGCATTTGATGTGTATGATGCTGCTGTTGGAATAAGCAAAGCTTTCAAACCTGGCAACAGCAGTGAGCAATTCTTCCTCTTCTCCCTATAGTATCTTTCCATGACTGTAAATGCTTTTATAGGCCTTGGGATGCCTACAGGTACATAAAATAGAAAAATAAGTAGCTGACATGAAAACACCCTTTGAAATCCAGAGCATTAATTTAGATTCAATTTCTCTGGTTATTAAATACTGTTTTTGCAAATTAGCTGTTTTTAAAAAAGGAGCTCACGTTGAGCTTGTTTTCACTTGTCCACATAAAAACTGTGCTTGGCCAGATAGAGTTGGCCTGGCATCTCTCCCAGTTCCAGTTTCACTGAATCCAAATAAAAAGCAACCTGGGAGTGAATCTAATTAAATAGGAGAAGACTTTGTAGCATTTCATATGAATACATTTACCTTAGCACTACCAAAGCTGCTGTGGGAATCCTCTGCAGGATGGGAACAGCTTTGCTGTTTATAATATCCTCTGGCAGTATAGGCCTGTGGACATGGTGATGGGGAGACATGAGGAAGGATGTGATAGGAGAGGAAAGCATGTGTTAAATGGCACCATTGGAGCAGCTGAAGGTAAAGTAATGGCTTTTTGTTAAATCAAGGATTTATTTCTTTGTTATTGCTGCTGTTATTAGAAAACTACTTGGAGCATTATGCCAGTGCATGGCTAGTAGCCAGATGGGTGTAGAGTTAAGGGTTACGATGGTCGTTGCTTTACACTGGGCTTTTGTAGGGTTGGGACAATGAGAATTGCAACATTAAGAAATCTGGACAATGCCTTATTTTGAACATGGTTGTATTCAGGGGTACATGTGTTTACCAAATGTATGAGGCATGTAGACATGATAAAGCTGGTTTATTCACATGTATTAAAAATGGGAAATCTCTGTATAGCAATCTCTATTGTGCAAGTATAAAGTGGATATCTGGTTAGATTCTGCAAAGAGGCGCGTGTGCTATCTGGTATAGAGAACAAATGGATATAGACTGGCCATGAAGACACCCAGGCTGCAAATTAGACCCCTGCAGTTCTTGTCAGGAGTCTTCCCAGGTGCTGCCTGGCCGGTCTCCCAAGGGGCTGATCTGTAGCATTCCTGCTACCAGATCCCACTTACTTCCTGTGTTGCTGCAGTTTCTGGGAGGGGCAAATGAATATCTTTAATTTTGTGTTAAAACTGTGTTAGCCTGACTCCAGGCAAGGGTGAATAAAAACTTGAACTGCTGGAAGCATATCAGAGGTGTTTGGTTGGTCTTTTGTTGTGCACAGAAACCTCTGTCCCCAGACTTCCTAGAACAGTCTCTGCCAGGCAGTGATTTGTAGGTGATGCTGAATATTCCTCCCTGGTGGTGGCAGCTTTTGTGCATTAGAAACTCCCTTCTCCACCAACACAAATGTGTGCATGTGTGCACACGCCATGCGGAATATTCATAGCAAATTCTTACTAACAGAATATTCACAACAGAATCCAAATTCATGACTCTCTGGGCCTATCCAAAATAAAACTGGGTGAAAGCGCAGTTTTCAGTTCCATTTGATGCAGTGCTAATGTCGTGTAGATGCTGGGTCCAGACTAAGTTCCATATCTGGACACATTATTACCATGTTCTTCTGTTTCTGGGAGTATGTAAAGGCTTAAATATTTCTTGGTTGTTGATCCTTGGAAGTAGCCTATTGAGAGATCCTTGTCCCTTGGCATGCAAGCAGACTTGTATCCCCATACAAGCGGGCAATCTATATGTAATAATAGATACTGTGCATGTGTAAAGTGGGTCTGCGATTTAGATCATGAAAAGAAAGAGGTGCACAGGATTTTTGGCATTTCATTGATTTTCTCTGGAATATTGCCTGCTGTGTGGCTGGAGTGAGGGAATGCAGGCTTTACTGTGATTTCACTGGGTTGCAGAGAAAGAGGGAGACAGAAACCTAGCAAGACCCTGAGGTTTCTCACCTATTTGTCAGCAGATGGCAGCAGTCAACAGCATAGAGCACTTGGACAGACTGAGCTGCACTTTTCTGCACACACACACGTAGCTGTAATGAGCATAACTCTCCACCTGGATGGCTTTTGTATTGCAGCCTGCAGAAGCAGCCCATGCAGGAGCTGAAGCAGCTGGATCAGAAGCAGCAGCTGGAGCTGAAGCATCTAAAACTGAAGCTGATTCAGGATCGGTAAGCACCTTGAGGGACAGCAGTCCCTTTTCTCTATCACATCCCATTGTCATACAGCAGATGTGGGAGGCTGGGCTGGGAAAAGAGATGTGTGGCTGCTTGGAAAAACACATCCCTGCCACCCCAGCAGTTACAATGCTCTTACTCAGAGGCCAGACTTAGCCATTGCATTTTATCTGTGTAATGCTTAGGGAGAAGCTCTGCTGGAAGATCCACAAAAAGAACTGTCCCTTCATCCATGTTGTGAAGCCAGCCCATGGCCCACGCTGTGCTAAGTTTGCATTGTCTGCTGGATTCCTCCTTGCTCGCCATTTACTTTACCTACCCTGTCTTCTGGGCTCTGCCTGTGTCCCCTGAATATCCAGGGTTCCTCTTTTTTTCCTGATACTGCCATCTTTTTAGGGGACTGGAGTAGGTCCCATCTCATGGCCACTTGGCTCCTATAGACTGTCCCATTTGAGTTGTCTGTTCCACAAGGGCTCTACAAGAACTGCGTTGTGACCACAGTGAATGGGAAACGCCAGGCATTACGGTCCCAGAAAAACTCTAAATCCTCTCAGCCCTTCTGCAGCCTTAAGCAAAGGAAGACAGTGGTCACCTCTCCTGCCTTCTTAACTGCTGCCTCTGCTGTCCTTTGGGGTGTTTTTGTCACTGACTAGTGTGTTGGGAAAACCTGCTGAAGCCATGGGTAGGGTTGGGATGTGGATCCTCCAGGGTGGACTTGGAGCTGCAATTTGGATTCTCTTTTCTCAATGGCTTTTCTTCCTTCCCTGGCTGCTGCTGCCTACCAGAGCTCTCTGCCTGCTGTTGTTGTGGAAACTTTCCCTGCTACTGTCAATGGCACTGTGGAAGGAGGCGCTTCGTCTGAAAGAGCTGACATGCCCCCAGGATTTCTGTTCAAGGTGAGTGCGTGGTGGTGGGGCACTGAGTTCCTGGTGATTTTTTTCCTGTGATGGATTACGTACTTCTGCTCAGCGTGGCCAAGGGCTATGCCGCATTGAAAGGCAGAAAGGAAGTTGAAGGAGAGATACACCTTCCTCTCCAGCAGCCCAGCTTCATGGAGTTCCAGATGCTTCAAAGGGCTGTATAAGAGCATCAGTGCCTAAACATCTGTCTGTGCTGTATAGCAAAACCCCTCCTTCTCTCTGCTGCATTTATTTCTATCTCTGGTAGTGTGGTAGCATCAGTCACAGACTCTGGATAGTAGATAAGTTGTGTTCTAAACTGGAAAGGTTAAACTTTGGTGCAAGTGGCAAATGAAGAAGAGTTGGAAACACCAGTAGGGACATAGGGGGAAATTAGAAAGCCAGGATGAACAGGGAAAAATACAGGATTAGACAGGGAAGTCTGGTGGGTATTCTGAATATGTCAAAGATCACTCGCAGCTTGTTTCGAAGGTGTGGAGGAAGGAGTGATTCTGGGTGAGGATAGGCCACAAATTTAACGTGCATAATGGAATATGGTACCAAGACAGCACAGATGCATCATGCCCTGGAAGTGAGAAATGAGTGTCTCCTGCTATAGGAATGCTTTTCTTCTGGTTTAGGCATGTCCATGTATCTTTTTTTTTTTTTTTTTT